>CM060403.1:47114360-47708856 GCA_030545235.1 Helianthus tuberosus
CCTTACCGGCATCTCTTACATCCAAGCCATGCCGATGATTTGGAGGGTTTTGTATACCCTGGAGAGGATTATCGAGCAGGAGGGCATTGATTTAGGAATGTCAGAGCTGACACAATTGTATGATCTTACTACCTTTGGTTCCCATCGTTATTTGTTCAAACGAAAACCCGGCGGAGAACACCCCCTTCTTAAAGTCACCAAGAACGACACAAATTGGAAACGTCGCTTCTTCTTTGTCAGGAGGGATACCATTCCAAACGGAAAGGATCTACCAAAGACCTGGTCCACCCATGGTAGGCCAGAGGATCCTGAGAAGGATCACCAGGTAGTCTTGTTTTTGTATAAGGATTACTAACCCCTTTTTGTCTTGTGTTATGCAGCTATTTCTGTCTCACATATCATCACATCACCTGCAACCAAGGATAGGCTTGCTGCTTTTTGGAAGCTTGATCCTGAAACAAGGACATTCAAGATAGACACCCAAGATTCACAAGAAGTATCCTCAGGTTCCATTACCATGTCAAGTAAGTATCCTGCTTGATTTATAGTTTGAATATTAAAATAAATAATTAAATTGAAATAAGATTAGGACACTTATCTTGCTTTGATTATGTAGGTGCCGGAAAATCTGCCAAGCCTGTATCCCAGTTCAACACAGCTGATCTTGATGTTGTTCGGTCCAGGAAGAAGAGGGCCACTACCAGTCCTAGCATCTCCATTCCCAAGGCACCCATCAAAGGAAAGGGTGGCAAGAAGAGAAAGACCTCCGAGGGTGAGAATTTGCAGGGTCTGCCTCTGATCCGTCACCAATTCCTTGAGTACTTCAATGATGTAAGGATCACCGTATCTGCCTGTATATCCTGCTTATATATCCTACTAATATATCCTGCTGACTTGAGGATCACTCGGTCCTGACCTTATCTTTTATCTCTTTTGCAGAAATTCGCTGAGATTGAGGACTATGTGGGGAATGTCGAGGAGCAGGACAAGAAGATTGCTGATTTGCAACAGGTTGCAGTGCTTAAGGACCTTGCAATTGCTGATCTTCAGAAGGAACTCCAAGATGCCAAGACCAAGACGGCCAAACTTCTGATTGACCTTGACTATGAGAAGCATGATCTCATAGAAAATGCTAAGGTCTCTGCTGCCATCACAATGTATCAGACTAAATTGACGATGGCCCAGGAAGCTCAAGATCCTAACTTTGACAAAAGCAGCTGGGATGTTGAGGGCTGGAAAGCAAGGTTAGCCGATCTTGAGGATGATGAGGAGGCTGAGGAGGTTTTGGCGATTGAGGCAAGTGGCAGTGGAAAGGATTTGGTGAAGGATACCGCAGCTGGAGGGGAAGAGGATGCAGCAAAGGTGTAGGCTGCACAATTGGGCGATGATGGACATTCCTAGACACAGCCGGAGCCCAATTTTTAAATTTGGTAGTAGGTCTTTTGTGGTTGTGATGTTGAACAATTTAATGGTTTGTACTGAACAATAGTTTTTAGGATTAAGGATCATGTATGATCCTCTGGACAATAGGCAGGATTGCAATTGGTGGAGGGATCCTCTGTTTGGGGGATGAAGCCATTGTGATCCTGCCGCCTTTATATTCCTGCACTACTATTTGAACTTATCATCATGGACACCCTTTACCTACCCCAGCGGACGGGCCACGTTTTGCTGGTAGAAGCTCGGGTAGGTAATTTTGACAATCTTTTAAGGGTTAGTCTTTTGCTAATAAATAAAATCTTAACCTTTTGTCGCTTATTTTGTGTTGTTATCCTTTTGTCTTTTTAATTCTCCTTTGTTTTGATGCACATTTATTGAATAAACAATTTTGAACAAGTCAGATTAAAAATATTTTAGGATATGATCCATAATCAAACATCCTATAGTTAAAGAATCCCAAAAATAATATATTCTAAGGATCATAAGTCTAGTTGTCAAATTTTAAGGGTTATTCAAATAAATAATGAATAAAATTTAAAAATAGTTAAGGATCATACCTGAGGATCTAAGTTGGGATCCTAACCATAATCAGGATAACTACAAAATAAACCTTAGAAAGGAGTAAGGATCAAGGATCCCTAGTTGCTTATCTTCAAAGACCTGAAATAGAGCATAACTTGGGACTAAGCCAATATAAGATAAGAATTAGCAACTGGGGACAAGCCCAAGGATAACTGGGGACAAGCCCAAGGATAACTGGGGACAAGCCCAAGGATCGTATGTAAACTGGAGTATGGCCCTAACTGGCGACTATCCAAACTTAGTGACATGAAAATGCCAAAACCTTAGCTAACGTGAAAACGTTAGAAACCTTAGCTAACGTGAAAACGTTAGAAACCTTAGGAACGGATGTATGGTACGTCTACCATTATACGTAGGATCCTAGGTATAGCCAGTACAATGGAATTATCAGCCCCTAAAGCGAGTACTGGTCCCACTGCCTTGAACTATACCAGGATCATCATGCGCTACAGGCGGAACTGGGGTCAAGCCCAAATAACTGAGGTTAAACCGAAGGATCGGATCGCTTCTGCAGATAACCAATGTTATGCTAAGGATACCTGAACTTTCAACACTTGAGATCACGTGAGAGATGGATAAAGGACACATGATCCTTATCCTTATATAAGAAAATAAAGAAATGAAATAGTTCAAGGTTAGGATATTACCAAAGTAAGGATCACTGATACTTTAAGGATCCCTCAAGGATATCCCTGACGTAAGGATCATCTGTGCCATAAGGATCCTGATCACATGAAATATTTCTTCAAGTGGACAGCATTCCAAGCTCTTGGTAGCAAATCACCTTCCATGGTTAGCAATCTATATGCCCCCTTTCCTGCTTCAGCTTCAATCAAATAAGGGCCTTCCCATTTTGGAGCCAATTTTCCATCAGTAGGATTGGTGGTATTCTGAAATGCTTTCCTTAATACCATATCTCCAGCTTGAAACTTCCTGATCCTGACATTTTTGTTGTAAGCACCAGCCATTCTTTGTTGATAACTGGCCATCCTTATCCTAGCCATATCCCTGATTTCTTCAATAGTATCCAGGTCTTGAGCCAAGTTCTCATCATTTTCCTCAGGATCACGGGTACTTGTTCTAGCAGTTGGAACCACTATTTCTGTTGGGATCACTGATTCTGCCCCAAATACCAAGGAGAATGGTGTTTGACCAGTAGCATTCTTAGGGGTTGTCCTATCAGCCCAAAGCACATAAGGTAGTTCTTCTGCCCATTTCCCTTTCTTGGATCCAAGCTTCTTCTTCAAATTGTTGATGATGATCTTGTTGGATGATTCTGCTTGACCATTAGCTTGTGGGTGGACTGGTGTTGATGTTATCATCTTAATCCCCCAACTGTCACAAAAGTTAGTGGTTCTGCCCCCAATAAATTGGGAACCATTATCACATATAATTTCAGAAGGAATTCCAAATCTAGTCTCTGACTTGGGCAAAAGCTTCAGCCTCTATCCACTTGGAGAAGTAATCAGTCATAGCTAGCATGAAAACTTTTCCACCAGGTGCCTTAGGGAGCTTACCAACTATATCCATACCCCATCTCATAAATGGCCAAGAGGAGGATATATGATGCAATAATTCAGCTGGTTGATGAAGGATATTGCTGTGTCTCTGACAAGGATCACATCTCTTAGCATACTCCACAGCATCTCTCTTCATGGTTGGCCAGTAGTATCCTGTCCTCAGGATCCTTGAGAATAATGCCCTGCCCCCAGTGTGGTTTCCACAATCTCCTTCATGGAAGTCTTTTAAAACTTCTTGGATTTCAGGATCCTCAATGCATCTCAAGTATAGTCCTGCAAGAGATCGTCTATACAACATATTATTTAAAATTGTGAATTGAGATACCTTAGATTTGAAAGCCCTAGGGTTTTCTCCTGTAGGAATCTCTCCATGTTGTAAGTATCTCATAATTGGTGAGATCCATGATCCTGAATGGGATTGAGTATCCTCACTAGGGATAATTGCAGAATCATTTCCTATCTCCATAGCCACATGATCCTCGATAGCCGGGGTCAGGATATGGATAATAGGGATCTTGATATCCTCCGGGATCTTCAAGGATGATCCTAAGTTAGCCAATGCATCAGCCTCTGTATTTTCTTCCCTTGGTACCTGCGTTAAACTAAAGGAAACAAAAGAGAGTGCCAAACTTTTGACTATCTCTAAATATTTGGTTAGCTTTTCACCTTTAACAGCATAGGATCCATTAAAGTGGTTTGTAATTAACAATGAATCTACATGTACCTCAAGATACCTGATCCCCATATGCTTTGCAATTTGCAAACCAGCAATTAAGGCTTCATATTCAGCCTCATTGTTAGTGGTTTGGAACTCACAAGCTATAGAGTGGGGTATTATGTCCCCCTGTGGCGATTTTAGTAGTATTCCAAGCCCTGTGCCTTTAACATTTGAGGATCCATCAGTATAGAGTATCCAAGGATCCTTAGTCTCCTCTAACTGCTGGACTTCTAACTCAGCTTCTTTTTGTAAATCACTACTGAAATCAGCCACAAAGTCGGCTAATGCTTGGGATTTGATGGCTGTCCTAGGCTCATATCTTATATCATATGCACTTAGCTTCACTGCCCACTTAGCCATCCTTCCTGACATCTCTGGTTTCCTGAGGACATTCTTAATTGGAAAATTAGTTTTAACAACAATAACATGAGTTTCAAAATAGTGTCTCAATTTGGTAGATGCCATAATTAATGCAAGAATAAGCTTTTCAAGGTGTGAATACCTGGATTCGGCATCAAGTAAACTTTTACTTACATAATAGACAGGATGCTGTGTACCTTCATGATCCTTAACAAGGACCGCACTTACTGCTTTTGAGGATACTGCAAGATATAAGGATAGCACATCACCTTTTTCTGGTTTCATCAAGGCCGGGGCTGAGGATAGATAATCTTTGAGGGCTCTTAAAGCATTTTCATGCTTCTCAGTCCACTCAAATTTCTTGTTCTTCCTTAGGATATCATAGAATTCTTTGCACTTCTCTGAGGATTTGGATATGAATCTGTTCAAAGCTGCTATCCTGCCTGTTAGCCTTTGAACATCCTTAGCATTGGCCGGAGATTTGATGTTCACTATTGCTTTGATTTGTTCCGGGCTAGCTTCAATGCCTCTCTTGGTCACCATGTATCCTAAGAATTTACCTGCTTTAACACCAAAGTGACATTTTGAAGGGTTAAGCTTCATGTTATATTTGTCAAGGAAATCAAATGCTTCCTCCAAGTCTCTTAGGTGATCCTCAGCCTTTATTGATTTCACCACCATATCATCTATGTAAACCTCCATAGTTTGTCCAATCTGATCCTTGAACATCATGTTCACCAGCCTTTGATATGTTGCACCTGCATTTCTTAGTCCGAACGGCATAGCAATATAGCAGTATATACCAGTTGGAGTCATGAAGGCTGTATCCTCTTGATCGGATGGTTCCATTTGGATTTGTTGAAATCCAGATGAAGCATCCATAAAAGTTAACAGTTCATGACCCGCAGTTGCATCCACCATGGAGTCAATGTGGGGTAGTGGGAAAGGATCCTTGGGACATGCCTCATTTAAATCGGTAAAATCGACACATACCCTCCACTTTCCGTTTTTCTTTTGAACAATAACCACATTGGCCAACCATCTTGGATATTTGACCTCTCTAATCATATCTGCCCGGAGCAATTTCTCTACCTCTTCCTGGATAATGGCATTTCTTTCCGGTGCGAACTTTCTTCTCCTTTGATGGATAGGTTTGAAGGACCTATCAATGCCAAGTTTGTGAGTGATCACATCTTTAGATATACCGGTCATGTCTTCATGTTTCCATGCAAAGGTAGTCTTTCTTCTTTTGAGGAAGGATATGAGGTCTTCCTTCATACCGCCAAGGATCCCTGATCCGATATAGATTTTGGATTCAGGATCATCAGGATCCATGAGGATTTCTACCACATCCTGTTCTCTTGCCTCCAAGACATCCCTTGGAGGATACTTTGATTGCTATTGCTCCCTTGACTTCGAGGCTGGTTTCATCGATGAAGTATAGCAATTCTTAGCCTCCTGCTGATCACTATCAATCTTCACTATTCCCCAAGGACTAGGGAGCTTCACACATTGATGGTAGGTAGATGGGACTGCCTTCATATCGTGTATCCAGGGCCTGCCAAGGATAACATTACAACAAGATAAACAGTCAATAACACAAAATTTTTTATAAGAGTGTAGGCCTTCGATGTATATTGGGAGTTTAATGTCCCCCAGAGTATTCTTAGTTTCGCCACTAAATCCTACGAGCACGGAGGATCTTGGTATGATATCTGATTCAGGGATACCCATCTTCTTTAGAACATCAAGCTGGATAATGTTCACTGAGCTTCCTCCGTCTATAAGGATCCTGCGGAAAAAATGGTTAGAAATGAAAAGAGTAATAACTAAACCATCGTGATGAGGATCCTGGATATCAACACGATCATCCTCATCAAAGGTTATGACTTTTCCTTCGGAGACACTTGATGTTCGAACGGGTCTTTCTCCATTATCCAATTTAGTTTCCTTTGCATGCCTTTTAGCTGCTGAGAAGGATGTGCCACAAATGTCTGATCCTCCAGAAATAAAGTTTATTACTTGTGCATCTGCTGGAGGGGCCGGAGCTTTCTCAGGGATCCTTTCAGGATCCTGAGTCCTTGACTTCTTTCTGCCCAACAACTCTTTTAGATGCCCCTTGCTCAACAAGTATCCAATTTCCTTCCTTAGTGCAATGCATTCTTCTGTGAGATGCCCAAAATCTTCATGGTATGCACACCACTTTGACTTATCCTTAGTTGCAGCTGGCCTATCATTCTTTCTGGGCCATCTAGCTTTATCACCTAGATTCTGCATCGCAAGGATTAGTTCATTGTTATCAACAGAAAAACAATATTCAGAGATTGGAGGATAATCCTCATCATCCTCTTCTTGATCAATAGCATGCACGTTCTGGTTATCAGATCTGTTATAGGATCTGAACTTGTTGTTCTTGAATGAGGATCCTTGCTTATCTTGCTTTGAGGATCCTGCTAACCTCTCCTGGATCCTCTTGTCATCCTCTAGCCGAATGAACCTAAGTGCCCGGGTTCTTACCTCATCTAAGTTCCTGCATGGTGTCATAACAAGATCATCATAGAACAACGAATCCCTAAGCAATCCCATTTTAAAGGCCTCAACAGCCGTGGCTATATCTAAGTTGGGAATGTCTAAGGATTCTTTACTGAATTTGGTAATGTAATCCCTTAATGATTCATTATGACCCTGGGTTATCCTATATAGATCACTAGTTAATCGTTCAAATTTTCTACTACAAGAAAACTGATTATTAAACAAGTTAACTAGATTAGCAAATGAGGTAATAGAGTAGGGGGGAAGACTTAGCAGCCATTTGAGAGCTGATCCAGTAAGAGTGGATCCGAATCCCTTGCACAGGCATGCTTCCTTTAACCTTTCTGGGATTGGATTGATCTCCATCCTCTCCCTGTATTGTGCTATGTGTTCTTCAGGATCCGTCGAACCATCATACAGCTTCATTGTTGGCACATGGAACCTCTTGGGTATCTCAGCATCACAGATTGGTGGTGCAAAACGAGATATCTTGTGGCTCCCATCTGCAATCTCTGGGATAGGTTTGACCACTCCCGGAACACTTGATATCATATCCTTTAGCTTTTGCAATTCTCTGGCCATGGCATGATTGATACCTGGATCCTGCATAAGACCATGGTTAGTGGTATAAGAATTATTAAAAGTGTTACCTCCCATTGGATTCAAGTTAGGAAGAATGGATGTTAATCCATATTGTTGGGGCTCTGGAATGATCGAGGGACCAGTAGAAGCATTGGTCTGCATTGGAATAAAATCTCCCTGATGGACATCTGAACTTCCTGTTTGCAAACTCCTCAAGGATCCTGGCATCTGGAAGGATCCCTGAAACTGGGACGATCCTGGAACAAAGGAGGATCCTTGAACCTGGGATGATCCTGGAACAAAGGAGGATCCTTGAACCTGGGATGATCCTGGAACAAAGGAGGATCCTTGAACCTGGGATGATCCTGGAACAAAGGAGGATCCTTGAACCTGGGATGATCCTGGAACAAAGGAGGATCCTTGAACCTGGGATGATCCTGGAACAAAGGAGGATCCTTGAACCTGGGATGACCCTGGAACAAAGGAGGATCCTTGAACCTGGGATGATCCTGAATATCCTCCTGAAGTCATGAAGGATCCCATATGCTGAGGATAGGATCCTGCTGGCTGGAAGTATGGACCTAATGCCTGGGTCACTGTTGTTGTTCCGTAGTGCACTCCTTTTGGTCCACCCACATATTGAACATCTGGAACCACTGATGGCTGAGAAGTAATCACCGGAGTATCAAAATTCAAAGATCTGGGTATCAGTGGGGAACGATCCTCTGCCGTTCTCTTCTGTTTCTTGATTTCGTCAATCTCCCGGAGGATCCTTTCGTTGGTCTTATCCTGCTCTTGTGCATGATTCCTCATCTGCAAAATCAAGGCATAGAGATCATTAGTAGTAGGATTAGTTGAAACAGAAGAAGTAGGTGGTTTTGAGAAAATGGGAGTTGGTTTCTTCGCAGCATTCTCAGCATTCTTCTGGGATCCAGAAGGTGGTGGAGGCAAAGGAGGAACGCCTTGTGAAGAAGTGAATGAGGGCATCAAATTTGAAACATTCTTCGCCGAGGAAGCCATTTGCTTGGTTGTAGTGAACTGAAATGAGCACAGCAATACGAATTTTTCTAAGAATGAAGCACCAATTGCCCCACGGTGGGCGCCAAACTGTTTTGGTCAAAAAATCTGATGAGGATAATGCAACCAAACTCTCTGTCACGGGGTATGATGCTTGAAATATCGAACAATGATTAGGATCACTTCGAGGTAAATTGCACAAACAACACAAGGATTTATATGGGGAAAAAGCCCTTGATCAAGAGTTGATCTCCGGCACAAAAAACCCCGGGTAATGGAAACTACCTATCACCAAGCTCAAATAAATCAATAAATGTTTACAACTTCGGATAATGACGAGCTAGGTACAAGGATCACTAGTATAAAATGTGTAAAAGTGAGTGAAAACTAATAAGTGTTCGTCGAGAGCTTCACGAATGCGATTATATGAGTGTGTGTGTAGCTGAAAAATGACTAAGTGTTCTAATTCTAGCTCGTCACCCCTATAAAAATAGAAGTTAACTACAATAACTAACTATCCGACTTTTGTGCCAAGCTCCCACGTTCTCCACAACGTCCATTTTTGGTCAATCGTGTGCGAAATACCCGTGGAATATTCCTTAGTACCGTTGCCAAGACCAAGTCAAGCTCGTAACTCCTGCGAAGTAATACAAAACACAAACAAACAATCGTCAGTACGAGGATCCTTAAAGTGATCCATGACCCTGATCCTGAAGCTCTTCTGAGGATCACTATCTGTCACAGAAGAAAGGATCATTAATTAGGATATCCTGCGAAGTAATACAAAACAAAAACAAACAATCGTCAGTACGAGTATCCTTAAAGTGATCCATGACCCTGATCCTGAAGCTCTTCTGAGGATCACTATCTGTCACAGAAGAAAGGATCATTAATTAGGATAACGAGTAAGGATCACTAATTGTTAGAAAATCCTCCCCTAACAGTATGTTACTGTGCCTTTGACATGCATCACATCTTCGAGCATATTCTGTAGCATCTTTTTTCATTGTCGGCCAATAGTATCCTGTTCTTAATACTTTCGAGAATAATGACCTGCCCCCAGTGTGGTTACCACAATCCCCTTCATGCATATCCTGAAGCACTTCCTAAGTTTCAGGATCCTCCAAGCATCTCAGGTATGGTCCTGCAAGAGATTTCTTGTACAAAACATTATTTATAATAGTGAATCATGATACCTTCATCCTAAATACCTTAGGGTTTTCGTCTCTAGGGATGTGTCCTTCCTTGAGATATTTTATGATTGGAGCCATCCAGGATTCAGTATCCTTATCAGGATTGTGACCAGGATCCTGGAAGCTTGTTACCTCCTTATCCTGAGCTTTGAAGGGATCCACAGCAGGATACAGGATATGAAGTATCGGTATTGGGGTTCCCGCTGGTATCCTGACTGATGATCCTAAGTTTGCCAAGGCATCCGCTTCAGCATTATCTTCTCTTGGTACCTGTTCAAGTGTAAAAACATCGAAATATCCTGCTATTTTTTTGAGAATATCGAGGTACTCGATTAACTTCTCTCCTTTAACTGCATAGGATCCATTAAAATGATTAGTGATTAACAAGGAGTCAACATATACTTGCAAATTCTTGACATTCATATTTTTAGCCAACTCTAATCCTGCAATTAAAGCCTCATATTCTGCTTCGTTATTAGTAGCAGGAAATTCACACCTAATAGCCTGGAGTAATATGTCCCCCTGTGGCGATTTTAGTAGTATTCCCAATCCTACTCCTCTAACATTAGATGCTCCATCAGTGTATAATGTCCAGGATCCTGAGGATTCTCCTAACTGTTGGACTTCTAGGTCTACTTCATCCTGTATATCACTACTGAAATCAGCCACAAAGTCAGCTAGAGCCTGTGATTTTATGGCATTTCTAGGTTCATATACTAAGTCATAAGCACTTAACTTCACTGACCACTTGGCCATCCTGCCTGACATCTCAGGTTTCCTAAGCACATTTTTAACAGGATAATTGGTTTTAACATGAATCCTATGTGTCTCAAAGTAATGTCTAAGCTTTGTCGATGCCATAACTAGAGCCAATATTAATTTTTCTAAATGAGAATATCTAGTTTCAGCATCTAATAAACTTTTACTAACATAATAGACAGGATATTGCTGACCTTCTTGATCCTTTATAAGGACGGCACTTACAGCATTCCCTGATACTGCGAGGTATAGGGACAGTGGTTCACCATTTTCAGGCTTCATCAATAGAGGTGCAGTTGAAAGATACTGCTTCAAATCCTGCAGGGCTGCTTCATGCTTCTCTTTCCATTCGAACTTCTTGTTTTTCTTCAGGATATCATAAAATTCCTTGCACTTTTCCGAGGATCTCGAAATAAATCTGTTTAATGCTGCTACTCGCCCTGTTAACCGTTGGACATCTTTCATATTTGAAGGTGATTTGATATCCAAGATAGCTTTAATCTGCTCCGGGCTTGCCTCTATTCCTCTTTTAGTCACCATATATCCTAGAAACTTTCCTGCCCCCACTCCGAAATGGCACTTAGCAGGATTTAGTTTCATGTTATACTGGTCCAGGATATCAAATACTCCCTTAATATCCTGGAGGTGATCCTCAGCCTTCTTAGATTTTACCACCATATCGTCGATGTATACCTCCATGGTGTCCCCTAGCTTGTCTTTAAACATCATGTTCACCAATCTCTGGTATGTTGCACCTGCATTTTTCAAACCAAAAGGCATAGCAGTATAACAATAAATACCTGTTGGTGTCATGAAGGCGGTATCCTCCTGGTCTAAAGGTTCCA
Organism: Helianthus tuberosus; assembly: GCA_030545235.1. Taxonomy (NCBI): domain Eukaryota; kingdom Viridiplantae; phylum Streptophyta; class Magnoliopsida; order Asterales; family Asteraceae; genus Helianthus; species Helianthus tuberosus. The sequence continues at coordinate 47,125,909 of CM060403.1, forward strand.
TTTGAATCTGCTGAAATCCTGAGGATGCATCCATGAAGGTTAACATCTCATGGCCGGTAGTAGCATCCACCATTGCATTAATATGAGGAAGAGGAAATGGGTCTTTGGGACAAGCTTTATTCAGGTCTGTGTAATCTACACAAACTCTCCATTTCCCAATTTTCTTTTGTACCACGACTACATTTGCTAGCCATCTTGGAAACTTGACTTCTCTGATCATTTTAGATTTCAATAGCCTCTCTACTTCTTCCTGAATGATCATATTTCGCTCCGGAGCAAACTTCCTCCTCTTTTGTTGGACTGGTTTGAATGATCTGTCAATACTGAGCTTATGTGTTATAATATCTTTGGAAATTCCAGTCATATCCTCGTGCTTCCACGCGAATGTCGACATCCTGCACTTCAAAAAGTTAGTTAACTGTTCTTCAATATCCTGAGGGATATTGGTTCCTACGAGCACTGAGATATCCGGATTATCCTGATCCAGGATAATTTTCTTTACATCCTGCTCTGAAGCCTCCATGATATCCTTGGCCCGCATCTTTAATTGCTATGTTGCAGTAGGCTTGGCTGAGGATTTCATTGATGATGAGTAACATTCCTTCGCCTCCTGCTGATCACTATCAACCTTGACAACCCCCCAAGGGGTAGGGATCTTGATGCATTGATGATAAGTTGATGGCACAGCTTTCATATCATGGATCCATGGCCTACCCAATATGATGTTATAGCAGGATAGGGAGTCCATCACACAGAAACGTTGTATTGAGTTGACCCCTTCAACATATACTGGTAACTTTATCTCTCCCACTGTGTTCCTAGCCTCTCCACTGAACCCAACAAGCACGGTGGATTTCGAAGTGATATCCATTGGAGATACATTCATTCTTTTCAAAGTTTCTAGTTGGATTATGTTAACGGAGCTGCCATTATCCACAAATATCTTGCGTACAAAATGGTTAGCCACATATAATGTTATTACCAGAGCATCATGGTGAGGATCCTGGACAGTATCCCTGTCATCACTGTCGAATGTGATCACTTTATCGGTTGTGAGGGTAGTCATCCTGGCTGGTTTATCTCCCCTTTCGGCCTTAGCTTCCTTTGCATGTCTCTTGGCCGCAGAATACGAAGTCCCACAAATGTCGGATCCTCCTGAAATAAAGTTGATTATCTTGGCATCCGCAGGAGGTGATGCTGCTCGTTCAGGATCCTTCTCAGTATCCTGACCCTTATTCTTCTTTCTTCCTAGGAGATCCTTCAGATATCCCTTGCTTAGAAGATAACTTATTTCTTTTCTTAGAGCAATGCAATCCTCAGTTACATGTCCGAAATCTTCATGGAAGGCACACCATTTGGACTTATCCTTCCAATCAGCTTTTTGTTGATTCTTCCGAGGCCACCTGGCTTTGTCTCCTAGACCCTGCATAGCATACATCAGTTCAGGTATGTTAACAGAAAAGCAATATTCAGATAATTCAGGATACTCCTCAGGATCCTCGTCTTCAACAGCATTCACTTTCTTGCTGTCATTCCTGCCATACGGCTTAGAGCGATATGGTTTAAACGAGGATTCTGATTTCCTATTGGTTGATTCATAAGTGGTGGACGAATTCATCCTCTCTTGCATCTTTTTGTCATCCTCCAGTCGAATATATCTTAGGGCCCTGTTTCGAGCTTCATCCAAGTTCCTGCATGGGTTCATTACAAGATCTTGGTAAAATTGAGAATCTTTTTGCAGCCCCATCTTGAAAGCCTGCACAGCTGTTGCAACATCAAGATGTGGAATATCTAAGGATTCCCAGCTAAACTTGTTCACATAATCTCTTAAGGATTCCTGAGGTCCTTGAGTTATCTTGTAGAGATCACTTGTTAGCTTTTCAAAACTTCGACTGCAAGAAAATTGACTGTTAAATAAATTCACTAGGTGAGCAAATGATGTAATCGAATGAGGAGGAACATTTAAGAGCCATTTTAAGGCCGATCCTGTTAAGGTAGAACCAAAACCCTTGCATAGGCATGCTTCCTTGAGCTCCGGAGGGATAGGGTTAATCTCCATTCTTTCCCTGTACTGGGCAATATTCTCTTCAGGATCCGTAGTTCCGTCATAGAGCTTCATGTTGGGGGTTTGAAATCTTTTTGGGATTTCAGCATCACAAATAGGATATGCAAAGCGAGATATCCTGTGGCTGTCTTGGGACACTTCCGGAATCGGCTAGACCACCCCAGGTACACTCGATATCATGTCCTTCAATTTCTGAAGCTCCCTAGTAAATGCTGACGTCATACCTGCATCCTACAAAGATCCACTATTGTTAGTAGCAAGAATATTATTATTATTTGACACGTTACCAGTCTGAGGATTCTGGCCATATCCTGAAGCATATCCTGAGCTCCTCACAGTTGACATCCTGACCGAGGAGGGTATTTCAGGAGTGTGATTCTGAGAATGGCTAGGCACAATATTTCCCCTGTTATCCTCAGTATATACGGCCGAACTGAAGTTCAAAGCTCTGGGCAGTAAAGGAGTGACATTATCCTCAGCGGGCCTGCTTGAGCTAGATTTCAAGAGTTGTATTTCTCTCATTAGCATTTGGTTGGTTTCTTGCTGTTGCCTCATCTGTTCCTGTACACTACCAAACAAGGTTAGAATTTCATCATTAGAAGCCAGAACAGGACCAGATCCCTGAGTGTTCCGAGTAGGGATAATATCCTGAGGTTGTGAAGAAGCTTGCATCCTTGGAGGAGGTGGTGGAAGCACCGAACCAGTAGTAGCAGAAGTTGCAGCAGACACGGTGGAGGAGCTCATGTTTGATCTTGAGGCCATTATAAATAGTGTGGCAAAAAGTTTTGAGAATAGAAAACCAAGTAACGATTTCACAAAGGTTTTTAGCAAATATAGCACCACTGGCCCCACGGTGGGCGCCAAATTGTTTTGGTAAAAAATTACCGAAGCAATTAAGTGATCAAATTAGTCAAGTGAGGTAGTGTGCTAAGAAAGTGTGTTGAAAATATGCTGGTTAAGTTGTTTCCAAAAACAGTTTTCAGGATACGGCTCAGGATATTGAGCTGTATCTACGATCAAACTATGAGCAAAAAGTGAAGGGGGTGACACGAGATGTACGAGGAAAGCCCTTGGTCAATGTAGATCGCCGGCATAAAACCTCGGGAGCTGACAATCGCAGCTGCCTTGTTCTTCTTATTGCATTAAACGTCAGGATACAGTGCAGGATATTGATCAGATCGCTAAGTGTTACAATGCTTTTTGTGAAAGTGAAAGTTGCGAGAGAATAAAGTGTGAGAGAGCAGTGAGTGTTGTTGTGTCCTATTCGATCTGATTTATCCAATTATTTATAGCTAAGAATTATAAACAAAAACTCCTATAAATGAGGGATGCTTCCGAATATTCCATAGTTAACGTTATGGACCGAGTAAAGCGGCTTCAACGTCTTCCTTTGAACGACTTAGACCGAGTCTTCCGGGGAAAGGGTCCTCGTGAACGTTACCAGCTTGGACTCGTACTCCTGCACATAATCCGTTAGTAATCCTCAGGATACCATCCAGGATGTTACCAATATCCTGAATCAGCATCCCGGACATGAACATATATCATACAAGCAAGATATAATTTAAGATATTATCCAGGATATGAGCTCAGAATTTCACCCATAACACTATACATCTAAAGCTCTATTTCAAGTGAGTTTGGAATTTAATTTCTAACTCAGGATGGTATGAATTCTATCTCTTTTAATATGTTTGATATTGTTTATTCTTTTGAACCCAATACTGACTTAAGCATCGGAGGGGTGTTAGCCAGGCTAACACCCACCTTAGTTTACGACTGTTTTGCAGCATATGCTTCAGGATATTGCCCTAGGATACACACTCAGGATACTTCGAAAGTTTAGAGGATTGGCCCCCTCTCTCAAGTTTAAGGGATCCTGATCCCTTCACAGGTTTAATGGTATTCACCTTTCTCTCAAATTGGGTTTAAACACCCTGCCTGGAGCGCAAGTTATCCAGGGATAGTTCAAGATAGCGGGACCAGTCCATGTAAAAGTGGCTGACAATTTCGGTATTGTTGACTATATCCTGGATCCTAAAGGTATATAAGGATTGATCACCCTCTCTCGCGAAAGGGTATTTTCATACTCTCTAAGGTTTAAAGGTTATCACCTTTCTAAGTCTTGTAGTTTATACACTCCCGCCTGTAGCGCACGAAAATTTGGGATTTTCCCCAGAATACTTATGGGTTTATCCCCAGGATACTAAGGATTTATCTCCAGTACATTTTAGGGTTTAGCCCCTGTAACACAAGAATTGTTCAAGCAGTTGGAACTGATGTCCAAAAAATTTCTAAGTGTTCAAAGACATTGTGTAAGGCTCAAAGGATCAAACTTGGACCTACTACACTAAGTATCTCGGACTGGGGACATGTTCGAGGAAAAAATTGCAAAAGGATTGGAGTTTGAGAATAGGGTTACACTCTATTCCTGGTATGATCTTTCCTTTATAAACCATATTTGAACCATTTGTATGTTTGGCAAAAGCTTAAGTATCCTGATTAGGATATATTCTCAGAGTATATTCTCAAAATGTATTTTCGGAATATGTTTCAGGATATTTGTTTGGAATATTTGGGATATAATACTTGGGTTAAAAACTAAAACTGTATTCTAGCCAAACAAGTGTTATCAAAACAAATTTTGAAAAATAAACTGCCCTTTTTTCTTTGAAAACTTTATCTAAATTGTCTGAGTTGTAAAAACCCTATTTGACGAAAGTCTTTATAGGATATTTGTGAGTATATTGATCAGGATATTTTCAAAAAATAATCGTACTAAGTTTGGAACATTGAAATTTAAACTAAGCAATGCATAACAAAAATTAAAAGACAACAGCGAATAAGTTAGAAGGAGGCTATATTATTAACATGTCAAAAGTTATGCTTTTGGTTTCATCTCAAACCGAGATCCATCCACCAAAAGCATGATTAGTTCCTTACCATATTTAATTAACAGTTGAAGGCTTCATCTCAAACCGAGACCCATCCATCACCAACTGTTATATTGTTCAAAAGAGATTATACTAATTGATGACCAAGGGCTTCATCCTGAAACCCAGGACCCATCCACCTTTGGCCATCATATTATTTAAGTGCAGGAAATGTAAATTGTTCAAAGACAGGAAAAGTAAATTGTTCAACAGACCACAACCATCAGAATTAAAAAAGTGGGCTCCGGCCTAGGCACGAACATCCATCACGGCCCGCTTTGCTGCTTTTAAGGGTCGGCACCTTCTTCATTCATCATGTCTTCACCAGCATCCGCTTCAGGATCAGCTTGAACATTCTTCTTAGCCTCATTACCAGAACCAATGGGCTTTTCAATCGCTTTTGAAGGCCCCTCAGCTGCAGATTTAACAGGATGCTCCACAGGATTACCGCCAAGACCCCTTAGCTTCAACTCCCAGGCGTTGACGTTCCAAGAAGGGCATTCGAAGCCCAGGGCCTTGGCTTCATAAGCCATTTTTATCCTAGCCTGGAGAAGGGAGATGACAACGGAGCTTTTGAGGCCTTCTCGGTAAGTGGCCATATCCTGCTCATGTTGAGCCTGGGCGGCGTCGAGATGGGCTTGAGCTTCGTGAGTGGCTTTCTTGAGGGCAGCCTGATGCTCCTGGGTCATGGCCTTGAACTTGTCCTCGTAATGTCGAGATTTAGCAGCAGCGATCATACCTTGGTCGGAAATGGTAACCTCGGCTTTCTTCAACTTGGACTCAAGCATTTTGTTGATCCCAAAGGATTCTTCGTACAGATAAACCAGACGTTCAAGGCCCTACACCGAAGAACGCAGGTATTATTGTATAATGACCAAGATATTGACTTGACATATATGTGCAGGATATGGAATAAGGATCTATACCTGGTTAAGAAAAGAAGTCATGAACCCGCTTACCTTGATAAACCCGTGATTCTCATAGGGAAACGTCTCGGGAGCCGCAGGTGAATCAGTCTCTTTCCTTTTGTGAGAACTTGAGCTCCGGGGCTTAGTAGCTGGCGAAGGTTTGGGAATGATGATGGCTTTGGAGCTGCTGGGCTTGGATGAGGCGATAGGCTTGGGACTTGACTTCTTCTTGACTTGGACGGGATCAGAGTATCTGTCCAACTCCTCAAGGTCGAAAACTTCTGGGATTTTGGCTGGTGCTGCATAAAGGGGAAGTTCTAGATCCTTATTGCTCTTTCATTATGTTATACTAATCAATCATTTACAAAATAACTCTTACCAGACATGTCAGATGATGAATATTGACTGGAACTTGGGAGGTGTGTGGAAAAGCTCCTATCACTTTCCGGTAACCGGTAGATTGCTTCGATTCTCTTTTTAGATTCTTCAGTAGGAGGGGCTACTTCTTTGAAGTTCACTGCATAAGGGCCAAATAAAAAAGTATTAGCACATGATAAAGGCCTAGAGATGTTTGGGGATATTCTTGAAACCCTAAAACCTACCAGTGGTTAACCACTCCACCGGGAGGCTGGTACCCTCGAAGATGGAATCTCGCTTAACAAAGAAGAATTTCCGTTGCCATCCGTCCTCGTTTTTGGTGGCTTTAAGAATGAGGGGATTATTGGAAGTGGAAAAAAGTAAAAACCGACTGGAGCCGTGTGATCGGAGACGGTAGAATATCCTCGATGCAGAGGTCGGGAAAATGAAGATGTTTGATTTGGTTAAGTATGATTAGTACCCTCCAAACCATGGGCATTGTTTGGGCAAAGCTAAGACCGGTGGTTCGGAAAAACTGCATCATGAACTCAGGAAAAGGATACCGAAGGCCTAGCGAGAAAGGATATGCCAGAAAACAGACCCAATCGGCAGAAGAAACGTCCGATCGAACTGACCGGTCGAATGGTCTGATAATTGCACTATCTGGAAAGGCACCGGAGGCTCTCAACACCGCGATATCTGAGTTATCGAAGGCACAAATCTCCTTTTCAGGGTTCTTGAGAAGGTTTTGCTGGGCGAAGGTCTCCATCGATTCGCCGGTGTGAGAACGGGTTCTGGTGGCCATTGGAAGTAGAATAAAGAAATTAACAAGGAATAAAGAAAGAATGAGTAATTACCTGGAGACTCTGTTGATGATATTTGGTTTTCAAACAGAAAGAGAGAAGATATAGGGGCGTAATAGATATCCATCGAGTGAAAACCGCGTTGAAAGTTGCATAATGCTATCTTGACCGTCGTTTCAATTTAATAACCTCGATTTGAGGGATAAGTTTTAAAATATATCCATTGGAATTGGTATACCAACAGATATATTTTGGGGATAATTGTTATGGGTGATTTTCTGCTCATATATCCTGACTGATATGCCGACTTTGTTTGTTTTATTGTGACCAGGATGCTGGATCAGGATATTGGTAACATCCTGATATGATATCCTGGTAGTAACTAATTGAATCACGTGCAGATTGTTGTAACAAGTCTCTAACGGTCAGGTGGACTTCTTCTCCTCAAGACTTGGGCAAATCAGTTGGATTATGGACGTTGAAGCCGGAAGACGTGGACTACAACGTTCACATATGGAATATTCGCTGAATCCCGGAATAATAGGATAGTTAGTTTTTTTCTTTTTACTATAAAAAGGATTGATCGGATCAGATTAGGGACACAATTTTTCGTACACTCTTTCTCTCTAGCTGCAAACACTCACAACACACTTACATTTGTATTCGAATTGCGTTGTAACACTTAGTCAATCCGTATCATATCCTGCACTGTATCCTGACATTTGAAGTAATAAGAAGAACAAGGCAGCTTCGATTGTCAGCTCCCGAGGTTTTGTGCCGGCGATCTAGATTGATCAAGGGCTTTCCTCGTACATCCCGTGTCACCCTTTACATTTTTGCTCATTGTTTGATCATAGATACAGCTCAATATCCTGAGCCGTATCCTGAAAACTGTTTTTGCAAACAACTTAATTAGCATATTTTCCACACATTTTCTTAGCACACTAACTCACTTAACTAATTTGATCACTTAATTGCTTCGGTAATTTTTGACCAAAACACTACCGACTTTGCAATTTACAAAATAAAGTATAACTTGATATACTACCGAACTTGTTATTTACCAAGGCATAGTTGATGTGCTATTTTCAACCCAAAGCATAGTTGATATGCTACTTTCAAACCAAGGTATAATTTGATATACTATTGATACTTTCATTCTTAAAACAAAGTATACTAGTGATATACTACCAAATCTATTATTTCAGAAACCCAAGTATATTTTGATATACTATCTATTTAACTATTTCATAACTAAAGTATATTTAAATACACTACTTATCCGATTATCTCAAAACCAAAGTATATTTTTGTATATACTATAAACCTTTTACCAAAACGATGCATCTTAGAAACAAAACTTTTATAAGGTTCATGACTACTTTTTGTTAAACATTTCTTTTAACTTACAAGTCATGAATCCTGCTTTAACAAAACCTATGTTACTCACAGGCATTTTTATGTTGACGTTTTTTTTTTTCACATATGTTTCAGGTGCTACTATGTGATGATTGATGATGCATGCTACATATAGGATGGACTCGTTCCTTGGTGACTTTAAAACTTGAAAGACAATTATTTGTATTTATCTGATTTGTAATAAAACAATGAGTTCATTAATGGAATGAAACAAATCTTTAACCACCATGTGTTGTGAAACAATGATTCTTTTACGACACTCCCCGACGTTTCCGCCGCGGTTTGTTGTTTTACGCGGTCGGGGTGTGACAGAAAAGTTGGTATCAGAGCTCATGGTTATAGGGAATTAGGTTCTTAGTAATGCTTTGACCTAGACAATAACCTTCCTAGGACCCTAACACAAGTCATCTTGTGTTTAGTCTTAAAACAATACCGTCGCCGATCTTTAGGTGACAACCACAACAAGAACACAAATTACAAATCTGTTTTTTGAAAACCAATCATCCATTCTTAGATGATTTATTATAAGGTTTTGAACCTTCAAATTTGGGTCTAAATAATGTGAACACGTGCAATCTGGAAGGGCGGATGCCTGTATCTCGAGTTTTCTGTCTAAGGCTAGAGTGTTCGTACAAATCCACATAATTGGACCAGTCACTCTTACCTGGGAACTCTTGGGGTGAGCGTACACTTATAGGCTAAAGCATGTCTTCGAGATACATTAGTATGACCCATTTACTTTGATTAGTCACAGTGTCATTTATTTATTTTAGGTAACGAACAAATGATCACAATCTTCATACTTTGTCGATATTCTTTCAAGCATTCAATTTTTACTATCCAATATCATCTCACTCGTTTCTTTTCATGTTTCTTTGCTCTTTTAGAATGCCTCCTCGACGTGACCAAACTCAGGATGCCGCCATGGCAGCCTTAATCACTCAGCAAACGCTGCTGTACTCCCAAACGTGATAACCCAGATAAACCAAGTAAAAAACAACAATAACAACAATGCACCCGCTCCGTGCAACTATAAACAGTTCAACTCAGCTAAGCCACTCACATTTACTGGGTCTAAAGGGGCCACTGGGCTCCTACAATGGTTTGAGAGTCTCGAAAGCACGTTTCGTCATGTGCAATGCCCAAATGAGCGAAAAGTTGAATTTGCATCGAGCGTATTCCAGAAAAGAGCACTTACATGGTGGAACGGTGTAATGAGGGATAGGGGTGCCGATGTGGCAATGGCACAAACCTGGGAAGAGCTTCGAGCTCTAATGATGAAGGAGTTCTGTCCTCGTCATGAACTCATGGCATTAGAAAGGGAATTTGATGATCTTAAACAAGACAGTAGTTGCTCAGAATAATCAGGTTGCACCAAACCAGCCAGCACAACCTCGTACTAGGAAAAACTACGTTGGTACTGCACCTTTGTGCAACAAATGCAACCGTCATCATCTGGAACAAACACCGTGTCACAAATGTACCCACTGTGGGCGATTGGGACATTTGGTCAATATATGCCGTTATGCTATCCAAAACCAAGCTGCTGCAAATCCTGCTGCTGCTGCTCAAGCACCGTATCCACATGGATCGTGCTACAACTGTGGTGATCTTACTCACTATCGGAACAATTGTCCAAGGCTTATTAATGCGAATCCAGCACGTGGACGAGTATTTAACATAAATGAGGCAAACGCAAATGACAACGCAGCAGTGAACAATTAGACTTTTTGTATTTTCCTTATTATTATCGATGACACTTGAAACAATTCAGTTGATATATAAATAAATTTGTTGTTTCAATTTTATTTTACAAAACTGATACGATTGTGTGTATGTGTGACATACCCCTACGATGCCGACACCAAGGAACTGTGTTCCTTGCAAGACAAACTACTCATGTGGTTCTTTCATTTTTATGATCACTCGTGATCTCCCCGAAAATCCTAAGTACTCGTTTCTTTTAAGAAACAAAGTACAAGTTACAAATTCTTAAACAGATACTTGAAATACCATTTCAAATCCATGATTTGATATCTAAAGGTACTTTCATAAATCCTTAATTGGACCTATGCTATATGACTACGTATACGATTATCAAGAACATTTTGCTTCGTGTGTTGATTTAACGTACCTAGCACATTGATTTCAAGGACCCTTTTTGCATCATATGCTAACTTAGCATATCTAGCAGCTTGATTTCATGAGCACTTCACTTCGTATGTTGACCTAACATACTTAGTACTTGAATTTCAAAACATTTTCACTACACAAATTCCAAATCCTCACAGGATCTTTCTATCTTTATAGTTAGATCCTTATGGATATTTGAAGCACAAAATCAAAAGCCCTCAATTGGATTCCTTGTGTGCTTTAATACGTATGTTACGATACGACAAAGACAAAACAAAATCCTTATAAGATCTTCCTATCTTCATAGTTATATTCTTGAGGACGTTTAAATTACTAATTAAAGTCCTTGATTGGATTCCTGGTGTACTTTAAATGCATTTATACAAGTAAATGAACGAGCTAATAGCTAGGTTGACGACTATGCGATTTTGTGATTATGTGTTTATGTGTAATTCTAAAGCTCGCTATCTAAGTCCTGGTAGAAAATCTTCCGTATTTTCATATGTTAGATTCTCAGAAGGATACTCAAAGTACTATCTTAAATTCCTTAAGGGGCTTTGTTGGGATTGAACCCTACCAGAGGAACAGATAATGAAAGCCAAAACCAGATCATAACAGTGGATTCACAATAAGCAGCTGATTACATTAAGCTTTCCCCTTGAAAGTGATTATAACAACTGATGGCTCTCTATCCACTGTCCATATACAACTGCTGATACTCTTTCAACTACTGACAAAGCCCTGAAGAAGTAAACACTGCTGGATCTATCTACTGATGACAAAGCACTGACCACCCAAGGACTGATCAACCTTGAGGAAAGTACTGATGAAAGGAGAAAGCAGTAGTTTAGTGTGGTTAAGATTAGCAGTGTTTGTATAGGAACAGATGTTACAGGTTGTTAGGCTGTTAGACGTCGCTTTCATGGTGACGTCAGCTGAGATGCCTCAGTGGTTTGGAGTGTCTATAAATGGAGCAGTACCCTGTACTGTTACATTTGATCGCTTTGAGTGAGTTCTTCTCCTCAATTCAATCCTTTCATCTTGTGCAACCAACCACTGGAGTATCAGGCTGAGGGGGAGTTGATTTGTAAGCACGTTTGTAATCTTTTGATTTACTTTGTAATATTTCGACTGATGCAATTCATGTGTTTATCAAATCCATTTCTCTTTATGATTGTGTTTACAAAGTTTGTTGTTCATTTCCGCTGCACTTAAACTTCATTCATTTCTATTTGATTTGTTCAAATTATACAAATAAGCACAATCATGAGAGCTTCCGATCCTAACAATTGGTATCAGAGCTTGGACAGTCAAATTCGATCTAACAGTCAATTTGACATAACAGTTCAGGTCAAAATTCATTGATACTAAGGTTGATTGCATTTTGTTGAAAAACAGAGTAACGAGTGATCACATTCAAAATTGCTACTCAAAAACTCTGTAAAACAACCAAGATGTCATAAGATACACAAATTTCACACAACAAGTGATGTCATGCACAAGTCATCCATAGTTTTCAGATCTGAAAACATGTCTGGTAACTATGGTATGATCATTTCTTTTCAAAATTGATTTCAATTGTTGATATAAAATTTGTGATGGTTTTATCGTGTTTTCAGCTAAAAGTATGTACCTCAGGTCGACAAAACCTATGTTCATAAAAACCTTAGTGTTTTTGTTTACACATAATGAGGGAATTAAAACTTTAGTCATTTAGATCTTATGTATTGAAAAACAGGTTGAGGATCCTTCAAAAGGATCAAAAATCAATTATGTTAAGAATACAATAAGAAAATCAGCTGTCAAAATGTCCAGGTCATGGGTGATATGAAATTTGGCATAAGCATGTGCAGAAATGACCAAATTTCTTAAAAACGTTGTCGTAAAATGATTCTGAAATCAAAGTATTCCTCCCTTAGAACCTTCCAGTAAGTATTTGAAAACTTATCAATGGAAAGGGCAAAAAGGGAAGAAGAAAAATCACAAAACCTCTTAAGTGTGTTTATCTCAAAAACTTTTGAAGTCAAAAGAAGCTAGTATAAATATAAAACACTTAAGAATCCAAAATATGGGTTAAAAATGGTCATCAAGCAACTGTGTGCATTCATTAATTCAGGGAAGTTCAGGTAACAAAGGTATCATCAGTGATTAAGACTTACCAGAGGACTAGACAAAATTTTCAAAATCATCACATGGTAATGAGTTCCATCAAAGGATTTTTAAAACCCTTGTGAATTTGTTTCCTCACACTTGCAATCAACGGATAGGGAAATGGTCCCAAACAGTGGTTATTAAAATGAATTTCAAACCACTGACCATATTCCTAAACTTGAGGATGAAGTGATTAAGTTCATATGACAAGTTTTTATTGAAAATACACCAGATCTTTTTGTTGCTGTTTTCAGAAAACCTTTATCGTTTTTGCAAAGGATTTTCTTCAATAAAACATGATATATTATTCTTGATTTTTCTTAGAGAATGATGTATTTTGTACTTTTACTTGTTTTAGATAGTAAAAGTCTCAAACTCCTGTCAAGTTGTAGAACCCTTATATTTTTTTCTTAGGGTGATACTTTCTTTGAAAAATTATAGCTCAAAAAGAAATGGTGAAATAGATAAGGTCATTTCAAACTCAAGTTGTCATTACAGATAATAGATTGATTGCTAACTGACCTTAAATGCTTGACTACTCATGTTTTATTTAAAAGATTGAAACACAAAATGAGTGGTCAATATAAAAGGTTTTCATCACCTGGGATACCAAACCACTGCTTATAATTCTGAATGTAAATCTGTGAAAGTTCTGCTGATATGTTAAGCTTGACAATATGCATCTAAAATGTGTTTTGCAAAGGATGTCATTTTTGCAGATATTTCAAAACAGCAGAGGTACAAAACAGTTGTTAGAAATACATCAACAGTTGCAGACCAAACTAGCCTCAAAATATCTACCGTTTCCTTGCATCTAACTACTGCTGATAGAAGTCCATCAAAAATGGATAAAATTCAAAACAGCACCTCACTTCCATGACCATTCCAATAACCACTGTTGACAAAAATCTGTCTAACATAAAGTGGTTCTTCTAAGAACTGAGCATATGCTAGAAGTATGGTTGACAAGATCTATTGTGCTCAAATAAGAACAGACATCACACTGTGAAGGATTGCTATAAAAAGGTTTGATTTCATATTAACATGTCCTTTCTAAAGATCAGTTGGTAAGAAGTACAAACTTAAGAATTGGATTCCTCTACTTTTGAAAAACTTGGTCCTTTTGATTGGAGTGCTAAACATGGATTAAAGCAAGTTTTCTTGTGTTCCATGTGTAAATAGCATAAAAATGTTTTTAGAAAATCCAAAATTAACCTTAAAAATAGTTTAAAATTGAATTTTTCAATAAATCCTCAAAATCTGATTAATCAACTGATAACATTAAAATTTTGTTTGAATAGAAAAATCTATCCACTGCTTAAAATGTATACTCTGTTGGTAACAAAACACTATTCTCACCCACTGACCATATTATCAACAGTGTTGGTCCTAACAACTGTCTTTCATTTACAACAGAGGATACACATGGGCAGATGTTATTCAACAGTTATGTGTATTAGATGCCATGGTCACTTTTTAAAATGCTATGTCATCATCATTACTGTGTCAATTTCAAAAATTACAACACAGTTTCTATCTAACATCATGGCTCCCAAATCAAACTCAAAGGTTTTTCTGATACATCCAATATTTTTGAGTATATATCTTCAAGAAAAATTTCTAAAACACAAGTAGAGGGGGTAGATAAAGTTTTACCAGAACAAAATGTTCAAACTTCACCTCCTGCTACTGAGCCCACTGCTCCTGGTGATCAGGACACTACAACCAGTGTCTTGAAACCCACACCAGAAAAATCCAAAAAGAAAACCAAAACAAAATCCAGAAAAAACCCACAAAAACCAAAAAGGGTCTTCTGGAAGATGAGATCCCAGAAGTTAACCCTGTGACAACACAAATGTCACAAGAAACCACTGTTGCTACTTCCTTACAACAGTTGGAAAGATCTCCACCCAAAACTACAACTCCTCATGTATCCTCACAAAAGGATCATGTTGTAAGCACAGGGACACCTCAAAATGAAGTATTATCCTCATTTGAGGGTATACTTAATAGTCCTTCTCCCAGGACAAATTCTTCTTAAACATCACATCCACAATTCCCCCACCAACTAAACTTCTGTTGGATGCAATTGATTTGAACCAGGCACTAACCAGTCCTTCTCACTCACCTATCAATGAGTATATACCTCAACAAATGACTGGGTCTGATGTATCAATCTTTGCTAACCCACCAACACAACCTGAGGAGGTTACACCCCTTGAGTTACAAGTAACTCTTGGTGGTAATCCAAGTGAAGCAGCCACTACAAGTGCTGAACCCACTGGTTTGCACTTGGATAGTGGTTACATCAATAAGACTTCCTTGGAGGCAATTCCTTACATAGCACCTCTGCCAACCACCAGTGGATTTGTTTTCACCACTGGCAACATCAAAAGGTTGTCAAGTGTTGAAGGAAGAAGACCCCAGTACCAAGAAAAAGGGGCATCAGTGGTTAATGTTTGGAGTACACTCCCTACCTCAACCACTGATAAAACCACTACTAGTGGGAAATCAGATGATCCCATTAAATTGGGTGATGGTTAAAAATATATGGATTTGACGGAACGAGTTGACAAACTGGATACAACTGTTGCAGATATAAAAGACATGCTACAACAGTTGTTGACAGTACAAAAGATGCAATCCACTGCTGTTCCACCTCAAGCACCTGCTACAAATGAGCTCTGGAATCTATTTCAACCTTTTCTCCAGCAACAAAAACAAATGGCTGATCAGCAACATGAAATACATGTACAACAGCTGAGAAATATTATGGAGTCTAGGTTCAAGAACACACAAGCAGACATCAAGGCACTCAAGGCCCATATCTTCAATACCACTGGCACTGCTCCTCCAACTGTACTTTTCATTGATCAATTACCCTCAGATAATGCCAAAAAGGGGGAGAAAATTAAAGAATGGAAGAAGAAGGGATTAGATGATGGTCTCTACATAGAACCAGAAATGGAGAATATGACCAAGCAGATACCTTTGCCAGATGGTAGCAAAAAGGTTGATGTTACCCAAAATGCACTTAATGAAGCTATAGCAAGTGTAAAAAGGGACAGAGTGGCAAAGGATATGTTAAGGTGGAACAAGGAGAAAAGAGCTTACATGGAGCAGAATGCGCAGGGTTGTTCTGGGCTAAAGGATGTTCAAAATCCTGAGCTAAAAAGAAATCCTACTAGAAAGTGAGGGAACCCAAGTCCACACCATCCAGACTCAAAAAGCATACTCCTAAACCATCATCCAAAAGCCTCCAACATCAAACCTCCATCCAAACAGCTGTTGTAACTCCTGCTGTATCAACTACTGCTGGTACTTCAGAGGTTTCAACATCTGTTATCACTTCAACACACACCACTTCAACACACACCACAACCACTGCCTTACCTCCACCACCATCTCCTCCTGCCAAAAAGCAGAAGACAACATATGTTACAACATCTGCTGTAATGACAAGAGTGGTTGAAACACCAGTTGTTTCAACAGCTGTTAGTCAATCACAAACCACTGCCACTCAAATCACCACCACCGATCCACCCAAAACATCATCTGCCTCTCCTAAAACAAAAAGGAGAAGGATCTTCATACCAGATGATGATTCACCATCACCACCACCAACATCTTCAACATCTCTATCACTTGTTACAATACCCAAACCTGTTCCTCTCTCATCAGCACCAGTACAACAATCAATCCCTGTTATTACTCCTGCAGGTGTCCAATTTCCTCTAGAACTTGCAGCAGTTAGAGAAGAGATCAAATCCTTCTACTATGAGGATGACCTGCTAAAAGGAAGTTGCCATCAGTTAAAGGATATCCAAGGCCAAACAATATTGAAGAATATTTGAAAGTCAAAGCTAAACAAAGCAGAGGATATCTCAAAAAGAAATGCACAAGGAAAAACTGATAGAGAAATTCAGCAGAATTATCAATTCTTGCTCACACAAGTCAGATCCTTAGAGCAATTTGCCAAAAATGTATGTCAACAGATCTCAGAGAGAGCAGATGAAACCTTGAGAAAAGACTACATTGAAAGCATCATGGCAACCAAAAAGTACAAGGGTGAAAAGAACATGTACAAGGAGTGGACCATTTCTGAACTTGAAAATGAAGCCGCCAGGATTCAGGAAATGATAAAGAATAAGGTCAAACATACACCCCCAGATTGGGCAAAGTTCAAAAAGATTGTACCTGATAAAAAGGTAGAGCTGAGGAGAATGAAAGAGGAATTGGTTGCTGCTGATTATGGGTCTAAAAATCAAGTGGCAAGATGGAAAGAAGATATAGTCAGGGCCACCTACAAAAGGTTGGAGGAATTAAGGAAGAAAGATCCCACTGTTCCACAAAAACCTGACTATCCTGAAGCAGAGGTTTCAAAAAGACCATCAAAACTGCAAATCAGGAGAGCCACTGCTCCAGCTGGTGCAACCATCTATAAAAGAAGGCAACAAAAACAGTTGGGTGGTGAAACCATCCAAGAGCTGATAAAAGGAGATGCCCTTGTAAAAGAAGGCATAAAGAAAATGATTATAGAAACTCTTGGTTTGGATCAAACTGCAAGTGCTGCTCAGTCAGTCATCAATAGGCCAGCTTCACCTAACACCTCATCCAATAAAAATCTCCCAAGAAACCCACCAGGCTCAAAAGTACTAAAATGGGAAACTAACAAACAGACCCATGTATTGACTATGTTCAGGTCTGGAGGAGAAGTGAAGAAAATAACAAGGGAACAAGCTCTTGGCCTGAGTCTTGAAGATATACAGGATCTCCTTGATCTTCCACTTGGTAGGGATGAAGATGACACAGACGCCCTAGACTTTGAGTTACAACTTAAAGGTCAGATAAGGGAGCTGATGATGAGGCAATAAAGTTCCACAATAATGAAGGGTTTTGGCATTATCTGTTCCAGGGGGAGATTGTTGGGATTGAACCCTACCAGAGGAACCGATAATGAAAGCCAAAACCGGATCATAACAGTGGATTCACAATAAGCAGCTGATTACATTAAGCTTTCCCCTTGAAAGTGATTATAACAACTGATGGCTCTCTATCCACTGTCCGTATACAACTGCTGATACTCTTTCAACTGATGACAAAGCCCTGAAGAAGTAAACACTGCTGGATCTATCTACTGATGACAAAGCACTGCCCACCCAAGGACTGATCAACCTTGAGGAAAGTACTGATGAAAGGAGAAAGCAGTAGTTTAGTGTGTCATCTGTTTTATATATATAGTCAGTGGTTAAGATTAGCAGTGTTTGTATAGGAACAGATGTTACAGGTTGTTAGGCTATTAGACATCGCTTTCATGGTGACGTCAGCTGAGATGCCTCAGTGGTTTGGAGTGTCTATAAATGGAGCAGTACCCTGTACTGTTACATTTGATCGCTTTGAGTGAGTTCTTCTCCTCAATTCAATCCTTTCATCTTGTGCAACCAACCACTGGAGTATCAGGCTGAGGGGGAGTTGATTTGTAAGCACGTTTGTAATCTTCTGATTTACTTTGTAACATTTCGACTGATGCAATTCATGTGTTTATCAAATCCATTTCTCTTTATGATTTTGTTTACAAAGTTTGTTGTTCATTTCCGCTGCACTTAAACTTCATTCATTTCTATTTGATTTGTTCAAATTATACAAACAAGCACAATCATGAGAGCTTCCGATCCTAACAGGTTTTTCTATGCAAATAGTAAGAACCTTGGATTCCAAAGTGCTATTTCAAAACGATTATTTGATTCAAAGTTAAAAAGATCCTTTAGTGGTCTATTTAAAGAGATCGTACGATGGTCTAGTTAAGGAGATCATGTGTTGATCTAGTTAAAAAGATCGTTCATTGATCTAGTTAAAAAGATCCTTTGGTGGTCTAGTCAAGTCATTTACATGTTTGTTTGATTGATTTCCCCTACACATTATAAAATGAACTGTGCGGATTGTGCAAGGAATTACGTAATTATGGATGCATACATAATTATGGAATTTAGTGCACAAAAATCACGGCGAGTTTTGTCATGTGTTAAGACCTATAGTGATGAGAATAACAAGACGGGAACAATGTAAAGAGGGCATGGCGGATACGCCGCTGGTACTTCCTATATATAAATGTTCCTTATTACATTGTGAGCGTAGCATTATTTAAGTTACTAGAAGTCCTGGACCTTGACCAATGTTATTTTATCTTACAATCTCCGACTCCAATTTCGAACACACACAAGTTTCCTATAATAGTCTTCATAGGAAACATTCTTCCATCCATTGTTCGAAACTCCAAAGTTCATACTATTTTTCTACAACAAGGACATCACTTTGACAATTAACAAATTCGCTAAAAATCCAAACGTGGCCCATAGTTTTACTTAGGGAACGGAGGATTCATTTGAAAGCGAAACAATCACATTTGTTTTTGCAGGTTTCCTCTAAAATTAAATTTCGGGATGAAATTTCCTAAATTAGGGGAGACTGTGACATCTGTGTCTCTACGACCATCATACAAATGCAAATCCAATGAAATCTTGTGTTTCATTCTAGGAATTTGTACAATTTCATGTAACTTTTGCACATATCAATCCTAGTTCAATTTCAAGCTTTAAATCGCTTTCTGGAAAGTTATACGCAAACTGATGCATAAACGTAATCAGTTTAACGTGACAAGCACTCCGGAACAGTGATATAGGCTTAACATACCTTAAATAACCTTTACATAACTTAGAAATAAGTTTTGGAGGGTTTGGTGTGTCGAAAATAAGTTTATTTGATCACAGGGACTATTTGCGACAAACTACAAAAGTATGTCTATTTGTATAGTAACGAACATTCCGGAACATGATCATAAGCTAAACATACTCTAAATATCCTTTACATAGCTTAGAAATAGGATTTTAGGGGTTCGGTATGCGAAAATATGCTTATTTGATCAATAGGGACTAAAAGCGTTAAAAAGTGCATAAGTTTGCATTTACGCGCATATCTTACGTTCTGAACATATCCGGACATCCAAAAATTTTGTAATCATTAAAATATTTTATTTTAGTGATTGGAATGCAAAAATATCATTCGTCGCGTAATTTGGATCGTTTTCGCGTCCGTTCGAGTTTTCGTCGTAATTAACCGAATAACGCGACTGTACGACCAAACGAACCGATATCCGAGATGTTTTCAAGCATATTTCATGTTCCCTATGCTTTAATTTCATTATAGAGCCTTTAAATGGGGATAACGGGGCTTAAATGCATCAAAAACTGAGTTTATTGCGTGCAGAGACCAAAACTTCCAAACCTTGAAAGTGTCTCGCGGGCCGCGTAAGATGAAGCCCAATCTTATGCGGGGCGCGACAGCCACATCTGGCAGAAACATTGAATATGGTTCAGCAGCCTGTTTCCATTGATTTTTACCATGGTTTTAGCATACTATGAGCTTGTTTTTGAGCTCCCCTTGTTATTCTAATCTATGTGCTACATGTGTATGGCCAAGATCAAGCTTTGATTCTCTCAAAAACACATGTAATGATCCTATTAATCCAAGATTTCCTATAAATAGCTTGGGTTTTTCATTCTTGTTCCTTGCTCATTGATCTAATCTGCTCTAAGTTGAATCTCTCACCTGTTGAAGTCTTCATACCTGAGTATTTTTAGTTCAATTCTTCCTAGCTTGGACCCTTTGTAAGCTTCTTTCATGCTTGTTTATGCTTTTCAAGCATGAAAGTCAAACAGTGTTTGACTTTCTTCTTTGACCATGAATTGCTCAAGACAAAGTTCGTTTGAACTTTGCAACGTGAGCGTAATCACAATGGTTATAGTCCCTTGTGACTATACCTACTGATTACCACGTTGATTAGTCGAAGTAACGAGTCAAAGTTTCGGTCAAAATGCCGATTATGCGCATTTTGCGACGAAGCTATTTTCGGATATCAAAACACTTTGTTTTGATATCAAACCTATTTTCTAACTTAGTTAAACATGTTTTAACATGTTTAACTCGTCACTTTTAGTATAGTGCTTGTATAGGGTCGTAAGTCAAGCGGTCTTGACAACCGCTTAGACTTTCAAACCCGACCCGTTTGGTCGATCGTTAGGATCAGACCAAGCATATTTTGTGACCATAGTTGTATAGGGAATAACCTTCACAGGTTATACCTTTTGGTTACTTAGTTTAATTAGTTGTATGATAGGTAGTTTATATGCCTTAGGTAAATGACCAAAATGCCCTTTTCATGCATAATTTGAATTTAAGCATATGTAACTTAATTTTTGACACTTAAACTGATTATGCAACATATTTAAACATGTTAGGGCATATAATACTTGTCATAGGACTAGTTAGGCGTCTCGAACGCGCATTCGCGCGAACGACGCGTTAGAGTAGCGTAGACTACTTTAACGGGTCGTAAGCACTTAAGATAGGTTCCGATTTAGAATGTAGGCCTTGTTAAACCATATCACATAAGTTCCAATACTCATTTGGTTTACGAGACCTCATTCTACCCGATCTTCTGATTTAGGTACCGATTATTTAACATAGTGATTCCATACTAGGTGCCACTTGATTCCTTGATTTCCGAGCTTTGTTAGGACACTTAATCAAGGATACTTGCAATCTCAAGTGAGTACATAGTCCCCTCTTTTACCGTTTTCAAATGTTTTGGGGTGATTCATATGTGTCGATACACTATTTTCATGACTTCAACTATATGATTTCACATGCATAGTACTTATCTTTCGACGAATTAAACTATTATCCATGGCTTAAACATTGATTTTCAAAGTTTGTTAGACTATTTGTTCGTTCATGTTGTTATTTATACATTCATTAACAATGATCAGGCTGATTGGTAGTACGATATAGCGCTATAGGACTAGACACCCCATTCCTGTTGTATGGAATGTTAGAAACCAAAATTTTAACCAAATAGAATTGCCTTTGTGGTATTTCTATAGTTTCCAAAGTGTTGTTTGATGCACAAAGGTTTGAATGTATTACCAAATCACGATATATGGTATATTTCGATATACTACCAAAGCATATTTTGATATGTTACCAAAGTGATACTGTTTTACTAAAGTATATTTTGATATACTACCGACTTTGAAATTTACAAACTAAAGTATAACTTGATATACTACCGAACTTGTTATTTACCAAGGCATAGTTGATATGCTATTTTCAACCCAAAGCATAGTTGATATGCTACTTTCAAACCAAGATATAATTTTATATACTACCGATACTTTCATTCTTAAAACAAAGTATACTAGTGATATACTACCAAATCTATTATTTCAAAAACCCAAGTATATTTTGATATACTATATGTTTAACTATTTCATAACTAAAGTATATTTAAATACACTACTTATCCGATTATCTCAAAACCAAAGTATATTTTTGTATATACTATGAACCTTTTACCAAAACGATGCATCTTAGAAACAAAACTTTTATAAGGTTCATGGCTACTTTTTGTTAAACATTTCTTTTAACTTACAAGTCATGAATCCTGCTTTAACAAAACCTATGTTACTCACAGGCATTTTTATGCTGACGTTTTATTTTCACATATGTTTCAGGTGCTACTATGTGATGATTGATGATGCATGCTACATATAGGATGGACTCGTGCCTTAGCGACGTTAAAAATTGAAAGACAATTATTTGTATTTATCCGATTTGTAATAAAAAATGAGTTCATTAATGGAATGAAATGAATCTTTAACCACCATGTGTTGTGAAACAATGATTCTGTTACGACACTCCCCGACGTTTCCGCCGTGGTTTGTTGTTTTACGTGGTCGGGGTGTGACAAAGATAATATTATCAAAGCCCCATTTCCTATAAAGATGAAAGCATTGACAACTGGTTGTACTTATAAAGAATTTCTAGCCTGTAAACCAACCGAATTCGCAGGCAGTGAAGGAGCCATTGCTGCACTACGATGGCTAGAAAAGACAGAAGCCGTTATTAAAATAAGTAAATGTGCAGAAGAAGACAAAGTAGTGTATGCTTCTAACCTCATCAAAGAGGAAGCATTAGAATGGTGGAACACTGTTCTACAAGCTAAAGGAAGTGACATGGCTTATGCCAGGAGTTGGGAAGAGTTTAAGGAAATGATAGAAAGGAAATTTTGTCCTTCTTATGAAAAGGAACAAATGGTAAATCAGTTCCTGAACCATAGAATGGTGGATGTGAAGTGTCATGAGTACACGTCAAAATTCTTCGAGTATGCAAGAATAGTACCGAATCTAGCTTCACCAGAACCTGTACACATTTCTCGCTATATTTGGGAATTGATTAGCGAAATCCATGATATAGTCAAGGCTGCTAGACCTCGGACTATCGACGATGCAGTTGAATTGGCCAATACCTTGACTGACGGATTGGTTCCTACGAGAGATGAAAATAGGAAAAAGGAGTTGGCTCAAAAGATTACCCAAGGTTTTCGCTCGGGTAATAATAATAATAATAATTACAAGAAGAAGGGAGTCGGGCAATCTTCTGCACTGCCTTTTTGTAGGATCATTTTCAGACCCGAACGAGTCGATCAAAAGAGTTTATCTCAATACGAGTGGCGGAAACAAACGTATGGAGTTCAATTCAGCTAAATTCACACTTTAAACTGTCCGTATATTGATTTCAGATCAATTACAAGCCTGTGGACACTTCGGCAGCACTTCGTTACACTGACCGGAACCATTACAAATGAAATGACACATGAGGTATTTATAGGGGACATCATTTCGTTTGAAACTGCCTCAAACGAGATCACTTGTTCAAACGAAATTGCTAATTTCGTTTGAATGTGTCATGACACTCTTCAAACGAAATTACAACATATGATTTTGTTTGAATTTGTCACACTTCCTATATTTGACATATCCCTCGTATTACGTGCCCTAAACTATCATTCTACAAACAAGACTCAATACAAGACGAAGTCGAAAGACGTATGCACCAACAGACTCCCCCTCGAATGTTGACGAGTCTTCAGTGTCGAGTCTTCGGTTGTCAAACCTTCAGTCTTTATCAGTCTGCACACTATCTCCAAAATTCTCCATTGTAAGTATCCACAATCAATCTCTTTCTCTTTCTCATAATCTTCAGAATCTAAATCTGTCTCTACTATCTTCAGACTCCCTCTCGATGTCTTCAGACTCCCCCTTTCGCTAAGCTGGGATCTTAGTCTGGAATTCATTTTCCACAGATTCTTAGATCGTAACCTGGCACTCATCTAACTCAGGTATTGGAACCTGGCTAACCTGCACAAATCTCTACCCAAAAATAAGTTTCACAAACTTACAATTTTGCAAATTTAGAAATCACTTGCATGTATTATTCAAAAATGATTTAATCTTTGATAATCACTTGAAAACACAACTTCTTCATACATTCTTTCCCAAACCTGTTCATCAAGTTTAGCACTTGGAATTTTGAAAATCAGCTTTCCAACATCAGTTGTCGAAAATCTTTTTGAATTTTTCAAAATTTATGCTAAAACACACTAGAATCTTTTTTTGGAATTTTTGAATGTAAATGAAATGCAGTAAAGAAATATTTACAGACAATATTTTTGTGAGTTTGTGTAAGAGGATCATATCAGTTTTTGAGACAAATCACCAACATCGTTAAGCTTTAAACATTTTAAGTTCTAAACGATTCACATAGATTGACGATATTGTTGTCCACTTAAACTCAATCTAAAAAACTTTCGAAATGCTTACCGATACGTTAAGGTATATTAATTTTTCACTAAGTTCTTATGGACCCCACAATCTCAACATATCCCCTCATCATGCAATACACTAACTCAAGTAATGCCTTTAAACTTTTATCAACTGTGATTTGTGAGAAAACAAAGCAGAATGTTTAAACATTAACAATCAGGTCGATCTTTCGATACGCAGAGAAAGTCCAATGTTTAAACAAAATAAGAAAAATAAAACAAGTTGAAATTGTTTAGGCTTTAACCACCAGGTCGATACTTTCGTATACATAGAGGTGATCAAAAGCTTAAACGAAACACCAAAGAAAATAACGCAGAATTTTTAGGCAATAACATCCAGGTCGATACTCACGTATACGCAGAGGATGTCCAATGCTTAAACAAAATAAAGAAATAAAACAAGTTTAAATCTTTGCAAAATAAAATGCACAATCACAGCGACTGTAACACCTGTGCCTCCACGGCCATCAAACAAATACCGAACCAATGAAATATTATATTTCATACTTGGGATTTGTAAAAATATGTGTATCATTTACACATATCAACTCTCGTTCGATTTCAAACTCTAAATCGCTTTCTGGAAGGTTATACGCGCACCGATGCGTAAATATAACCAGTTTAATGCAACAAACACTCCGGAATAGTGACTTAGGCTTAACATACCTTAAATAACCTTTACATAACTTAGAAATAAGTTTTGAAGGCTTTGGTATGGCAAAAACAAGCTAATTCGCTTACAGGGACTAAACTTGACAAACTGCGAAAGTATGCCAATTTGAACTGTAACAGACATTCCGGAGCATGACCATAAGTTAAACATACCATAAATATCCTTCACATAGCTTAGAAATAGGCTTTGAGGTGTTCGGTATGCTAAAAAAACTTTTGTGTCATTCAGGGACTAAAAGTGTCAAAAAGTGCACAAGTTTGCATTTTTGCGCATAACTCACGTTCTGAATACATCCGGACATCCAAAAATTTATATAAGCATGACTATATTATGCTTTAGTGTTTGGCTTGCCAAAAATCCATTCGTTGCGTCATTTGGATCGTTTTTCGCGCTTATGCGCATTCCGTCGTAATTAAGCGAACATCGCGTTCGTACGACCAAAGGAACCAACATCCGGCATATTTTTGAGCATGTTTCATGTCCACAATGTTTAGGCATCATTTTAGGGCCTTAAAGTTGGCTTTACGGGCCTTAGAAGTGCCGGAAATGGGCTTAAACACGTGCAGGGACTGAAACTGTCATTTCTGAAACTTTGTTCTGATCTGTGACTGCTAGGCGGCCCGCCTCAAGATCTTAACATCCTCACGCGGCCCGCGTCAGTCCTTCTGACCAGGTTAACTGCATTTAACAGCAGATTGCAGCTGTTTAATCCTCCACCACACATTCTAAAATGCTTAGTCAGCTGATAAGGATCAATTTGAGCTACCATAAGGTCCCGACACTTGTACGGGTGGGATTAAGGCACGTTTTCCATGAAACGATCCTAACGATTCGGGTATTCCTATAAATACCCATTCAGCCCAACCTCATTTCTCACAAGAATCTTGATTTGAGAAACTCTAAGTTGAAACCTTTGTTTCATACCTGAGATTTTTGAATCGAGATTAGCATTCGGGGACCCTTCGTAAGTATTCTTTCGTTCTTTTCCTTATTTTATTGCTTTTCGAGTCAGAAAGTCAAACTTTGTTTGACTTTCAGCGTTGACCAGCTTATGGTCAATGCGAAGTTCGTTTGAACTTCGCAACGTGATTGTAATCACGATGGTTATAGTCCTTGGGACTATGCCTACTGATTACCACGTTGTCTAGGGTCGTAGGGTAAGCGATCTAATAAATCGCTTATACCTTCGAACCCGACCCAGTTTGGTCGATCATTAGGATCCGACCAAATACATTAGGTGACCCTGGTATAGGGCATAACCTTCCGAGGTTATACCTTATGGTCACATCGTTTAAGAAGTTGTATGATAGGTAGTTTATATGCCTTAGGTAAATTACCAGAATACCCTTTTCATGTATAATTGGTAATTAAGCATATGTAACCTAAACTTTTGTCACATAACTGATTATGTAACATGTTTAGGCATATAACACTTGTCATAGGACTAGTTAGACGGTCCGAACGCGTTTCACGCGCACGACGCGTTAAAGTAGCATAAGCTTCCTAAACGGGTCGTAATGGGTCGAAAGCACTTAGGTTAGGTTTCATTTAGTATGTAGGCTTTGTTAAACCATATGACACGAGTCTCTATACTCGTTTGGTTTACGAACCCTCATTCTATCAGATCTTCCGATTTAGGTCCGGTTTGTTAACATAGTTACCTATATTAGGTGCCGTTTGATATCCGCGATCTCTAGCGTTGCTTGGTGGTTATCTTTAGACATCTGAGCAATCTCAAGTGAGTACACAGACCCCTCTTTTACTGTTTTCCAAACGTTTTGGGGTGGAACACATGTGCCTACTTGTTACTTTCATGCTTTCATGTTTTCACATCATATACATGCTATGTTCAATAGTACACTTATAGTACATTGTTTTACATGATTTCATTGTTTTTATGCTATGTATGTCCATTGCGTGCATACTTAGTACATCGTTTTACATTTACATTTTATGCTATGTATGTCCATTGCGTGCATACTTAGTACAGTGTTTTCATCACATGCTTACATTTTGTTATGACATTTGGGTTGTTTACAATGGAACAATACATTCATTAACATTAGCTACGCCGTTCGTTAGTAGGTAGTGGTACCATAGGAATTGACAACTCCCGTTCCTGAAATCCCAGGGAAAGGGGATTGGAAGGAATGACCGAATTCGATATACATAATTTAGATAAACCTTTAAGTGGTTTAAGGGTTTATCGCCGCAGTCTCAAGGCTTGGATGTATGCATTATAACAATACCGCATAGATGTTCGTATCAGTATAGCATGCATTTGTTACACAAAACATAACTTTGATTTAAACCAAGTTTTACTTCAATACTTTGTTTTGTGCATTTCACCTATGGTTTAGTTGATGCGTTTTCACTAGCCATACATATCATTTTGTTTACATATTACATGATTTACATTGATCATGCATTTCCACAAAACATAGCTTTGATTTAAACCGAGTTTTACTTCAATACTATGTTCTTGTGCATATGGTTCAGTTGATACATTTCACTAGCCATACATATCATTTAGGTTACATATTACATGATTTACATTGATCATGCATTTCCACAGAACATAACTTTGATTTAAACCAAGTTTTACTTCAATATTATGTTCTTGTGCATATGGTTTAGTTGATGCATTTCACTAGCCATACATATCATTTTGGTTACACATTACATGGTTTACATTTGACACATAAACACTTTTGACATTGGTTATACATTACATGATTTACATCTTGACATAAACATTTTAACATATTATTTCAGTACATTTGGAAGTGGTTTAAACATAGACATTCTACATTGTTTGGTTTGTTTTGAATAAGTGATTAAGTAACGAGGCATGTGTAATATGATACAAGCATGGTGGATACGCCGCTGGTACTTCCTATATATAAGTGTTTGTATGGTATTGCATATCGTAGCGTTATTTGAATCATTTCAGTTTATGACATATAACATTTTATACAAATAACATACTTTTCACAATA
Organism: Helianthus tuberosus; assembly: GCA_030545235.1. NCBI lineage: Eukaryota > Viridiplantae > Streptophyta > Magnoliopsida > Asterales > Asteraceae > Helianthus > Helianthus tuberosus. The sequence continues at coordinate 47,154,069 of CM060403.1, forward strand.
CATTGTTTTACAAACAACTTAACTTATACAAACTCATTTTACATGGTTATTCATTTAATCATGCATTATTCTCTTACTTATACGTATCATCTGAACTTATTGTTTTTCAAATGATTTACAAAGACAAATCAAATTACCAGGTTCATGACTAAACATTTTCTTAAACAGAAGTCATGAATCTTATTTTCACAAAACCTATGTACTCGCCGGCATTTTTATGCTGACGTACCTATTTTCACATGTGTTTTCAGGATATGAAGCATAGGATTGATCAAGATACACATAGGCGGACATGGGCCTTAGTGACAATAAAAGATGCAAGACTAGTTGATTATGTTGTATTTCCTTGTTTGTTAAGACATTGTAACACTTTTAATCAATAAAACGAAACTTCAATTGCCATGGATTTGAAACAATTAATTCTGTTACAACACTCCCCGACATTTCCGCCACGTTTTGTATGTTCTACGTGGTCGGGGTGTGACAGCGACTTTTCAGCAAAGTTGTGAAAGTTCACAAACTTAACCAGTTTTATGTCTTTTGACAATCAGCGATTACTGAGTAGGCACACAATCAAGAAGGACAAAACTAAGTACTATGCTTTCAACCATGTTTTCCACTAGAACTAGGCTTTTACATTTAAGTTTGTATCGTTATCGCAAATCTCCTAGTCTAGCTGAGCCTACCGTCACATCTTTAGTGAGACCGTTTATCACATTTTGACTTTCCATTTCTTTAGCATGTCGTGATAGCCCACTGATGTACTATCATTTCCTCTTTTTAACAACAAAACTCATTTTTGATTTTTTCATGTTTTTTTTTTATTTTTCAAATTTTCAAATGTTTTTGGATTTTCTAAAATTCTTACTCCCCCTAAAATTCAAACACATATAAAAGAAAATTTTAAAACAAACTGTACAAGTAAATTGACAACTGATATCAAATTGCTTCAAATCGCCATCCACTTGGCATAAACAATCAGAACTCCCCCTCACAACAAACTATTTTCCCATTATGATTTCAAAACACTTAAGTTTGTTTTAATCAAATGGTTTTTCCGGAAAATAAGTTTTGTTGATTGATTTTAACCATTTGTAGGTTAGGGGATAAACTCATCATTTTGTTTCTCAACCATTTGTAGAAAATCAGATACAACTTAATGTCCCTGATTTACCACTTGTAAAAAGAGTTAAATCAAGTTTAACCTAATGACCTTGATTAACCTTCAATTAAAAACAACCTCTTTTTTCAACCACATGGCTTACCAACCAATACCATTTATAGGTTGAATTCTCAGAATGCCGATTCCTAATCCTCACTTACCAACCTGGGAGTTCCGGCAAGTCACACTTATACAAAAACAAATTTCATAAACAATGAATGATGCCGATTCATGCTCCGCGATTACCTACTTGGGAGCTCCGGCAAGTCAGGATTTTAAGTAAAGAATACAGACACCCAAGCCTGACCAGCTTTAGGTGTAACCTTCTCAACTTCTTCAGGGGTTTGAACACTTCTTTTTGTTTCATAAAATTCTTTCACCCCTTTCGCCTTCCCATCGACCATTTTACCATCTTTTTAACATTCCCATTAAACACTTTCTCAACATCAAATTCTTTCTTTTCAGAATAGAATTGATTTGAGATTTCGACTTTTCCAACTTTCTTTTTAAAATTTTCAGCCCGCAGTGGTGGAAAGTTTGCATCATCCATAGTCGGAACTGAATTCTTTTCTTTCATAACAACTTTTGGCTCCTCTGATTTTGTGGAATCAGATTCATCACCAGAACTATTCCCTGAACCTTTAACCACCCACTTTTGATTTTTTAAAGTTTCTTTTCTTTTTAGAACATTTTTTGAACACTCTCCAACCTCAAATATTGAATTTTCAAAACCATTAAATTTTCTGGTTGGAAGTTCAGTTTCCTCAACAATTTTTTCTTTCAGTTTACCAGAGACTTCTTGTTGTTTGTTGATTGCCTTTGGACAATTTCTCGCAATGTGACCAACTGTTTTACATTGAAAACAGGTTCTTGTCTTTATCTTCTTCTGAACAACATTTTTCTTCATTTCTTCTTGCTTCTTTGCAAGGAATTCTTTGTTCGTTTGCTTCCAGAATGAACTCTTCTGTTCTTTCTCAGCACTTGTTCCTGAAACAAAAACAGTTTTAGGTTTATAAGTTTTCTCATTTTTATAATTTTTCGGTGGAATAAAACCAAGTCCTTTCTTTTTGAAATTACCATTATGGTTTGGTTTCTTTTGAAAACTGTAACCATAATTGTAACCCATTTTCTTGTTTAAACGTTGTTGAACTCTTGAGGTGTAAAGTTTAGGTTTTTCAGAAAGATTTGCATCCTTTATTTCAGAAATATTAATTTCTGTCAGTTTGAAAACCTTTTTAATCATTTCCGGTTTAACACCTCTTATTGGAAAAACCTCATCAGAATATAATTTGTCAGAATCTATCAAAGTATATGCTACTTTGACCGGTTCGTCATTCAAATTAAATTTTGATAACAAAAATTATTTATTATAAACCCGTTTGTCCTTTTTGAACGTTGACTCTGACGATTTGGACTCAGACTTTGAATCTTGTTTGGACTCCGACATTGACTCCTCTGTTTCATCCTTATCCAACACCTGATCGACCACCTATTTTATTAACTCGGACTCATGATCAGTATCGAACGATGTGAAAGTGACATCAATATTTTTTGGCAAGTTATCCGACGACTCAGACTCCCACTGTAAATTTGTTGCCTTTTTTACTCTTTCAGAATTTGGATTTCGAGGAGAATATCCATTTTCAACCGGGGGTGGACATTTGTTATAGACAACACTTGGTTTCTTACCAGAAATCTTCACTTCATCATCTTCTTTTGTTTCGGACTTCTTCTCTTCCGAAGTCTTTTCTTCTTCAAATGTCTTCATTCCTTCCACTATCGGGTAAATCCTGTCAACCACAAAAGTAGAACATGAGTAACTTTTTAATAATTTATTTACTCTCTCAGTTTCAATTCTCTGAGTTTCCAGTTTCAGCTCAAGCTCAGCACACTTTTCAGTGTAATAGTTGGCATTGTCAAGCTGTCTCATGTATGCCCCTTTGAGTGTATTCATTGCTACAACTTGTTCACTATTCGACTCGGTATACTTATTCATCTCTCTGTTCAAAACATCATATGATTCTTTCAGCCTTTTTATATTGTGTAGCAACTCATTGTTTTGCTTGATCAGAGAATCACAATTCATACACTTCTCAGGAACTTTGACTGCATCAGCATCTGTTTTGATTTCAAATTCTGGAACTTCTTTGACTATTCTTACTTGAACTTCTTCTTTAGCCTTTTTCTTTTTCTCAGCTTCAGCTTGTTCCTGTTCTTCTTCTTCTTCATATTTCTTCCATTTCTCTTCTTCAGCTTCCCAAATTTTTCTGTATTTTTCTTCCCAATATTCATCAGAAGCATTAGCAACACATCCTTTAGCAAATCCTTTAGCTAGGAATTCTTTGTCTGGGCAATAATTGTCCCAACTGAAATCTTCTGGCAATTTTTCATCTTCTTGATCTACCACACATATTTTACTATCTTTTGGAATATATTTATCCCAACTGAATTCTTTTCCATTATCTTGATTAACAATCATTGGACTAGCAAACGCATTATAAAACTCGTTCTCCATAATTTCAGTTTTCAAAGATTCACAAACAGACAGTTTCAAACGGAATACCAGGTTCAAACTAAAACCCCTCTCAAACGAGATTATAACCTTTAAACAGAATACTCACTTTCAAACTAGATACCTCTTCAAACGAAATAGCTTTCCTCAAACGAAATAACTCTTCAAATGGAAACAACACCTTTCAAACGAGATATCTGACTTGAAACGGAATAGAAAATCTCAAACAGACTTCTCAAACGGAATACAGTCCTCAAACGAGATAACTTGTTTCAAACGAGATCACCTAATTCTCTCAAACGGAATCCCGAATTCAAACGAAATCATCCATGATTTTCAAACGAAATTAGGAACAATGTACTTTCTCAAACGAAATCAGTATGCATCTTCAAACGAAATCACAATGAAAGTGCTCTCTCAAACGAAATCAATAAGTTCCTTCAAACGAAATCATGATGATTGGACACTTTCAAACGAAATAAGCAAACAATCTCAAACGGAATCAGCATGACATCATCATTTCGGACTGATTTTGGTCCAATTGGTCAAGCAAATGATCGAATTTAGTTCTGAAACTCTCTAGGGTTTGTTAAAACAACATTACGCACATGATATGTGAAAATCAGCCATTTTTAACCGTGAAAACTAGTTCAATTTTGAAAGAAGGTGTAGAAAATCAGAATTTGTAACTGAATTGGTATGAACTCTTCCTCCTGAGCTCTGATACTACTTGTAGGATCGTTTTCAGACCCGAACGAGTCGATCAAAAGAGTTTATCTCAATACGAGTGGCGGAAACAAACGTATGGAGTTCAATTCAGCTAAATTCACACATTAAACTGTCCGTATATTGATTTCAGATCAATTACAAGCCTGTGGACACTTCGGCAGCACTTCGTTACACTGACCGGAACCATTACAAATGAAATGACACATGAGGTATTTATAGGGGACATGATTTCGTTTGAAACTGCCTCAAACGAGATCACTTGTTCAAACGAAATTGCTAATTTCGTTTGAATGTGTCATGACACTCTTCAAACGAAATTACAACATATGATTTCATTTGAACTTCTCACACTTCCTATATTTGACATATCCCTCGTATTACGTGCCCTAAACTATCATTCTACAAACAAGACTCGATACAAGACGAAGTCGACAGACGTATGCACCAACACTTTTTGTAGAATCTGTAAAAGGAAACATTTAGGAAAATGTAAGGAGTACTGCAATTTCTACAAAATACCCGGGCACCGAGAGGAAGATTGTAGAAAGAAATCTACTATCTGCTTCAATTGCGAGGAAGCATGGCAATTTAGGCCAAATTTCCCTAAACTAATGAAGGCACCTGGGAACAAAGAAAAAGCGGCAGACGGAACTAAGAAGAAGAACGTGAGAGCTTTTCTGACGACGCAAGAGGCAACCATGATCCCCGACGTAATCGCCGGTACATTCCTTATCCATGACGTTTATGCAAAAGTATTATTTGACTCTGGTGCAAACCAAAGTTTTATAAATACTGCATTTTGCCGAGCTCTTAATCAACCATTAACTAAGCTTAGTCAAGCTTGTACGGTAGAAACGACCGAAGGAAACCCTATCGATATGCGTGAAGTACTTCAAGAAGGAAAGATAGAACTATTAGGACATAAGTTCTCTCCAAACCTTCTATCTATGAATCTAGCAGGATTCGACGTAGTATTAGGAATGGATTGGTTAGTAGCCAACCATGCTCGAATCCTATGGGATCAGAATTCTGTCGAGATTCGTACGCCAATAGGAGAGATGATCCTGATCAAAGGAGATAAGCCGAGCAAGCCAATGAAGTTCATTTCAGTGATGAAAGCTACTAGCTATGTACGGAAGCAAGGCATAGTGTATATGATCTCAGTATTCATTAACACTAAGGGCAAGGAACTTAAGGAAATTCCGGTAGTATCGGAATAGCCTGATGTTTTCCCAGAAGATCTACCTGGATTACCACCAGATAGAAAAGTAGAATTTAGAATTCATCTGATACCTGGAACCGCTCCAATTGCTAAAGCACCTTACCGTTTAGCACCAACGGAGATGCTAGAGTTAAAGAAGCAATTAGATGAATTACTAGAAAAAGGATTCATACAACCAAGTTCATCCCCTTGGGGAGCACCTGTGTTGTTTGAAAAGAAGAAGGATGGATCAATGCGGATGTGTATCGATTATAGAGAATTAAATAAGGTTACTATTAAGAATCGATACCCATTACCTAGAATTGATGATCTTTTTGATCAACTTCAAGGAGCTAGATATTTATCTAAGATCGATTTACGCTCCGGATATCATTAACTGAAAGTACAGGAAGAAGACATTCCTAAAACTGCTTTCAGAACTAGGTATGGCCATTACGAGTTTACAATCATGCCCTTCGGGTTAACAAATGCTCCTGCAGCATTTATGGACATGATGAATAGGATATGTAAACCGTATCTGGATAAATTTGTAATTGTCTTCATAGATGATATACTTATTTATTCCAAAAGCAAGGATGAACACTGTGAACACTTGCATGCACTCTTAACTTTGTTAAGAAAGGAAAAGCTTTATGCTAAATTTTCTAAGTGTGAATTTTGGTTACAAGAAGTGAAATTCCTAGGACACATGGTCAATCATGAAGGAATTCATGTAGATCCTTCAAAGATAGAAGCTATCACAAATTGGGAAGTTCTGAAACCAGCTACAGAAGTCAGAAGTTTTCTAGGATTAGCTGGATACTATCGACGTTTTATTCAAGACTTCTCTAAGATAGCCGTTCCATTAACTAAGTTAATGTGTAAAGCAGTTAAGATTGAATGGGGACCTAAGCAGGAAGAGCCTTCACCATCGTGAAGCAAAGATTAACAAATGCACCAATCCTTGCATTACCAGAACGAAATGAAGGTTTTGTGGTATACTGTGACGCTTCTAAATTAGGATTAGGATGCGTATTGATGCAACGTAAGAAAGTGATCACTTACGCGTCAAGGCAATTGAAGAAGCACGAGGAAAATTACACAACTCGTGACTTAGAATTAGGAGCAATAATTTTTACCCTTAAGATTTGGAGGCATTATCTGTATGGTAGTAAGTTTACCATCTTTATAGATCATAAGAGTTTAAGATATATTTTTGGGCAAAAAGAATTAAACAGGAGGCAACGGAGATGGATGGAAATTCTAGGTGATTATGACTGTGATATTCAATATCACGAGGGAAAAGCAAATGTAGTAGCCGATGCCTTAAGTCGTAAGTATCATGAGAAGCAAAGACGAGTACGTGCTCTTAGGTTAAATCTGCAGATAGATTTAATGGAACAACTGAAAAATATCCAAGAAACAGCAATCAAGGATGATGTTGAAGGAATAAAAGGGGTAATAAAGGAATTAGAATAAGAAACTGATGGAATTTGGAGATTCCATAAGAAAAGAATTTGGGTACCTATACAAGGAAATCTACGTGATAGAATATTAGAGGAAGCCCATAAATCTAGGAATACGATGCATCCTGGTAGTAACAAGATGTATCAAGATTTAAGGAATAATTTTTGGTGGATAGGAATGAAAAAGGACATAGCTAGTTACGTTTCTAAGTGTTTAACTTGTTCCTAAGTTAAAGCAGAACATCAGAAACCTTCAGGATTACTTCAACGGTTAGAAATGCCCGTATGGAAATGGGAATTAATCACAATGGATTTTGTTACTAAACTACCCAAAACCAGGATTGCAATCTGGGTGATTGTGGATCGATTAACCAAATCAGCTCATTTCCTACCCATAAAGGAAACCTCTAGCATGGAAAGACTAGCTAAGTTATAAGTAGATGAGGTAGTATCATTACATGGAGTTCCACTCTCCATTGTATGTGATAGAGATAGTCGTTTCGCTTCACATTTTTGGAAAAGTTTCCAACAAGAAATGGGGACACGATTAAACCTAAGTACAGCATATCACCCCCAGACAGATGGACAAACTGAAAGGACGATCAAAACCTTAGAAGACATGCTAAGGGCATGTGTTATAGATTTCGGTGGAAATTGGGATGACCGTTTACCATTAATAGAATTCTCCTATAACAACAGTTATCACACAAGCATTAATGCTGCTCCATTTGAAAAACTTTATGGACGAAAGTGCCAAACTCCATTATGTTGGGAAGAAATAGGAGAAAGCCACTTATCAGGTCTTGAGATTGTATAAGAAACCACTGGCAAAGTAACTCAAATCAAGAAAAGGTTAAAAACAGCACGAGATCGCCAAAAGAGTTATGCCGACCATCTACGTAAGCCATTAGAATTTTAAGTTGGAGACAATGTGCTATTGAAAGTTTCTCCTTGGAAAGGAGTAGTTCGATTCGGTAAGAAAGGAAAGTTAAGCCCATGATATGTCGGACCGTTTAAAGTTATCCAACTGATAGGACCAGTCACTTATCAGCTACAACTACCAGAAGAATTAGCCGGTGTACATGATGTATTTCGTGTATGTAATCTTAAGAAATGTTTAGCTGATGAATCACTGGTAGTACCTCTTCAGGACATAGAGGTAAATGAAAAATTAAAGTTTGTTGAAAAACCTCTACAAATAGAAGATAGAAAGATTAAGAATCTAAAACATAAAAGGTTAATTCAGGTTAAAGTAAAAAGGGATTCAAAAAGAGAACCATAATACACTTGGGAACTGGAATCAGAAATGAAACGAAAGTATTCTTACTTGTTCCAGTAAATCTCGAGGATGAGATTTTAAACAAGGTGGGGAGGATGTAACAACCTCAAAAATTTCAGTTACCCATTCCTAAAATGTACACTAAGGAACCCTAATTGAGACCCCGGGCTTGTACAACGCGACCCGTATCGAAAAACGGATGAAATCAGCAACAGGGACCCCCGGAGACTCATGGGGGGGGGGGAGATCCCCTAAACTTTCCGCGACTCGCGACAAGAGTTTTGAACACGTATTACTCGAAGTTGACACCTGACTAGGCTATACACGACACGAGGATACCCTAGGCTAGGTGGTCGCCTCCCGCGACACGCGGGAGCGTTCCAATTCGGCTATAAAGCCAACAGTCTAGTACTTGATCAGATTGCATGTTACGACGTAAAATTTCGTTTGTTACGTTGATCTCTTCTGTTTCTTTCAAAATCACAATCAAAGTCTCGAAACTCTACTGCGATATCAGGGTAATAACTCGATCACTACTACAGAACTATATCCGATCGATTAAAACTGATCCGACGGATGTTTAAATGCTGCCTATCCGGGTATACTTTGTCATTCGTTGTGGGTTTCGATCTCGTGATTATCGTAAAAGTTGTTTTAAGTTAATACACTAATTCGCTTGCATTGTATATTTAATTAGGTTCACTAGCTATAAACCTGTAAGCGAGCTCTACCAACCTAAATCTGCAATGTGAGTCATTCTTCTTTTAATGCTTTCAAAACCCTACTTGTTTTCAAAGTCGTAATTACAGTGATTAAGTCTTTGTAATCTTCAATTATTGCCAGTATGTGTGGTTTTGTATACACTACTTGATAAGCTTCACCATTGGATATCGGGTTAGCCAATGTGTGATATGACCATAGTCACAGATCCGGTCGAGTGACAAATACCGATTTGGGGTAATTGGTTGATATAAACATTGTAATCGCTCTTAATACTGTATATTATAACAATGTGTCTTTTGTACAAATTGAATGCACTCGCCAGTATTTTTCGCTGATAAAATATTTTTAAAACACGTTTCAGGTGATTTACTGTGAAGAAAGGAAAAGTGTCGTGAAGCACTTCAGCCTAAATAAGTGGCTCAGTAAATTAGAAATATAAAGTGTTTTTTTGTAAATAAAGGATTTCCCTAGTGAAATTCCTTTCCTGTAAATACGGGGTTTACCCCATAGTTATAAAATAAAATAATTCGTTGTTTTAAAAATCTGATATTATTTTCCTAACACTCGGTCCTGATGAAATTCCGCTGCCAATTAATAAACACTGGAACCACTGTTATCTGCCTCGCAGCGCCCGAACCGGGGTATGGGTCGGGGGACGTGACAACTAATCAATTTCTCTTTGAGTGTTCGAAAGGCATCTTCTTGTGCACTTCCCCATACAAACTTCTCATCCTTGCGGGTTAACTTAGTTAATGGCGTTGCGATTTTGGAGAAGTCTTGTATAAATCTCCGGTAGTAACCCGCAAGACCTAGGAAACTCCTAATCTCTGATGGATTTTGCGGAGGTTTCCATTTAGATACAGCTTCTATTTTGGACGGGTCCACCGATACCCCGCCGGCGCTTATAACATGCCCCAGAAATTGCACCTCGCGTAGCCAGGAGGCACATTTTGAAAACTTCGCGCAATGTCTTTCACGCCTAAGCATTTCTAGTACTTCACGCAAGTGACGCTCGTGATTCATTTCACTTTTTGAATACACTAGAATATCGTCGATGAATACTATCACTGACTTGTCTAGCATTGGTTTGCAAACGCGGTTCATGAGATCCATGAAAGCCGTGGGTGCATTCGTTAATCCAAAAGACATTACTAAGAATTCGTAATGTCCATAATGCGTTCGAAATGCCATTTCGGTATGTCTTCGTCTTTCACCTTCAACTAGTGATAGCCTGATCTTAAGTCGATCTTTGAAAACCAACTTGCGCCTTGTAGCTGATCGAGCAAGTCATCGATCCTCTGGAGGGGGTATCGATTCTTTACCGTGAATTTATTTAACTCCCGGTAATCGATACACATTCGCATGCTTCTATCTTTCTTTTTCACGAATAATACCAACGCTCCCCACGGAGAAACGCTAGGCCGAATAAATCCTTTGTCGAGAAGATCTTGCAATTGTGACAACAATTCTTGTAGTTCCGATGGCGCTAATCGATACAGAGCTTTGGCTTCCGGCTTTGCGCCTGGAACGAATTCGATGCCAAATTCCACCTCGCGCTCGGGTGGTATCCCCGATAGATCTTCCGGGAAAACATCTTCAAACTCCCGTATGACAGGTACGTCTTTAATTTCTGGGGACTCTTTAGTCGAATCATGTATGTAAGCCAAATACGCCTTACATCCATGTTGAACAAGATTATAAGCTTCAATAAACGAACATATTACGGGATTACAACTTTTCTCCCCATAGATTGTAACATGTTTCCCGCTCGGAGATGTTAGTTGTATCTCCTTACGGTAGCATATTACTTTCGCGTGATATCGAGCTAGCCATCCCGATTATCACTTGGAATTCTCCCATTGACATGGTAATTAAATCGATGAAATATTCTTCATCGTCAATGCTCAATTTGAAGTTCCAGCACATATCACAAACAATAAAACTTTTATTATTACCTATTTCTACTTCTAGAGGCATAAGTAATTTCATTAACATGAATGTAAGGTGATGAATAAATTGATGTGAAACAAATGATCTATTCACACCGGTATCAAACAAAATTCATGCTGGAATTGAATTTACAAGAAATATACCTGAAACCACATCAAGTTCAACTTTAGCCTCTGCGGCTGTCATGTGGAAAGATCTTACCCTCGACTTCTGGGCAATAGACTTTATGTCAGTTGTTTCTTTGTTTCCGACTAATTCCGGGCATTCAGACTTCTTATGTCCCGGCTTATAGCATTTATAACATACCGACACTTTTCCTTGGCAATTAGCAACCACGTGTCCCACTTTTCCGCAAGTAGGACATTGTTTGTTTTTAAAGTAGCATTCCCCTTTATGAGATTTCCCACATATCGTGCACTGAGGTAATCCTCCTTTGATAATTCCTTTCTTTGGAACTTCATTAGGCTTTTGTTTCTTCGCGGGGTTTGGATTCACATCCCACACCCTCCTTTCGCCTCTTTCGACTTGTTTCTTCAGTTCTATCTCTCTTTCACGTGCAACATTTATGATCTTTGTAAGTTGTCCGTATTTCGAAGGAGTCATAAACTCCCGATACTCCGCACTTAACATGTTATAGTAATAGTATATCTTTTGTTCTTCTGTTTGAACGAGCTCATCACAAAACCTGAGCTTATCAAGAAACACTCCCGTGATCTTTTCTATCGACCCACCCCTCTACCTCAGCTGAAAAACTCTTCTTTGATCTTGTTGATCACAACTTTTGGGCTATGGTGTCTAAGGAATGGTGTCTTGAATTCCTCCCACGACATAGTTCTCGTGGCCTCAATTCCTTGTTCCTTCTTCAGATTATCCCACCAATCCTTAGCTTGGCCTCTTAATTGACCGGTCCCGTACGCCACGAAATTGGTCTCGTCACAATGGGTTCTTTCGAATACCCCTTCTATGTCGCTAATCCATCGTTGACAAACGATCCGATCAACTTCGCCATTATAGATTGGGGGTTTACATGCCATGAATTAGTTATATGGACATGCTTTCGATTTACCCTTGTCTCTTTCTCGCTTGAGACTTTCTTTCAATTCGTTCATCTTATCATCCACCACCAATAAGATTGTGGTTTGTAGTTTATCGATAAACTGCCTTTCATCCATTTAGTTAAGTGAGACGCCTATCACCTCTGGTTGCACCGGACATTTCTTTAACTGAAATGTTCATAATAGTTAATCAATAACTATTCAATTCATTTCCATTGTGTTACATGGAAATTTATATCCCACACACACTTAATCATAAGTGAGGTGTTATTCTTTTTCGGTTTGGTAAAGTATGTAACTTGCCTTACCTTTTATACTTAGTGTATTTCCCGGGTTCGAGCGTATTTATACACTCCTCCCATACACTTTTACTTCATTTACATTTTTAAATCTAGACTCGTTTATAAGTAATTCTTACCAGATATCTCGATCAAGCTTTGAACCGAACACACTTCGTCTTAACCAGGTTCTGATTACTAACTTGTAAGATCCTTACAAAACATTTGATATTTTATATCATATCTTGTGCATTTTTTATATTTTAATGCCATGTTTATCAAAACAATTAACTAGTATTTACCAAAACTAAGAAAAAAACAACATCCAAAAGATGATTGAAATAGTTTTACATAAGTTTGGTTACAAAAGAAACTATTATATTAGCGGAAGCTTTGTAGTTTGTGTGTTCGGTCCTCGTGTGCGCTTGATCTTTATCCGCATTTTTTTTATTAGTAATCTATAATTCAAAACACTCAAACTTATTAGTTATGAGCATTAAAACATGTTTATATAAGTCCCTAAGATTTAAACAACAAACAAACAAACAATTTTCCAGTTCTGGGAGTCATCGCGTGCCGCTACCCCGTGAAGCCACCTCCGTAGCGTGACGCAAGGAGCTCAATTCGACAGAGAGTTTTGTTTCAAAACCTGCATTTTTCCAGCAATCTTAATTTTTACAAAAACAACAATAAGTTGCTCGTTATGGATCCGTTTTACGTTCTGTTTCTTCCTACGTGACCGTAATTCAATCCTCTATAATATGAATTCAAAACCCAACATGTGAATTCACAAAATTCTTAAATTTATGCTCTCGGCGTTATAATTATTTCCAAATTATTTGACCCGCTCCAATTTATGAACATTAAACTTGATTTATAACCTTTAAACTTCTATGAGAATGACATATATGAACATGTCTATATTTACGGAGCGTTATACGGGAAATTTATGTGCCGTTATCTATATGTATATTTTTTATTCGACCCGTTCAACTTTAACTAGTTAAACAAATGTAACACGAATCCTTTATTTAGAATTCGCAAATTCTTAGTCATACTCACACCTGAGTTTATGACTTATAATCCGCGTTAACCTTTTTCGGCTAACGACTATAATGACTATTATTTAACAACTTCGGGCAACAATTCGAAGTCTTTAATCGTGCACCCTTCCCGGTTTGCATCAAGACATCGATTGACCTGTTTAGATTTCTTGGCGACATCCATCGCCTTATTTCACCAAAGTTTCATTAGTTTGGTTGTTTTGACCCGTTTGGTTTATTAGCGAAATCCATCCCTTTCATGCAACCAAACATGTATATTTCGAGTCATTTTGACCCGTTTGAACATTATAGTGGAATCCACCACTTTTACATTTTTACCTATCGCTATACTCTAGTTACTCAGTTTGGTTAATACATACAGAATCCTCCATTTTAGTAACAACCAAACTTCATAACCATTCAATTATCATTCCAAGTAAATGAACATAAAGATACTAGCGAAAATTTAAAAAGCTTATAGCTGCGTACCTTTAAAGCTTTCCCTTTAAACGGTTATCCGATCCTCCTTGATTACTTGATGATCCACCCAAATTGCCTATAGAATTCAATTCGAACATATCGCTTAGAACTCATATTTCAAGATTCTACACACAACGCTTCTAGCTAATCAATTAAGTGATTCTTTCGTATTTCTCACTTAATTCAAGTTCATTTAAGCATTTTGTCGAACATCTTGTGTGCGAAATTAGTATATTAACACTATTATGTTCATGATTAATAATCTTAACCATGTTAAATCATGATATTCCAGATCATATGTCAAGAATACCATAACAACACTTGAACTTACATCATAACTATCAAATAGCATCAATTATCACAATGATTCAAGTATTTATCACAAAACCTGTAACACTTGTGCTCCGTAAACACCGCACGATGTAGGACAATATCTTTTATCAAAGAAACAATGTTTTTTGGTCTCAAAATTTGTTCATTTGCGTTTGACAATTTCATGTTTTGATTCTAGTTCATTTTCAAGCTTTAAAGCGCTTTCTAGAAAGTTATACGCGAACTGATGCGTAAACGTAATCAGTTTAATGTGGAAAACACTCCGGAATAGTTACATAGGCTTAACATACCTTAAATAACTTTTATATAACTTAGAAATAAGTTTTGAAGGCTTTGGTGTGTCAAAAAACAAGTTTATTCACTCTTAGGGACTATTTGCGTCAAACTACGAAAGTCTGCTGATTCGTATAGTAACGAACATTCCGGAACTTGATCATAAGCTAAACGTACCCAAAATATCCTTTACATAGCTTAGAAATAGGCTTTGAGGGGTTCGTTATGCGAAAATATTCTTATTTGATCTATAGGGACTAAAAGCGTCAAAAACTGTGTAAGTTTGCATTTACGCGCATATCTTACGTTCTGACCATATCCGGACATCCATAAATTTTTGTAATCATTAAAATATTTTATTTTAGTGTATGGAATGCTAAAATTCCATTCGTCGCGCAATTTGGATCGTTTTTCGCGTTCGTTCGTGTTTCGTCGTAATTAACCGAACAACGCAACCGTACGACCAAACGAACCGACATCCGAGATGTTTTCAAGCATGTTTTAAGTTCCCTATACTCAAAATTCATTATTGAGCCTTGAAAATGGGTTAATGGGGATTAAACGCGTTGAAAAAGCATTAAAATGTGTGCAGGGGCCTGTTCTGCCAATTCTGAAACTTCCGCCTAAGCCGTGGCGTCCGGCGACAGCAAAAGGCCTTTGTTATGGTGCGATGTGATGCCTATAGATGGACAGAAATCTTGTTTCAGCAACAACATGCCTGTTTTCTGCAACCGACTCGAAGTTCAGGTTCCTTTTTGTAACTTTTGCAATACATGGAGCTGGTTTTCAAGTTCCCATGGTATTAGAAACCATGTTCTACACATGTAGGGTTAAGATTTCACCTTCTAAACAGTTGGAATGATCTCCTTGATCCATACTTTCTATAAATACCCACTTGCTTCATTTGGAATTCCTCACATTTGATCTCAATTCCTTCTCTAAGTTGAAGCTCTTACTTGTGAAGCTTCATACCTGAGAATTTTGAGTTCAAATCTTCATTTCTTAGACCTTTTGTAAGTTTCTTTCATGCTTGTTTATGTTTTTCAAGCATGAAAGTCAAACAATGTATGACTTTCTGCTTTGACCATGAATTGGTCAACACAGAGTTCGTTTGAACTTTGCAACGTGAGCATAATCACGATGGTTATAGTCCCTTGTGACTATACCTACTGATTACCTCGTTGATTAGGCGTAGTGACGAGTCATAGTTCGGCCAAAGTACATGTTTATGCGTATTTTGCAACGAAACTATCTATGGGTATCAAAACACTTTGTTTTGATATCAAACTTGTTTTCTAACTTAGTTAAACATGTTTTAACATGTTTAACTCGTCACTTTTAGTTTAGTGCTTATATAGGGTCGTAAGTTAAGCGGTCTAAACAACCGCTTAGACTTTCGAACCTGACCCGTTTGGTCGATCGTTAGGATCCGACCAAACATATTTGTGACCATAGTTGTATATGGAATAACCTTCCGAGGTTATACCTTATGATCACATCGTTTAGTTAGTTGTATGATAAGTAGTTTATATGCCTTAGGAAAATGACCAAAATGCCCTTTATGCACATAATTTCATTTTAAGCATATGTAACCAATATTTTGACTTCTAAACTGATTATATAACATAATTAGATATGTTAAGGCATATAATACTTTTCATAGGACTAGTTAGGCGGTCCAAACGCGCTTTTGCGCGAACGACGCGTTAAAGCAGCGTAAGCTACCTTAATGGGTCATAGCGAGTCGTAAGCACTTAGGATAGGTTCCGATTAAAATATAGGCTTTGTTAAACCATATCACATGAGTTCCAATACTCATTAGGTTTACAAGACCTCATTCTACCCGATCTTCCGATTTAGGTGTCGATTCGCTAGCATTGTATCCGTTACACTAGGAACCACTTCAACACTTGAACTCTTGGTCTTTTGAGCTTTGTTATATCTTTTGAACAAGAACTATACGCAATCCCAGGCAAGTACATAGTTCCCCTCTTTTACCGTTTTCAAATGTTTTGGGGTGATTCATATGTGCAACTGATTTGTTTTCCAAATGTATGGCATATATGTGTTTACTAAGTGCTTTTATGTGTATTATTCCAATTATGCAAATACGATGTTTATTCAAATCCTTAAAGATCTACCTATCTTCATAGTTAGATTCTTATAGGATATTTGAAGTACAGTCTTAGTTCTTCCTATCTTCATAGTGAGATTTTTAAGAAGTACTTTACGACACGATGGTTATGGTTTATGTGTAGATTGTTGGCGATTTAGATAACGAAACTAGATAATACAATAAGCACATGGTGGATACGCCGCTGGTACTTCCTATATATAAGTGTGCTTATTGTATTACCCTTCGTGGCGTTATCCCGAATCACCATTAGGATTTAGAACGTTATGATACAATGATTCAATGTGATCGAGATCGAATCCTTTTAGCATCAATTTACCCTTATAGATTGATACTTGTAGGATGTTTAAAGTGCTAATATTGGAATCCTTGTTCGGATTCATTATGTACTTTAATGCGTGTTTGACTAGACGATGTAACGAGAACTGGATCCCTGTAATATTTATCTATCTTCATAGTTAAACATACAAGGGATGTTTAAAGTGCTGATATTGGAATCCTTATTTGGATTTATTGTGTACTTTAATGCGTGTTTACGAGTTGATACAAGTTGACGATTTATGCGTTTATATGGTAGTTGTGATTTAGATAACGAAACGAGTGTAATAAAATAAGAACAGATGATTAGTTTTCAAAGCGGTTTTGAAATTTATGTTCTTATTGTGGTCGTCACCTAAGGATAGGTGACGGTATTGTTTTATGACTAAAAGCAAGTAAACTCGCGTTAGGGTCCTAGGAAGGTTATAGACTAGGTCAAAGCATTACTAATAACCTAATTCCCTATAACCATGAGCTCTGATACCAACTTTTCTGTCACACCCCGACCACGTAAAAACAACAAAACGTGGCGGAATCGTCGGGGAGTGTTGTAACAGAATCATTGTTTCATAACACATGGAAAATTGAAATTTTGTTTTATTGATTAAGAGAGTTACAATGTCTTAACAGACAAGAAATATAACATAATTAACTAGTCTTGCATCTTTTATTTTTGCTAAGGTCCAAGTCCGCCTAAGTGTATCTTGATAAATCCTACGCATCATATCCTGAAACACATGTGAAAATAGGTACGTTAGCATAAAAATGCCTGTGAGATACATAGGTTTTGTGAAAATAGGATTCATGACTTTATAAGTTTAGAAAAAGTTGTTTAACAAAAGTTAGTCCTGATCCTTGTAAAATGTTTTGTTTTATAATCATTTGAAAAACGATGATAAAGTCGATGATATGTAAAAGAGTAATGTAAGGTTAAATGAATAACCAAGTAAAAATGAGTTTGTATAAAATGAGTTGTTTTGTAAAACAATTGTTTAGTGAAAATATGTCATTTGTGTAAAATGTAATATGTCAAATATTGAAATGGTTTAAATAACGCAACGATATGTAATATTATAAAAGCACTTATTTATAGGAAGTACCAGCGGCGTATCCACCATGCTTTTATCTTATTACACACGCCTCGTTATTTAAATCACTTAAACAAAACCAGCTATCAATGTAAAAACGTTTATGTATAGTCAAATGTCAAATGCTTATGTAAAAACCATCAAAATGTAATGTTTAAACCAATTGTCAAATGTTTATGAGTAAACCAAGTCTATTGTCAATATAAACCATGTAATGTATAAGCAAAAGTCATGTATGATAAGTAAGATGAGACTACTTAAACCACAAGTAAAAATGTGCAAAACAAAGTATTTGAATAAATCAAAAGTTATGCTTTGTAGAAAAAGGCATGCTTTACTGATACAACATTTATGCGGTAATGTTAAACGCCTACATCCAAGCCTAGAGACAGACGGATAACCTTAGAGTGAAGGTTATCAAAGAAATGTTTTCGGATTCGGTCATTCCTTCCACCCAAACAAACCTAGGGTTTCAGGAACGGGATTTGTCAAGTCCTATGGTACCACTACCTACTACCGAGCGGCATGATCGGTGTTAATGAATGTAATTTAGTCCCGTTAAACAAACCAAATGATATACCAAATGTAAACATGTTTTATGAAAATAAAGTACCTAGTATGCTTAAATGAACATACAAGGTAGAGATGTAAATAATGTGTCCATATGTTACGGGAACATATGCAACAGAGATGCAATGTAAAACAATATGCTAGCATGCCAAGTCATCATACATAGCAGAAAATGTAATGTAAAATATGTACTAATAGGGTACTAATGAACATAACAAGTATATGATGTAAAAACAATGGAAAGCACGAAAGTAATAAGTAGGCACATGTGTTTCACCCCAAAACAGTTTGAAAACAGTAAAAGAGGGGTCTATGTACTCACCTTTGGGTGCGTTTTTATACGTTAACACAATCCCTCAAATTGTTTATTCGTCCTAAATTAGATAAGAATGATTTAATAATCAAAACTCACAAAAATACCGAAGTTTCTCCGATACTTAGAATTTTCACATAACTTTGAGATTTCTCGAAAAGTTATTATTTTTGATTATTTTGGTGTATTTGTATATATGTACTCGAGCGTAACACACCTAATCTTGTCAACCCTAACACATGATCATACACATATTGTAAAACACATAGCACATTGTAACACATAAAATAACCCATGAACAACCCATTCTAGTGTATGTTGAAAAACACTTATTTTTGCGATTCGGTAACATTTTTGGGCGTCGGAAGTCACGTATGACTAACCAATCACCAAGTAAACTTAATATAAGTTAAAATACTTATTTTTATATCAAATATATCAGTTTGGTTACTGATTTAAAACAGTTTTGTAAAAATACTCCGAAAAGGCGATTTTTGACCGTTTTACCGCATAGTTTTGCATCAAACGTTACCCGAACCATCCCAAATCGAAATGACTTGAAATTTTGACACAACCCATGTTATTTACTGAATAAAATAATGGTTATACTCATGATAGTGCAGGTCTTAAACAAAGCACATAAATCATGCAAATTTCACATAATTTACCACTTTTTAAGCTATATGTACAACATGCAAAGCTAGTAAACCTATGTCAAAGTTTCATGCCACTATAATACATTAAATAATGTTATTTTTAGTGTTTGTAACCTGATCTAAAACATTTTTGTCATATAACCATTTTTCATCATTTCTTGAGTTTTAAATCAACATATTTTCACATGTACAAGTGCCTAAAGCATACTATCATAGCAACATCATTTTTTTATGAGTTTAAAAGCATCAAATATGAGATTTATTCAGGTCCATTTGCTGATGTAATTTACATTTAACATATCAAACATAAATCTCCAAATACTTGCATTTTTACCATCATTCAAGAACATGTAACAACATAAACAAGTACTTAACAAGATATCAAACTTCAAAACTCATATACACACATACATATGTACGGTTATACACATATATATACACCACCATTTTTGTTTGTTTCAAGACCCATTTTATTTTAGATTTCAAGTTTAGTGAAAATCCCAAGATCCAAGAGAAACTTCAAGTTATCAAGAACAACCAAGAATCAAAGTATGATTTAAACATAAAAGTTATACCTTCAAGATTCAAGTAGGTTGTGGGATGAGATTTTGATGATAGGAAGCTTGTAATCACTTGACAACACCTTGGAATCACCTTTGGTTCTTCACACTAACTTGAAGGTGCTAGGAAAGGGACTT
This sequence comes from Helianthus tuberosus, assembly GCA_030545235.1. Classification (NCBI taxonomy): domain Eukaryota; kingdom Viridiplantae; phylum Streptophyta; class Magnoliopsida; order Asterales; family Asteraceae; genus Helianthus; species Helianthus tuberosus. Next base: position 47,174,330 of record CM060403.1, read on the forward strand.
GAATGTGATGAACAATGTTTGAAGAAGATGAAGATAGAGAGAGAGATGGGTGGACGGTTCAAGGAGAGAGAGAGAGTGAGGGACTTGAGTGTTGTAGTAAGGTAGAATGATCTTGTAAGGTTTATAAAAGATATGGAAGGATTATGAGGGTGGCATGCACATACAAGTGTCACCAAGGATCAAAAGAAATATTTTGCAAGATCTTACAAAAATTTGGTGGGGGCCACTTAGGATAGCCATGAATTTCAAGGGGGGAGGGGGTCCAAGTGTAAGTTTTTATATAAACATGCCATATGTAGGCTAAAACGGGTGTTTAACTGGATACCGGGTATTTTATCTAGCGTTTAAGTCCCGGTTTATGGCGTTCTAAATTATTTTTATTATTCTATAAAAATAATCTCACCAAAATATTACTGAAATAAATTTCAGTTGCCAAGACTGGCTGTGTTGTCTGCGTTTTGCAGTAGAAGCACTGTGCTGCGCAGAAACACGCGGTACGCGCTTAAACTTGAAAAATAACGTTTTTAGGCGTTTTAATTTATTTTTCATCACGAACCTGATTAAAATAAAATTTTAATCATAACAAAATATTTTTGGGATTTAAATATTATCCGGGCGGTCACCAACGTTAGTTTCGCAGTTTTGTCGTAAATAGGTCTTTAGTTCAAATAAACATGTTTTTGCCATACCGAATCCTTCGAAACTTATTTCTAAGTTATGTAAAGGATATTTAGGGTATGTTTGGCTTACGTCACAGTTCCGGAGTGTACGTCACGTTAAACTGATTGCGTTTATGCACCAGTTTGCGTATGACCTTCCAGAAAGTGATTTAAAGCCCGAAATCGAACAAGAATTGATATGTGCAAATGATACACATATTTATACAAATCCCAAGTATAAAATACAACATTTCATTGGTTTGATATTTGTTTGATGGCCGTGGAGGCACAGGTGTCACAGTCTCCCCTACTTTAGGAAATTTCGTCCCGAAATTTTATTTAGAAGAAACTTGTGAGAGCTTGAAAAATGAATTTGAAGAGATCGAACAACACTGGTTAGAGTTCTTGAACTTCTAGTAACTTTAAATAACATCACGCTTACAATGTAGGAGGGACACTTATATATAAGTCTATTAAGCGTTATTGGTGCGTCCACCGTACCTCCATTACATCGTTCACATTTTGTTATTGTTGTCACTATCGGTTCTTACACATAATAAATCTTACTGGGTTTCTGTGCACTGAATTTCATAATTATGTATGCATCCATAATTACGTAATTCCTTGCATAGTCACGTATTGCATCTTATAATGTGTAGGGGAAGAAAACAATGAACGAGCCTGTGATGATTGTGACTAGACCACCATAGGGTCCTTTTAATTAAATCATTAAATGATTTAAATAGACTACCAAGGAGTCTGTCCAGCTATATCAGCACATGTCATTCTTAACCAGATTCTGAATCAATCTTTTTTACTAGACCTCTAAAAGGGTCTCTTATGAAAGATGGAATGGTACTATATAGCCAAGGGTTTTAACGATTTCGTAGAAGCCCATTGAGGATTTAAGGTAGTACCTTTTTGAATATCCTACTACGAATCCCTCATATGAAGATGTGAAAGGTTCTACGAGGATTTGGATAACGAATATCCAGAGTATACAAAAACACAAAAATGCATAAAAGAAAACACAAAATGCATAAACACATAATCACATAATTGTTTAACTTGATTTGTTATCATTTTGTTAATTTGTTCTAATAGAGCACATGTATTCAAAGTATACCAGGTATCCAATCAGTGGATTTTGATTGGTGCTTTAAATATTTCCAAGAATCTAACTATAAAGTTAGAAAGATTTTAAAGAGAAAATTCGATTTCGATTATAAGGAACCGAAATGTTTGAATTAAGGCATACAAGGAATCCAATTAAGGACTCTGATTCAAATGATAATCATCCACAAGGGTCTAATTGTGAAGATAAAAAGATCCCATATGGATTTTAGAAGTTGAAGATGTTTTGAAACCTTGTACTGGATGTGCTTAAGTCAAAACATGAAGTAAAAATGCTTATGAAGTTGAGATGCTAGATATGTCAAGGTGACATATGCAGCAGCATTTGAAGGTTAAGTCAATGTATGAGGAAAATATTTTTGGAAAACTATGCATGGGGTTCTTAAAAAAATGTGTTCAATGTTTTTTTTTTTTTTTTGAAACCTTATATATATAATACTTTTGAAATCATAAAGTAGGTGTATTAGGTAAGTATATTTATAAAAATGTTTTAAAATCATGAGTTGAATTTTGAAAGTATGTATAAGGTTTTTGAAAACATGAGTGATGCTTTTGAAATCGTGAACTTGGTATATTACATAAAATTGTTTTCAAACTATATGAAATATTTTGAAATCATGAGGGTTGTTTTTGAAAACATAGACAATGTTTTTTTTTTTTTTGAAATCATGCAGGTTGTTTTTGAAAACTTATGTTATGCATGTTGAAAAAAATCAGAACGTAATGGGTATGAGATTTGAAAACATCCTTAGTTATCTAACCAAGGATTCAAAGGCACAGATGTGCAAAAAGCACGATTACTCATAATTTTGCTTTATTTCTTGTACTTCGTCTCCTAGAATGAAACGAGTACTTAAAATTTCTCGAGGAAATCATGAGCGATCACTTGAAAAGAGAGAATCACAAGAGTAGTTTGTAAAGAACATCGTTCCTTAATGTAGGTATCATGGGGAAATGCCATACACACATGTAATTACACTTGTACATCAGGATTGTGAACAATAATTTATTCATAAACTGAACACATTATTTCCGAGTTCAACAAAAGAAACAAAAGCAACAGATTCAAATTATTTAAAGCAGCAACTTCTTCTAATTGGCCAAATGCTCATCCAAGGGTTGGATTTGCATTGGCAATCTTTGGGCATTTGTTCCTGAAATGGCTCGTCTCGCCACAGTTGTAGCAAGTACCAGACGGAAAACGAGTTCGAGTAAGGTTGACTTGTGGTTGCTTTGGACCTCCTTGGTTCGGGTTAATTCGACAAACACTTGCCAGGTGACCAACTCGCCCACATGATACCCATAGACGACACTGTAAGTGAGCTTGGTGATGTCCTTTACATTTGTCGCATAACGGTGCCGTTCCCTTGTATTGCTTCTTAGCAGGCGGTGTTGCCACTTGGCTAGGTCCTGCTTGATTTGGTGCAACGACTGGAGAAGTCTTTGAAGCTTTATGTTTCTTCGGTTTTGGTGAAGGCTTGGCTTCTGTTTCCTGTGATGGCTCCTGCGTGGCTTCATTCTGGAGTCGATACATGGCAGTAGCTAATTCGACGGTCTTCAGGATCACTTCGCCTATTCGCTGGGCAAATTTGGCAGTCTGCTCGGACATTTGACCGTTGCTGAGAGGAAGAGACATTCTAGAAGAAAATGAAAGACATAGGAAGAAACAAGTGAAATGTTTATCGGATAAACAAAACAGAATGGCAATGCATAAGAGTTGCGATCCTTTGTTTGTTACCTAAGGCAAACAAATGAGACGATGATGAATCAAAGTAGACGGGTCACATTAATGTATCGCTGAAGACATGCTCGCCTATAAGTGAATACTCACCCCAAGAGTTCCCAGGTAAGAGTGACTGGTCCGATACTGCGGATTTGTACGAACAGTCTAGCCTTAGACAGAAAACTCAGGGTACAGGCATTCACCCTTCCAGTTTGCACGTGTTCACATTATAAGACCCAAACTTTGACGAGATTTTGTATACTTAGAGAGTTCAAAACCTAGTAATCAATCATCCTAGAACAGATGATTAGTTTTCAAAGCGGTTTTGAAATTTATGTTCTTATTGTGGTCGTCGCCTAAGGATAGGTGACGGTATTGTTTTATGACTAAAAGCAAGTAAACTCGCGTTAGGGTCCTAGGAAGGTTATAGACTAGGTCAAAGCATTACTAATAACCTAATTCCCTATAACCATGAGCTCTGATACCAACTTTTCTGTCACACCCCGACCACGTAAAAACAACAAAACGTGGCGGAATCGTCGGGGAGTGTTGTAACAGAATCATTGTTTCATAACACATGGAAAATTGAAATTTCGTTTTATTGATTAGGAGAGTTACAATGTCTTAACAGACAAGAAATATAACATAATTAACTAGTCTTGCATCTTTTATTTTTGCTAAGGTCCAAGTCCGCCTAAGTGTATCTTGATAAATCCTACGCATCATATCCTGAAACACATGTGAAAATAGGTACGTCAGCATAAAAATGCATGTGAGATACATAGGTTTTGTGAAAATAGGATTCATGACTTTATAAGTTTAGAAAAAGTTGTTTAACAAAAGTTAGTCATGATCCTTGTAAAATGTTTTGTTTTATAATCATTTGAAAAACGATGATAAAGTCGATGATATGTAAAAGAGTAATGTAAGGTTAAATGAATAACCAAGTAAAAATGAGTTTGTATAAAATGAGTTGTTTTGTAAAACAATTGTTTAGTGAAAATATGTCATTTATGTAAAATGTAACACGTCAAATATTGAAATGGTTTAAATAACGCAATGATATGTAATATTATAAAAGCACTTATTTATAGGAAGTACCAGCGGCGTATCCACCATGCTTTTATTTTATTACACACGCCTCGTTATTTAAATCACTTAAACAAAACCAGCTATCAATGTAAAAACGTTTATGTATAGTCAAATGTCAAATGCTTATGTAAAAACCATCAAAATGTAATGTTTAAACCAATTGTCAAATGTTTATGAGTAAACCAAGTCTATTATCAATATAAACCATGTAATGTGTAAGCAAAAGTCATGTATGATAAGTAAGATGAGACTACTTAAACCACAAGTAAAAATGTACAAAACAAAGTATTTGAATAAATCAAAAGTTATGCTTTGTAGAATAATGCATGCTTTACTGATACAACATTTATGCAGTAATGTTAAACGTCTACATCCAAGCCTAGAGACAGACGGATAACCTTAGAGTGAAGGTTATCAAAGAAATGTTTTCGGATTCGGTCATTCCTTCCACCCAAACAAACCTAGGGTTTCAGGAACGGGATTTGTCAAATCCTATGGTACCACTACCTACTACCGAGCGGCATGATCGGTGTTAATGAATGTAATTTAGTCCCGTTAAACAAACCAAATGATATACCAAATGTAAACATGTTTTATGAAAATAAAGTACCTAGTATGCTTAAATGAACATACAAGGTAGAGATGTAAATAATGTGTCCATATGTTACGGGAACATATGCAACAGAGATGCAATGTAAAACAATATGCTAGCATGCCAAGTCATCATACATAGCAGAAAATGTAATGTAAAATATGTACTAATAGGGTACTAATGAACATAGCAAGTATATGATGTAAAACCAATGGAAAGCACGAAAGTAATAAGTAGGCACATGTGTTTCACCCGAAAACAGTTTGAAAACAGTAAAAGAGGGGTCTATGTACTCACCTTTGGGTGCGTTTTTATACGTTAACACAATCCCTCAAATTGTTTATTCGTCCTAAATTAGATAAGAATGATTTAATAATCAAAACTCACAAAAATACCGAAGTTTCTCCGATACTTAGAATTTTCACATAACTTTGAGATTTCTCGAAAAGTTATTATTTTTGATTATTTTGGTGTATTTGTATATATGTACTCGAGCATAACACACCTAATCTTGTCAACAATAACACATGATCATACACATATTGTAAAACACATAGCACATTGTAACACATAAAATAACCCATGAACAACCCATTCTAGTGTATGTCGAAAAACACTTATTTTTGCGATTCGGTAACATTTTTGGGCGTCGGAAGTCACGTATGACTAACCAATCACCAAGTAAACTTAATATAAGTTAAAATACTAATTTTTATATCAAATATATCAGTTTGGTTACTGATTTAAAACAGTTTTGTAAAAATACTCCGAAAAGGCGATTTTTGACCGTTTTACCGCATAGTTTTGCATCAAACGTTACCCGAACCATCCCAAATCGAAATGACTTGAAATTTTGATACAACCCATGTTATTTACTGAATAAAATAATGGTTATACTCATGATAGTGCAGGTCTTAAACAAAGCACATAAATCATGCAAATTTCACATAATTTACCACTTTTTAAGCTATATGTACAACATGCAAAGCTAGTAAACCTATGTCAAAGTTTCATGCCACTATAATACATTAAATAATGTTATTTTTAGTGTTTGTAACCTGATCTAAAACATTTTTGTCATATAACCATTTTTCATCATTTCTTGAGTTTTAAATCAACATATTTTCACATGTACAAGTGCCTAAAGCATACTATCATAGCAACATCATTTTTTTATGAGTTTAAAAGCATCAAATATGAGATTTATTCAGGTCCATTTGCTGATGTAATTTACATTTAACATATCATACATAAATCTCCAAATACTTGCATTTTTACCATCATTCAAGAACATGTAACAACATAAACAAGTACTTAACAAGATATCAAACTTCAAAACTCATATACACACATACATATGTACGGTTATACACATATATATACACCACCATTTTTGTTTGTTTCAAGACCCATTTTATTTTAGATTTCAAGTTTAGTGAAAATCCCAAGATCCAAGAGAAACTTCAAGTTATCAAGAACAACCAAGAATCAAAGTATGATTTAAACATAAAAGTTATACCTTCAAGATTCAAGTAGGTTGTGGGATGAGATTTTGATGATAGGAAGCTTGTAATCACTTGACAACACCTTGGAATCACCTTTGGTTCTTCACACTAACTTGAAGGTGCTAGGAAAGGGACTTGAATGTGATGAACAATGTTTGAAGAAGATGAAGATAGAGAGAGAGATGGGTGGACGGTTCAAGGAGAGAGAGAGAGTGAGGGACTTGAGTGTTGTAGTAAGGTAGAATGATCTTGTAAGGTTTATAAAAGATATGGAAGGATTATGAGGGTGGCATGCACATACAAGTGTCACCAAGGATCAAAAGAAATATTTTGCAAGATCTTACAAAAATTTGGTGGGGGCCACTTAGGATAGCCATGAATTTCAAGGGGGGAGGGGGTCCAAGTGTAAGTTTTTATATAAACATGCCATATGTAGGCTAAAACGGGTGTTTAACTGGATACCGGGTATTTTATCTAGCGTTTAAGTCCCGGTTTATGGCGTTCTAAATTATTTTTATTATTCTATAAAAATAATCTCACCAAAATATTACTGAAATAAATTTCAGTTGCCAAGACTGGCTGTGTTGTCTGCGTTTTGCAGTAGAAGCACTGTGCTGCGCAGAAACACGCGGTATGCGCTTAAACTTGAAAAATAACGTTTTTTGGCGTTTTAATTTATTTTTCATCACGAACCTGATTAAAATAAAATTTTAATCATAACATAATATTTTTGGGATTTAAATATTATCCGGGCGGTCACCAACGTTAGTTTCGCAGTTTTGTCGTAAATAGGTCTTTAGTTCAAATAAACATGTTTTTGCCATACCGAATCCTTCGAAACTTATTTCTAAATTATATGTAAAGGATATTTAGGGTATGTTTGGCTTACGTCACAGTTCCGGAGTGTACGTCACGTTAAACTGATTGCGTTTATGCACCAGTTTGCGTATAACCTTCCAGAAAGTGATTTAAAGCCCGAAATCGAACAAGAATTGATATGTGCAAATGATACACATATTTATACAAATCCCAAGTATAAAATACAATATTTCATTGGTTTGATATTTGTTTGATGGCCGTGGAGGCACAGGTGTCACAAGAATTTTCAAAATTTCAAACACAAAGTTTCTTTATTTTAATAATTTCAATTTAAAACATTTTGTCTTAAAAACAATAAATTTTTAAATAGTAAAGGAATTTATAACACAAACCATTAACTTGGTTTGTATTCTTTCATCCAGAATTATTACAAAAGTTTATTTTTCAAAACAACACTTTTCTCGAAACAAAATCCACAATACTATATATTCTAAGTACAAGAACGAGACCTATGAACGAGATTTTACTACGTCAAAGTTTTCACAATACAATGATGTTACAAACTCATAACAATTTGGTAAATCTAACTTGTTTGATTTTCACTATAGTTATACTTCCAAGATGCCTCCTAAACGCGATCGAACTGAGAATACTGCTCTCGCAGCCACAATCGTTCAGTAGATGATTGCAGTGATTCCGAATCTCATTACTCAGATAAACCAGGAAAATAACAATAACAATAATAACAATGCTCAGTGTGACTTCAAAATGTTCAATTCAGCTAAGCCATCAAAATTTTCTGGGTCTGAAGGAGCAACTGCGCTCCTACAATGGTTTGAAAGTATAGAAAGCACATTCTGCCATGTTCAGTGTCCCAATAAGCGCAAGGTAGATTTCGCAGTGTCTTTCAAAGGAGAGCACTCACTTGGTGGAATGGCATTGTGAGAGATCGAGGTGCCGATATGGCAAATGGCACTGACGTGGGAAGAATTTAAGGATCTTATGAGGAAAGAATTCTGCCCACGAAGTGAAATACGGGCACTTGAAAACGAGTTCTATTATCTAAAACAAGATAGTGGGGAAAACCGTGCCTACACTGACCGATTTGAACAGCTAAGCCTACTTTGCCCCACTATGGTCACACCTTTGGATCGAGCCATTGAGAAATACATTGATGGCCTACCTGATCTTGTCCAAGACATTGTCACTGGCAGCCAACCTGCAACGCTTAGGGAGGCTAAGGAATTAGCCGCTATCTTAACCGACTCCTAGGTTAGAAAAGGTAAACTATTTCGAAAAGGAGGCAAGAAACAAAACACTGGATCTGTTAATGAGAATTCAAAACAAACAAAGGCCGAATCTTCTAAAAATTCTAGGAAGCGCAAGACTTCAAAGAATTTTGCAATTCCTACACCAGTTCCACTAAACTCAGTACCCTTTAAGGGATTTTATCGTGGAAAGCAACCTCGGTGCAATCATTGCAACTATCATCACGCGTCAAATTCTCCTTGTCGCCAGTGTACAATCTGTGGTTTATTTGGACATCTAGTTGTGACCTGTCGTATCCAGAACCAAGCAGCCCCTACTCAGACTCACCCTCGAGCATGTTTCAATTGTGGTGATTTAAATCATTTCAAGCGAAACTGCCCCAAGCTTGCCAATGCTAATGGACGAGTGTTCAACGTCAATCAGGCTCAAGCTAATGATCAAGCACTTGTGATCATTTGAACCTCTATATTTACTGTTTATTTTCGAAAACAATTTACATATTTTAACTATGTTTGTAATGACAATATGAATTTCAAGAAGTTTATTTTATCCTTGTTAATCATTTTCCAGTTTCAAACTCTAATGTGATTACACTATGTGTGATTACAACTACATGTTGACTTTGAGGATTCCGTTCTTTAGGAACTAAATCTTGTAATTAGCATACCATGATTGCACTCTAGTGCATTCATACGAACTTGGCAACACGATCGATACGAATACTATGAACAAGTTAATACTATTTTGTGATCATGACATTACATACATGATTTATTTACCTAATATGTATAGTACATGATTATAAATACGATCTGCTTTGTATGTTGACTTAACGTACTTAGTACACTAATTTTCGAATACATTTTGCTTAGTGTGTTAACTTAGCATACCTAGCGCATGATTTGAAAACATTTTCCCGGTACGCTTACATTATATGATTAGTATATGTTGCATTCTACCTGTTTGGTTAGTATGAAACACGATTCGATTTGATAGATGTTATGTTGTAACGATGTTTATTTGGTTTAGACGATAGTTCGACCTTATTATTGTTTACCCTCGCTTAACAAGAGGATCTATGTGGACCATGTGACGAAACAAGTAATTATGGGTGCACACTTAATTATGAGATTCGACGCATGAGAATCATAGTAAGCCTTGTTAAGTATGGTGGCATAAAATCTAGAGTGATTAAGGTAACGGGAGAAGTATGATGCGATAAGAATATGGTGGATATGCCGATGGTACTTCCTATATATAAGTGTTCTTATTGTGTTATTCTTCAGAACGTTGCTAAGATCACTTGGTGATTTTATGTTATCTTGGACCATTATGTGATTATGTGCTTATTTTGATATTTTTATGGTTATCTACAATGGACGACGACGAGTACATTCATTAACTCAAATCGAGCCGACCGGGAGTATATTATGGTGTTAAAGATGACGATCTTGATGCCATAGGTATGTTGACCCATCTCCTATGCATGAGATGCTCATGGTACATGGGATGTACCTCGTGGGACATTAGAAACCGTGTATGTGTAGGGCTTGAATGTACACCCCTTTGTTTGCTAGGAATTACACTAAGAGCTTAGTATAACATAGTGCCATACTCAAACGATTTTTGAACACTGGTCGACTTTTTTCTTTAAATTCACGAGTTTCAAAGGGTTGAATACCATGAGATACTTTGAATATCCCAAATCACATTTTTTAATCCCCTAAAATTGTCACACCCCGACCACGTAAAACAACAAATCATGGCGGAAACGTCGGGGAGTGTCGTAACAGAATCATTGTTTCACAACCATGGATTAAATAGTTTCGTTTTATTAAATTATTGAACTCATTGTTTTATTACAAATCAGATAAATACAAATATTGTCTTTCAAGTTTTAAAGTCACTAAGGCACGAGTCCATCCTATGTATGGCGTGCATCAACAATCATCACATAGCAGCACCTGAAACATATGTGAAAATAGGTACGTCAGCATAAAAATGCCTGTGAGTAACATAGGTTTTATGAATAAGGTTCATGGCTTTGGTTAACACAAGAAAAAGGTTTTATGTTTACAAAAAAATAGCCATGAATCCTTGTAAATAATTTTGTTTCTAAACACATCGTTTTGATAAAAAGGTTTGTAGTATATACAAAAATATACTTTGGTTTTGAGAAAGTCGGATAAGTAATATATATTATAATATATTTTAGTTTCAAAATAGTTAAACAGATAGTATATCAAATATACTTTAGTTGTTAAAATAATAGTTTTTGGTAGTATATCATAAGTATACTTTGGTTTTGTAAATAACATATCAAACTGTGCTTTTGGTTTTGAAAATAACATATCAATTATGTTTTGGTTTGAAAATAGCATATCAACTATGCTTTAGTATATGATAAAATATATGTTGGTTTTGTACATAGTATATCAAATTATACTTTGGTAATTAATATCACATTTTGGGAGCACATCAAACTATACTTTGGTAGTATATCGAAATATACAAAAGGAAATGTGATTTAGTATTCGTTCAAACCTTAGTGCATCAAACTACACCTTGGAGACTATAGAAATACCACAAAGGCAATTTCTATTTAGTTAAAATTTGGTTTCTGACATTCCATACAACAGGAATGGGGTGTCTAGTCCTAAAGCGCTATATCGTACTACCAATCGGCTTGATGAATGTATAAAATAAGTACAATCCAACAATTTGTTTTATAATCATTGAAAAATTAGTGTTTAAACCATAGATAATCATTCAGTTTGTCAAAAGATAAGTACTAGCATGTATAATCATATATTGAAATCATGAAAATAACGAATAGGCACACATGTTTCACCCCAAAACATTTGAAAACAGTAAAAGAGGGGACTATGTACTCACTTGAGATTGAAGGTATCCTTGATTAAGTGTCGTAAGAAGCTCGGAAATCAAGGAATCAAGTGGTACCTAGTAATCAGATCGCTAATTAAACAATCGGCTCCTAAGTTGGAAGATTGGGTAGAATGAGGTCTCGTAAACCAAATGAGCATTGGAACTCGTGTGATATGGTTTAACGAAGTCTACATTCTAAAACGGAACCTATCTTAAGTGCTTACGACCCGTTACGACCCATTAAGGTAGCTTACGCTACTTTAACGCGTTGTTTCGCTCGAAAGCGCGTTCGAGACGCCTAACTAGTCCTATGACAAGTATTATATGCCCTAACATGTTTAAGCATGTTACATAATTAGTTTAGGTGACAAAAGTTAGGTTACATATGCTTAAAATTCAATTATGCATGAAAAGGGCATTTTGGTCATTTACCTAAGGCATATAAACTACCTATCATACAACTAATTAAACTAAGTGACCATAAGGTATAACCTCGGAAGGTTATTCCCTATACAACTATGGTCACAAATATGCTTGGTCGGATCCTAATGATCGACCAAACGGGTCGATTTCGAAAGTCTAAGCGGTGGTTTAGACCGCTTGACTTACGACTCTAAACAAGCACTAAACTAAAAGTGACGAGCTAAGCATGTTGAAACATGTTTAACTAAGTTTACAAAACAGGTTTTTGATATCAAAACAAAGGGTTTTGATACCCAAGAATAGTTTGGTTGCAAAATACACATAAATACGCATTTTGACCGAAACTATGACTCGTCACTACGCCTAATCAACGTGGTAATCAGTAGGTATAGTCACACGGGACTATAACCATCGTGATTACGCTCATGTCGCAAAGTTCAAATGAACTTTGTGTTGACCAAAGACTGGTCAAAGCAGAAAGTCAAATACTGTTTGACTTTCACGCTTGAAAAACAATAAAAGCACGAAAGAAGCTTACAAAGGTTCCAAGCTAGGGAGATCTTGATCCAAAACACTCAGGTATGAAGTTTTAGAACTTCAACTTAGAGTTATTCAGATCAAGTGTGCAGAAAATGGAATGAGAGCTTGGGTTTATAGAGTTTTTGGAGAACCGTTAGGATCGTTTCTCGCATTTCGTGCTTCGATCTTGACCATCCAAGTGGGCACATGGTTTTATAATACCATGGGACATGAAATACCATAAAAAACAAGCAGATGGTATCCCAAATCAGGGGTTAAAAACGTGCTCAAAGTCCAGATTCAATGTTTCTGTACTGTTAGTCTGTCGCACCCCGCGTAATAGCCATAGCAGGCTTACACGCCCCGCGAGGGCAAGTTTGACAGATTGTCAAAATTGGTCCCTACAGCCCAGAAACTTGGTTTTCGATGCATATTTGACACGTTTAAGCCTCGCTAACCCCATTTCAAGGCTCTAAAATGAAGTTAAAGTATAGGAAACTTAAAATATGCTCAAAAACATCTCGAATGTCAGTTCGTTTGGTCGTACGGTTGCGTTATTTGGTTAGTTACGACAAAAATCGTAACGAATGCAAAAACGATCCAAATTAAGCGACGAATGGTATTTTTGCATTCCAATCACTAAAATAAAATATTTTAATGATTACAAAAAATTTTGGATGTCCGGATATATTCATAACGTAAGATATGCGCGAAAATGCAAACTTATGCACTTTTTGACGCTTTTAGTCCCTATTGACCAAAAAGTTTATTTTAGCATACCGAACCCCTCAAAGCCTATTTCTAAGCTATGTAAAGGATATTTAGGGTATGTTTAATGTATGATCAAGTTCTGGGATGTTCGTTACTATACAAATCGGCATACTTTCGCAGTTTGACATAAATAGTCCCTGTGATCGATTAAACTTGATTTCGACACACCAAACTATCCAAAACTTATTTCTAAGTTATGTAAAGGTTATTTAAGGTATGTTAAGACTATTTCACTATTACATAGTGTTTGTCGCATTAAACTGATTTCGTTTATGTATCAGTTCGCGTATAACTTTCCAGAAAGCGGTTTAGAGCTCGAAATCGAACCAGAATTGATATGTGCAAATGATACACATATTTATACAAACCCCAAGTATGAAACAAAATATTTCATTGGTTTGGTATTTGTATGATGGTTGTAGTGACACAGGTGTCACAGTCTCCCCTACTTTAGGAAATTTCATCCCGAAATTTTAATTTTAGGGGAAACCTGTGAAGACAACCGTGATTGTTTCGCTTTCGAATGAATCCTTTGTACCCTAAGTAAAACTCTGGGCCACATATGGATTCTTAGCGAATTTTCCAACTGTCAAAGTGATGTCCTTGCAGTAACAAAACATGGAGTTTCAAACAACGGTTAGAAGAATGTTTCCTATGAAGACTATTATAGGAAACTTGTGTGTGCTCGAAAATCGGAGTCGGAGATTGTAAGATAAAATAACATTGGTCAAGGTCCAGGACTTTTAGTAACTTAAATAACGCTACGTTCGCAATGTAATAAGGAACACTTATATATAGGAAGTACCAGCGGCGTATCCACCATGCCCCTTTCTACTTTGTTCCCGTTTCGTTATTTTCATCACTATAGGTCTTAACACATGACAAAACTTGTTGTGGTTTCTGTGCACTGAATTCCATAATTATGTATGCATCCATAATTACGTAATTCCTTGCACAGTCCGCACAGTTCATTTCATAATGCGTAGGGGAAAAATCAATCGGATAAACATGAAGTGACTTGGCTAGACCACCAAAGGATCTTTTTAACTAGATCAACGAACGATCTTTTTAACTAGATCAACACATGATCTCTTTAACTAGACCGTCGTATGATCTCTTTGAATAGACCACCAAGGAGTCTTTTCAGCTATATCATCACATGACATACCTAACCAGATTTTTTTTTTTGAATCAATCTTTTTAACTAGACCACTCAAGGGGTCTAGTTATGGAATAGTACTTTATAATCCAAGGGTCTTAACTATTACGTAGAAGCCCATTAAGGATTTAAGGTAGTACCTTTGGATATCCTACTATGAATCCCTCATATGAAGATATGGAAGATTCTACGAGGATTTGGATCACGAATATTTAGATTACACAAAAACACAACACATGAAACATAATCACGCAATCACATAATTGTTTATCTTGGTTTTCAATTTGTTATCATTTTGTTAATTCGTTAATCATGCATATGCATTTAAAGCACACCAGGAATCCAATCCGTGGATTCCATTTGGCACTTTAAACATCTTCAAGAATCTAACTATGAAGATAGGAAGATCTTAATAGGAATTCGACTTTGTTTCTTAAAAGAAACGAGTACTTAAGATTTTCGGGGAGATCACAAGTGATCATAAAAATGAAAGAACCACACGAGTAGTTTTTTTGTAAGGAACACAATTCCTTGGTGTCGGCATCGTAGGGTTGTATCAAACATACACACAATCGTATCAGTTTCGTAAAATAAAATTGAAACAACAAATTTTATTTATATAACAGCTGAATTGTTTCGAACATCAAAGGATAACAAACAAAGAAATACAAAAGATAAATTGTTCACTACTGCATTGTCGTTCGCGTTTGCCTCGTTTATGTTAAACACTCGTCCACGCGCTGGATTTGCGTTAACAAGTCTTGGGCAATTGTTTCGGTAGTGAGTAAGGTCACCACAGTTATAACACGACCCAGGTGGAAACTGTGCTTGAGCAGCAGTAGGATTTGCAGCAGCTTGGTTTTGGTTAGCATATCGGCAGGTATTGACCAAATGTCCCAATCGCCCACAGTGGGTACATTTGTGACACTGTGTTTGCTCTAGATGATGGCGGTTGCATTTTTTGCACAGAGGTGCAGTACCAACATAGTTTTTCCTTGTACGAGGTTGTGCAACCTGATTGTTCTGAGCAACCATTGTGAAGTTTTGTGAAGCCTTACGCTTCTTCGACTTTTTGGAGGTCTCAGTCTGTTTTTCCTTTTGTTTTTCTTGTGTAGGATCGTCAGATGGTTTCGGGTCACCCTTTCAGAAAAGCTTACCTTTCCTAATCTGGGATTCAGTCAGGGTAGCAGACAATTCGATGGCCTGTCTGACGGTAGTAGGGTTGCTACCAGTAACGATATCCTGAACTAGGTCAGGGAGACCATCAATGTACTTTTCGATCGCCTGTTCCAAAGGCGTAACCATGGCAGCACATAACAGGCTCAGTTCCTCATAACGGTCAGTGTAGGCTCGATGTTCACCATTGTCTTGCTTTAGATCGTCGAACTCTTTCTAACGCCCTAAGCTCATGACGAGGACAGAAGTCCTTCATCATTAGAGCTCGAAGCTCTTCCCAAGTTTGAGCCAGTGCCACATCGGCACCCCTATCACGCATCACACCGTTCCACCATGTAAGAGCACGCTTCTCGAACACACTGGATGCAAACTCAACCTTACGCTCATTTGGACATTGCACATGTCTGAATGTGATCTCCAAACTTACGAACCATTGCAGGAGCGCGGTTGCTCCTTGAGACCCAGAAAACTTCAAAGGTTTAGCAGAATTGAAGGTTTTGAAACTACACTGAGCATTGTTGTTGTTATTGTTGTTGTATAACTGATGGATCTGGGTTACTATGTTCGGAAGCACTACAGCCCTTTGCTGAGAGACAAGGGCTGTGACTTCTTCGTTGGTTAGAGGTTGTGCATCTCGTTGAGGAGGCATTGTCTAAAAGGAACAAGGAAACATGAGAAACGAGTGAGGTTGATCATTGGAAAAACAAATGAGGTATTGAAATCATCGGCAAAACACAAGGAAGGCGATCATTCGTTCGTTACCTCGAACAAACAAATGACACGCAGTGACTAATCAAAGTAAATGGGTCAATATAATGTATCGCGAAGACCTGCTTTAGCCTATAAGTGGACACTCATCCCAAGAATTCCCAGGTAAGAGTGACTGGTCCGATTATGTGGATTTGTACGAACACTCTAGCCTTAGACAGAAAACTCAGGATACAGGCATCTACTCTTCCAGATTGCACATGTTCACACTATAAGACCCAAACTTTGACGAGATTTTGAAAACTCGGAAGGCACTAAGCTAAAAATGAATCATCCGGAAAGGGGGGTGATCATTTTCAAAATCAATTCGGAAGCTTTGAAGGTTCAAAACCTTATAACAAATCATCTACGAAGAGATGATTGGTTTTCAAAGCGGATTTGTTATTGTGTTCTCGTTGTGGTTATCACCTAAGGATAGGTGACGGTATTGTTTTAAAATCTAAACGTAAGTAAACTTGCGTTAGGATCCTAGAAAGGTTATAGTCTAGGTCAAAGCAATACTAATAACCTAATTCCCTATAACCATTGGCTCTGATACCAACTTTTCTGTCACACCCCGACCATGTAAAACAACAAATCGTGGCGGAAACGTCGGGGAGTGTCGTAACAGAATCATTGTTTCACAACCATGGATTAAATAGTTTCGTTTTATTAAATTATTGAACTCATTGTTTTATTACAAATCAGATAAATAAAAATATTGTCTTTCAAGTTTTAAAGTCACTAAGGCACGGGTCCATCCTATGTATAGCGTGCATCAACAATCATCACATAGCAGCACCTGAAACATATGTGAAAATAGGTACGTCAGCATAAAAATGACTGTGAGAAACATAGGTTTTATGAATTAGGTTCATGGCTTCGGTTAACACAAGAAAAAGGTTTTATGTTTACAAAAAATAGCCATGAATCCTTGTAAATAATTTTGTTTCTAAACACATTGTTTTGATAAAAAGGTTTGTAGTATATACAAAAATATACTTTGGTTTTGAGAAAGTCGGATAAGTAATATATATTATAATATATTTTAGTTTCACAATAGTTAAACAGATAGTATATCAAATATACTTTAGTTGTTAAAATAATAGTTTTTGGTAGTATATCATAAGTATACTTTTGTTTTGTAAATAACATATCAAACTATGCTTTTGGTTTTGAAAATAACATATCAATTATGTTTTGGTTTGAAAATAGCATATCAACTATGCTTTAGTAAATGATAAAATATATGTTGGTTTTGTACATAGTATATCAAATTATACTTTGGTAATTAGTATCACATTTTGGGAGCACATCAAACTATACTTTGGTAGTATATCGAAATATACTAAAGGAAATGTGATTTAGTATTCATTCAAACCTTAGTGCATCAAACTACACCTTAGAGACTATAGAAATACCACAAAGGCAATTTCTATTTGGTTAAAATTTGGTTTCTGACACTCCATACAACAGGAATGGGGTGTCTAGTCCTATAGCGCTATATCGTACTACCAATCGGCTTGATGAATGTATAAAAATAAGTACAATCCAACAATTTGTTTTATAATCTTTGAAAAATTAGTGTTTAAACCATAGATAATCATTCAGTTTGTCAAAAGATAAGTACTAGCATGTATAATCTATATATTGAAATCATGAAAATAACGAATAGGCACACATGTTTCACCCCAAAACATTTGAAAACAGTAAAAGAGGGGACTATGTACTCACTTGAGATTGAAGGTATCCTTGATTAAATGTCCTAAGAAGCTCGGAAATCAAGGAATCAAGTGGTACCTAGTAATCAGATCGCTAATTAAACAATCGGCTCCTAAGTCGGAAGATTGGGTAGAATGAGGTCTCGTAAACCAAATGAGCATTGGAACTCATGTGATATGGTTTAACGAAGTCTACATTCTAAAACGGAACCTATCCTAAGTGCTTACGACCCGTTACGACCCATTAAGGTAGCTTACGCTACCTTAACGCGTCGTTCGCGCGAAAGCGCGTTTGAGACGCCTAACTAGCCCTATGACAAGTATTATAAGCCCTAAGATGTTTAAGCATGTTACATAATTAGTTTAGGTGATAAAAGTTAGGTTACATATGCTTAAAATTCAATTATGCATGAAAAGGGCATTTTGGTCATTTACCTAAGGCATATAAACTACCTATCATACAACTAATTAAACTAAGTGACCATAAGGTATAACCTCGGAAGGTTATTCCCTATATAACTATGGTCACAAATATGCTTGGTTGGATCCTAATGATCGACCAAACGAGTCGAGTTCGAAAGTCTAAGCGGTGGTTTAGACCGCTTGACTTACGACTCTAAACAAGCACTAAACTAAAAGTGACGAGCTAAACATGTTGAAACATGTTTAACTAAGTTTAGAAAACAGGTTTTTGATATCAAAACAAAGGGTTTTGATACCCAAGAATAGTTTGGTTGCAAAATTCGCATAAATACGCATTTTGACCGAAACTGTGACTCGTCACTACGCCTAATCAACGTTGTAATCAGTAGGTATAGTCACACGGGACTATAACCATCGTGATTACGCTCACGTCGCAAAGTTCAAACGAACTTTGTGTTGACCAAAGACTGGTCAAAGTAGAAAGTCAAACATTGTTTGACTTTCACGCTTGAAAAGCAATAAAAGCACGATAGAAGCTTACAAAGGGTCCAAGCTAGGGAGATCTTGATCCAAAACACTCTGGTATGAAGTTTTAGAACTTCAACTTAGAGTTGTTCAGATAAAGTGTGCAGAAAATGGAATGAGAGCTTGGGTTTATATAGTTTTTAGAGAACCGTTAGGATCGTTTCTCGCATTTCGTGCTTCGATCTTGACCATCTAAGTGGGCACATCGTTTTATAATACCATGGGACATGAAATACCATAAAAAACAAGCAGATGGTATCCCAAATCAGGGGTAAAAAACCATCAAAACCAGCTCAAAGTCCAGATTCAATGTTTCTGTACTGTTAGTCTGTCATGCCCCGCGTAATAGCCATAGCAGGCTTACGCACCCCGCGAGGGCATGTTTGACAGATTGTCAAAATTGGTCCCTACAGCCCAGAAACTTGGTTTTCGATGCATATTGGACACGTTTAAGCCTCGTTAACCCCATTTCAAGGCTCTAAAATGAAGTTAAAGTATAGGTAACTTAAAATATGCTCAAAAACATCTCGAATGTCGGTTCGTTTGGTCGTACGGTTGCATTATTCGGTTAATTACGACGGAAATCGTAACGAACGCAAAAACGATCCAAATTAAGCGACGAATGGTATTTTTGCATTCCAATCACTAAAATAAAATATTTTAATGATTACAAAAATTTTTGGATGTCCGGGTATATTCAGAACGTAAGATATGCGCGAAAATGCAAACTTATGCACTTTTTGACGCTTTTAGTCCCTATTGACTAAAAAGTTTATTTTAGCATACCGAACCCCTCAAAGCCTATTTCTAAGCTATGTAAAGGATATTTAGGGTATGTTTAACTTATGATCAAGTTCCGGGATGTTTGTTACTATACAAATCGGCATACTTTCGCAGTTTGACATAAATAGTCCCTGCGATCGAATAAACTTGATTTCGACACACCAAACCATCCAAAACTTATTTCGAAGTTATGTAAAGGTTATTTAAGGTATGTTAAGCCTATGTCACTATTCCGGAGTGTTTGTCGCATTAAACTGATTTCGTTTACGTTTCAGTTCGCGTATAACTTTCCAGAAAGCGGTTTAGAGCTCGAAATCGAACCAGAATTGATATGTGCAAATGATACACATATTTATACAAACCCCAAGTATGAAACACAATATTTCATTGGTTTGGTATTTGTATGATGGTTGTAGTGACACAGGTGTCACAAAAATTTCCAACACCAAATGATGCTCCGCATCTTTGGGATCTAGCAATCTGCTTACCCATCCGTTGTTTAAATTACACTCTACGGTCTCCTTTGAATAAATTTTGGGATGAAATTTCCTAAAGTAGGGGAGACTGTGACACTTGTGCTCCGTAAACACTACACGATGTAGGACAATATCTTTTATCAAAGAATCAATGTGTTTTGGTCTCAAAATTTGTTTATTTGCGTTTAACAATTTCACGTTTTGATTCTAGTTCATTTTCAAGCTTTAAATCGCTTTCTGGAAAGTTATACGCGAACTGATGCATAAAAGTAATCAGTTTAATGCGGCAAACACTCCGGAACAGTGACATTGGCTTAACGTACCTTAAATAACTTTTATATAACTTAGAAATAAGTTTTGAAGGCTTTGGTGTGTCAAAAACAAGTTTATTCACTCACAGGGACTATTTGTGTTAAACTGTGAAAGTCTGCTGATTCGTATAATAACGAACATTCTGGAACTTGATCATAAGCTAAACGTACCCAAAATATCCTTTACATAGCTTAGAAATAGGCTTTGAGGGGTTCGTTATGCGAAAATATGGTTATTTGATCTATAGGGACTAAAAGCGTCAAAAACTGCGTAAGTTTGCATTTACGCGCATCTTACGTTCTGACCATATCCGGACATCCATAAATTTTTGTAATCATTAAAATATTTTATTTTAGTGTATGGAATGCTAAAATTCCATTCGTCTCGCAATTTGGATCGTTTTTCGTGTTCGTTCGTGTTTCGTCGTAATTAACCGAACAACGCAACCGTACGACCAAAAGAACCGACATCCGAGATGTTTTCAAGCATGTTTTAAGTTCCCTATACTCAAACTTCATTATTGAGCCTTGAAAATGGGTTAATGGGGGCTTAAACGCGTCGAAAATGCATTAAAATGTGTGCAGGGGCCTGTTCTGCCAATTCTGAAACTTCAGGCTATGTCGTGGCGTCCGGCGACAGCAAAAGGCCTTTGCTGTGGTACGACACAATGCCTATAGCTGGACAAAAATCTTGTTTCAGCAAAAGCAGGCATGTTTTCTGCAACCGACTCGAAGTTCAGGGTCCTTTTTGTAACTTTTGCAATACATGGAGCTGGTTTTCAAGTTCCCATGGTATTAGAAACCATGTTCTACACATGTAGGGTCAAGATTTCACCTTCTAAACACTTGGAATGATCTCCTTGATCCATACTTTCTAAAATTACCCACTTGCTTCATTTGGAATTCATCACATTTGATCTCAATTCCTTCTCTAAGTTGAAGCTCTCACTTATGAAGCTTCATACCTGAGAATTTTGAGTTCAAATCTTCATTTCTTAGACCTTTTGTAAGTTTCTTTAATGCTTGTTTATGTTTTTCAAGCATGACTTTCTGCTTTGACCATGAATTGGTCAACACAGAGTTCGTTTGAACTTTGCAACGTGAGCGTAATCACGATGGTTATAGTCCCTTGTGACTATACCTACTGATTACCACGTTGATTAGGCGTAGTGACGAGTCATAGTTCGGTCAAAGTACGTGTTTATGCGTATTTTGCAACGAAACTATCTTTGGGTATCAAAACACTTTGTTTTGATATCAAACTTGTTTTCTAACTTAGTTAAACATGTTTTAACATGTTTAACTCGTCACTTTTAGTTTAGTGCTTATATAGGGTCATAAGATAAGCGGTCTAAAAAACCGCTTAGACTTTCGAACCCGACCCGTTTGGTCGATCGTTAGGATCTGACCAAACATATTTGTGACCATAGTTGTATAGGGAATAACCTTCCGAGGTTATACCTTATGGTCACATCGTTTAGTTAGTTGTATGATAAGTAGTTTATATGCCTTAGGAAGATGACCAAAATGCCCTTTATGCACATAATTTCATTTTAAGCATATGTAACCAATATTTTGACATCTAAACTGATTATATAACATAATTAGATATGTTAAGGCATATAATACTTGTCATAGGACTAGTTAGGCGGTCCGAACGCGCTTTTGCGCGAACGACGCGTTAAAGTAGCGTAAGCTACCTTAATGGGTCATAGCGGGTCGTAAGCACTTAGGATAAGTTCCGATTTAGAATATAGGCTTTGTTAAACCGTATCACATGAGTTCCAATACTCATTTGGTTTACAAGACCTCATTCTACCCGATCTTTCGATTTAGGTGTCGATTCGCTAACATTGTATCCGTTACACTAGGAACCACTTCAACACTTGAACTCTTGGTCTTTTGAGCTTTGTTATATCTTTTGAACAAGAACTATACGCAATCCCAGGCGAGTACATGGTTCCCCTCTTTTACCGTTTTCAAATGTTTTGGGGTGATTCATATGTGCAACTGATTTGTTTTCCAAATGTATGGCATATATGTGTTTACTAAGTGCTTTTATGTGTATTATTCCGATTATGCAAATACGATGTTTATTCAAATCCTTAAAAGATCTACCTATCTTCATAGTTAGATTCTTATAGGATATTTGAAGTACAGTCTTAGTTCTTCCTATCTTCATAGTGAGATTTTTAAGAAGTACTTTATGACACGATGGTTATGGTTTATGTGTAGATTGTTGGTGATTTAGATAACGAAACTAGATAATACAATAAGCACATGGTGGATACGCCGCTGGTACTTCCTATATATAAGTGTGCTTATTGTATTACCTTTCGTGGCGTTATCCCGAATCACCATTAGGATTTAGAACGTTGTGATACAATGATTCAATGTGATCGAGATCGAATCCTTTTAGCATCAATTTACCCTTATAGATTGATACTTGTAGGATGTTTAAAGTGCTAATATTGGAGTCCTTGTTCGGATTCATTATGTACTTTAATGCGTGTTTGACTAGACGATGTAACGAGAATTGGATCCCTGTAATATTTATCTATCTTCATAGTTAAACATACAAGGGATGTTTAAAGTGCTGATATTGGAATCCTTATTTGGATTTATTGTGTATTTAATGCGTGTTTACGAGTTGATACAAGTTGACGATTTATGTGTTTACGTGGTAGTTGTGATTTAGATAACGAAACGAGTGTAATAAAATAAGAACATGGTGGATACGCCGCTGGTACTTCCTATATATAAGTGTTCTTATTTTATTACTCTTGTAGCGTTATCCGAATCACTTTAGGATGTCTGTACAATTGTTTCAATGTTCGATTATCGAAATCTTCGTAGAATCTCCCATATCTTTATATGTTAGGTTCTTAGAAGGATATCTAAAGTATTATTATGAATCATTGACTTGATTTATAAAATACTCACTCGAGTTTGATTTATTTCAAAACAGTTATTAATAATCCTCGATTGGATTTCTAATAACACATTAACGAGTTTTACGATGGTTTAAACGAGATTACAATATACAATTTTCAAATGGCATAAAAATTACTTAGTAATAATCATATTGCCATATACAAAACTATTGTCACGAGTTTTCACAATCAAGATTATGTATTGCAATACTAAATTTTTGCCATTCCTTGGCTTCAAGATTTATTTTCAACTGACAGCTCTCGTAGTTGTCAAAGTATTGCAATATCAAATGTTTTGCCATTTATTTGGCTAACAATACCTATGTATTCACCGACATTTTTATGTTGACTTTATTTTTCACATATGTTTCAGGTTTTCAACTATTCAAGCATGCAACGCATAGGACTGCATTCGGGCCTTAGACTTCTTAATCAAAAGACAATTACATGTATTCTTTGTTTGTAAAACGATGTTAATAATATTGAAACAATTTAGTACCAGTAGTTGTGAGCAATTTGTAACGTGACTCCCAAATATTTTCCGCCGCGTGTTGTTGTATTACGCGATTGGGGTGTTACAAAACCTATATAACCCACATACGATAAATCTTCAAATCACTAGGTCATAACATGAAATCATAAATTTTTCATCTAGGGTTTGTTCCTAGACTTGTACTAATCTTAATTTAGCCATAACATAAATCAATTCTTTAATAATTTCATTTATGAGAATTCAAGAAGAATCAAAACATCACCAAAGGTCAAAATTAAACATACCTTGTGATCCTCTAACTACAGTGATCACAAATTTAGCTAAGAGTCGAGTTCAATTCGGTTTCTCTCTTTGATATTGAGTGATATGTAGTGAATTTAGGGTTTATATGAGGAGCTCTGTTTTGCCATGTGGTTTTGTAGTTATCTGATGCTTTAAAAATAAAATTTCAAGTATGTGCATATTTGGTCCATCTAGTTTTAAGATTAATAAAATAGGTTAAAATCTCTTGATTCTTTACCCTTTTATAACATAAAATTAACTAGGTTAAATACCCGTAGTTTTATCTTCGCTAAGTTATTATCGATATAACTAATTATACATGTATACACACATATATAGTTTAATATTTTCGGGGTGTTACACAAGACAACTTAAAGAGATTATTGAGAAGAAACATAAGTTTAAGTAAATGAAATGCAAATGATCATAAATATAAAGGACCAAATGTGTAATTAATTTGTTTTAGACAAAGTTCAATTATGTTCAAAACTAGATGGTTTTCCATGCGCGCGTTGCCGCGCCTTTTTTCAGCTATGTTTTTGCATACATTTAAGCAGCTATCTGTATCAACTTTAATAGCCATACAATTAGTTGAGTCAGTATGGTTTTGTTACTAAAAATACTTGCTTTACGTGTGCAAATGGTTGCAAAACATATGAATAGATGTTGTGCGGCTCCTTTCAAAAAAAGATGTTGTGCGGGTTAGTAGCGCCATATAGATGCTTTAGTTGGTATTGTTTACAGAAGACACTTACTTTAGGTGTACAAATGGTTGCAAAACATATGAACAGCTGATGTGTCTTTTATGGCCCAAAAGTGGTGTTTTTTTTTAATTATTTCGTGAGTCTGGGTATCAAATCCTTGTGTCGCTGATGTCGTGAGCAGATGTATGAGAAGCCAGACACCAAACCTTGTAGCCAAAGTTGCATTTCAAAAC
This sequence comes from Helianthus tuberosus, assembly GCA_030545235.1. Lineage (NCBI taxonomy): Eukaryota > Viridiplantae > Streptophyta > Magnoliopsida > Asterales > Asteraceae > Helianthus > Helianthus tuberosus. The sequence goes on from CM060403.1 coordinate 47,199,688, forward strand.
ATATACAATGAATCAACATTAAATAACATGAAAAGTTAGTTAAAGATAGGAATCAGTGATTTTCAATTCGATTTGCAAAAACAGTACCTAACATAAATAGTTCGCGGAGATCCACAATAATTTGAATAAAATTCAATATATAAAGAATACTAATTCCATTTGTAAATAACAAAGAATAGCAATATTCTTTCCATGGGTATTAGACATAATATTGTTTGGTTACACTTATTGTGCGTGCATAAACATGAATTTAAGGCTCAAAGAAACCATATATACAAATAATCTAGTTGCCTATATACCAACCCAAATTCATGATAAACATAATGTAATCCTCAAAGATAGCAGATCTACTGATAGTTTTCCCTGCACCTTTTGTTTTTGTGTGAAGTGATGAAGGATGACCAAAATTAAAACCTCAATCAACAACAGAGGCTACAAACATAAAAGAGATGAGCTTTTTCTTTATTTTATCTCATATTTTTTACTATTCTTTTTTCAAAATAACTACTATTCTTTTTTCCCATATATGATATCATTCATGTTAACTTTCTCTCTCTATCAATCTCTTTAACCTCTTTTGTACCGTATTTTTTGAAAATTATAAGTTTTTCAAAAGATTTTAACATCACTTGTCTTCTCATCCCACTCCAGTATGACCTCATCATCTGTCCACCATCACCACCCACCATCATGAGATGTTATCACCACCAGTCCACCGCCAACCGCCATGGCGTCCCGCCACCGCGACCTCATGACCAGTCGTAATAGAACTGTTTACAAATTTTCTAGTAGGTATATTTAGAAAGAAAAAAAAAGATGTTTCGTTATGTACCGTCTTCTTACTTTTTCTCGTATATTAGTTGAATAAACATTAATTGGTTTACACAATGGTGAGTTACCAACAATTTCATGTTCAGATGATTCAAATTCCTCTCGACTTCTTTTATTTTTATTTTTATCAGAGTGGGATTTGATGAAGTTGCGATACTTGGTTTGAGATTTTTGTTAAAATACCTTTCTATATTTGCATTTCTACAATAAAAATAAAAATAAATTAGGATAAAAAAAGTTTATATAAAACAAAATATACATTTGAAAATTTAATTCATAATAAAAATATTAAATAAATTTAACTCTAAATTTAATTTGTTGATTGATCATCGAAAAAGTTCATATAAAATAAATTTAATTCATATAAAACAAATTTGTAAAGTGTTCATCCACGAATTACTGATTGACTGCCATTCACTACATGATGATAAATGGCTAAATGATGTATGGAGAACACTGAACCAGTGAGCTGTCCACTTCAAATCTTCAAAATCAAGAAATAAGGGGTTTTTTAAGCTCTTTTGAATTTTGATATTTGCGGCAGTAATGTTAAGATATAGACCAGTAACTTTATTGAGAGAATAGAATACAACATTAAAAAATAGGTTTTTATTTTGGGCTGAACTCATTCTTATATAAAAAGCCCTGGTTGAGTCTAAAGCCCATTTAGAATACCTAAGTATCACGACATCACGTGTTCAGTCTTAAAAAATCCTTACTCTCCGTCTTCTTCAGTCAACTTCCCAAATAATTTATAGTTCGCCGGACCACCGCTCGCCGCCGCCGAACCACCGCTCGACGGCAGGAAAATCCTTGATAATCTCTAATTTTTCTTCTAATTTTAATGCTTTACTCCAGACAATCAGCTAGAAAACCCCTTTCCAAACACTGTCATAAAACTCCCTAGAGCCACCGTTGCCAAGAAACCATCGGCTGCCTGCCACCATCTACTCCCTCTCTAGTCACTCTGTTTTTCTCTCTCTACACGCTTTTACCAGTTAAACCCTAGATCTGGGCGTGCAACCTATGATTCCGGCGAACTTCCGGCTACCCGATCTAACCTTGCATGTCTTATTTTGGTGTGGATCTGCATCGGTAAAGTACAAATCCACAACCTCTAGGTCGTTTCAGACGTGTTTACATTTTCTTACAGCCGATGTTAATGGATGAACTTATGGCGTCTCCGGTGACGGTTGTTGCTGGTCGAAACCCTAGATTTAGACATGACACTTCCACCGTCACTACCAGCCGCCAACGGCAGTCGTGATGTGCCACCGTGAAATCTTGCGGAAGCGGTGGCGGCGAGCTTTTGGCTGTACAACCTCTTTCTGTGAATCATAGTTTGGAAAAAGGAAGATGGTAAAAATTAATTTGGAAGGACAGGGCAAAAAAGCGTAATTTTTTTTGCCTTGATCACCGCCAGTTGCTGCGAATCACCAGGTGCCAGGCAACAGCCAGGCACTATTCCCCGCCATGGGGTTTGTATGTATTGAAAATTAACAAGTGGAGAGACATTAATATCCAGAAAAAGTGGAGGGAATTTTTTGAGAAAAGACAAAAAGTTGAATTTTTATGGTATTTGAGAAATTAACCCCCCGGCATATGAAGTTAGTTTGTTTACTTATGTAAAATATGTACTAGTAATGATGGGAAAAGTTCCTTTAAAAGTTTGTTTTGCCAAAGTAGCCTAAAAGAAATATTTGTTTTGGATTGGAACGATGTAAAATGAAGTTCGATTGAACCCATTCTAGTGACGTTGAAACCGGCTCTTTGAACCTTAAAACCCAAACAAAAGATCTAAACCCTAAAAGTTGAACCTTAAAGGCTAAACCCTAAAAGCTCCCAAAAACTAAACCGTAAAGGCCAAACCCTAAATCCCAAAAGCTAATGCCTAAACTAAAAAATTAAACCCTAAAGCTAAACACTAAAGTTAAAGCATAAAATATAAAACCTACAAGCTAAATCCTAAAAGCTAAGATGGTAGAGATCAACGACTCGATTCCAACACCGTTGAAATGAGTGCAATTGGAGTTTGTTTGAGATAGTTAATGATAAATGAAAAATTATTTTTAGACTACTTAGCAAAAATAGACTTTTATTTGATCAATCCTGTAGCAAATATTACTAGTGTTTTCAGGGGCGAAGTATAGAAGGGCCGGGGGGCGCCCGACCCCCCGAGCTTTTCGCTCAGTAGTGTTATATATGTAGTTTTCGTATAGAAATTTTTGAGTATATACGTTTTCGATCCCTGGGTTCTATATAAATTTTTGGGTATATACGTTTTCGACCACCCGTCATTCGGGTCAAGCTTCGCCACTGAGTGTTTTTATTTGCATAAATCACCAATGACTAGTCGGGTATCATTGTTTAAATCAATATTTGCGTATGGTAAACTAAATAGGTTTAAATATGTAGGTTACTATGGTTGTGTTTATGTAGAGGTGCACAAAAAGACTAGGTACGAACACATACCTGCCTAAAACACTAAAACCAAGTATTGGAAAGACCAAGTAAATTGTACCCGATTATAAACCTAACCATATTCGTGGAGTATAGATAGGGTGTAATTTTTTAGTATGCTACCCATACTCGAAGCCGATTTTATTAATTCCCCATTCCAACCCGCAACCGGTTCCTTTAGATACTCGAAGACTGGTTTTATTAATATTTGAACCGCATTTTTTACTATAGACGGTCATCGTTAGAGTCAAATTAGTCATATTATAATGGATATATAGTTGTTAGGAGCCACTTTTGTGAACTTTTTGATCATTTTGACTTTTTTTGAAATTTTTGATCATTTTAGTTAAATCATAACTCTAAAAACACTTGAAATCTCAAAACCACACTATAAATGCTATCAAAATCTCTCAAAAATGGCTTTTAAAAGTGCTACTTCTTATGTTGGTTTGGGTTCTTTGTCGAGTACAGGAACCATTGTGGAATATTTAAAAATGTCTTCCTAAAGTGCTAAATTTTAACAAATATATTAAAAAATTACATGTTTAAAGTAAAACTTTCATAGATTAATTTACATCTTTTACATATGAAAATTAAAAATATATAACAAGTTAGTAATGTTTAATTAAATGAAGAGTAGGAGTTGGGTGGAAAGTCTATTTTTCCTAGAAAGTCTAGGAAGGAATAAGAATTGGACATGTGTCATTGAGGGATTTTAAGTAGAAGGGCTATCATGTAATTTCACATTTTAATTTTATTTTTGGAATGTATCTTCATTAACTAAAATTCCATGATTTTCGGAATTTTTATTATTTTCGAATTCAAATCTGGAAGTCAATGTGTTCATTAACTAAAATTCCATGTCACATTACATCGCATATTCCATTGTTCAGAAGATTACTGGAATTTATCAGCATGTTCTTGGTGCTGTGTTTTAACAGTTTATAGTGCTAAAGTCAATTTTTTTTATAGATCCCACAATATAAAGATGGTAAAACATAGGGTATGAATCTGATTGCTGTTAAAACACAACTGTATGAATCTGAATGCTAAAACACAAGTGTATGAATCTGCTTGCTGTTAAAACACAACTGTATGAATCTGTTTGCTGTTAAAACACAACTGTATGAATCTGAATGCTAAAACACAGCTGTATGAATCTGCTTTCTGTTAAAACACATCTGTATGAATCTGGATGTTAAAACACATCTGTATGAATCTGCTTGCTGTTAAAACACATCTGTATGAATCTACTTGCTGTTAAAACACATCTGTATGAATCTGGATGTTAAAACACATCTGTATGAATCTGCTTGCTGTTAAAACACAACTGTATGAATCTGCTTGCTGTTAAAACACATCTGTATGAATCTGGATGTTAAAACACATCTGTATGAATCTGCTTGCTGTTAAAACACAACTGTATGAATCTGTTTGCTGTTAAAACACATCTGTATGAATCTGAATGCTAAAACACAACTGTATGAATCTGCTTGCTGTTAAAACACATATGTATGAATCTGGATGCTAAACCGCAACTGTATGAATCTGCTTGCTGCTAAAACACAACTGTATTAATTTGCTTGCTGTTAAAACACATCGTCAAGAAAACGGAGATGATAAGAACAATATTTGAATGGTGATGATGAACTCGGAGATGGTGGAGATGGAGAAGTGTTTTAATTTGATCCGGTGCTCTCCATCGTTTCTAAAGTTATCTTCTTCCATGATTGTAGTTATTTTTGGTAGGGATTGGGGTTTCCAAGATGGGTTTGGAGAGAGAGAGAGGGAAAATCGCTTGAATTTAGGAACTGGGCGGTTATCTAATTGATTTAAAACACGGCCATTGACAAAATTGCCCCTACTCATTTAAAACAATCAGTTAATTAAACTTAAATATTACAAGATTGCCATTGATTTATCTCAACCCTTAAACACACCAATCGGATGGACCAGATCGCTTCCTAGACTTTCTAGGAAAAACACACTTTCCGTGCGAACCCTACTCTTAAATGAAATAAGGCTTGCATATAATATTTTAATTTTTTTACAAAGTACAAAACTTTTGAAAACCCTAACTTAAACCTGAACATACCCTACCCCCTACCCTACTATATAGGTTTGGCTTTTTCTCCTCGATATCTTATCTCAAACCCTATTGGTTTTTCTCAACAAATAATCATACCCGAACCCGATATCATACAAGAAACCAGGTATATAAAACCCCAACTTGTGCACTTCTAGCTTTACACTATTTTTGAGATTGTAAGAATAAAATGAATAAGTTTTAAACCAATAGAAATGCTCCATTTTACTTCATTTAATATGTGTATTTAATGTTATTAATAAGGGCATATAAGTAAATTTCTAATTGTAATAAATTAGCTAACTAATTAAACTTGTAACTCACTTTTAAATATAGTCTTTCAAGATAAAATAATTTAGGGTGAAGGATCATTTTCGACATGTGTACGATAAATTCTAGTATATGTAGGAAAATTCTTAAATGTGTATGATAAATTTAGATATACATAGGGTAAATTTCGGTAAGTGGAAGATATATGTAGGATAAATTTTGAAATGTGTAGGATAAAATGTTTTTTGCTTTATTAATGAGAGATAACATAATTAATGGGAGGAGTTATAAACTATTTAATGTTTTACCATTATGTCCTTTCTTCTTTTTTTTTCTCACATTAAATTTCTTCTCAAATGAACATTCCCCTATATATATATATATATATATATATATATAGAGAGAGAGAGAGAGAGACAGAGTTTCCCCTTTCCACTAACATCACTCACTAAATACACGCCAATTTGTTATTGAACCAAGCGGAGTAAACTCCCGTGCCCTATTTTCCTCCATGAGGATCTGAAGAGACTTCCAACAAATTGTCCAGTGTCTGCCGACATGCATCCTCCTAAGCTTGGCGCAACAGCTAGCAGCCTTGGACTCTAGAGGAAACTCTAAGTAGGGGTGACCCGTAAGTGGATCCGTGGGCTGACGCTGCAGCTGTTCCTACTCCACCTACTCCTGCAACTCGAGCTGGTCATCCATGTCATCGTCCATCATCATCATCCTGAAAGCAAAAGATAATATATTTTTAGTCCGTTATAATATTTTTAATGATTATTATACGTTCTTTACGGACATACGCTCGTTATGTCAACTTCGACATGGATGTCGAATAATATTCTTTTATTTTTAATGATTATAATACGCTCGTTATGGGCGTAAGCTTGTTACGAAGACTTCGACGTCAAAGTGGAAATAATATTTTTTTTGTTAATGATTATTATACGCTTGTTACGGACGTACGCTCGTTATGACGACATCGACGTCGAAGTCGAAATAATAATCTCTTATTTTTTAATAATTATTATACGCTCATTAAAAATATATATATTTTTTATTTACGCTCGTTACAACGACTTCAACGTCAAAGTCGAAATAATATATATTTTTTATTTTTAATGATTATTATACGCTCGTTACGGACGTACGCTCGTTACGTAGACGTCGACGTCGAAATAATATTTTTTTTATTTTTTAATGATTATTATACGCTCGTTACGTCGACTTCGAAGTCGAAATAATATTTATTTTATTTTTAATTAGTATTATTATACGCTCGTTACAGACGTATGCTTGTTACGTCAATTTCGACGTTGAAGTCGAAATATTTTTTTATTATTTAATGATTATTATACGCTCGTTGCGGACATACGCTCGTTACGGACGACTTCGAAGATATAATAATATTATATATTTTGGACTCGTAACGGATTCGACGCTCGTTATGGACAAATTCGATGATAAAATAATAATATTATATATTTAAGACTCATTACGGTTTCGACAAACATTACGGACATACGCTCGTTACGGAAGACTTCGACAATGTAATAATAATATTATATATTTAGGACTCGTTACAAATACGACGTTCGTCACGGACATACGCTCGTTACGTCGACTTTGATGATATAATAATAATAATATATATATATTTAGGACTCGTTACGGTTTCGAAAAACGTTACGGACATACGCGCATTACGGACAACTTCGACGATTTAATAATAATATTATATATTTAGGACTCGTTTCGGTTCGTATTCGCTCGGTACACCATATAAATATAAAAAAAACTAACAATGCATCGTATAGGGCTGCGTATAGCCCTGTACGCTGTATATTGTTCATCCCCAAATTGTGAGAATCCTAAAACCACAAACCCAAACCCACAAATTCATCAAATTTACCTAAAAGTCACCTAATATATGGATGAAAAACATAACTACTTCGAATTTAATGAACAAGGGTTGAAAATGTACCTGTCGTATGCTTCAATTACGTTTCAAATACGAAATCGCCGTATGTAGAACCGAATTGGGGGTGTATTATGTTGGGTATATACGTTTTCGACTCCCCGATTCTATATAAATTCTTGGGTATATACGTTTTCGACCCCCCGTCATTCGGGTCAAGCTTCGCCACCGAGTGTTTTTATTAGCATAAATCACCAATGACTAGTCGGGTATCATTCTTTAAATTAATATTTGCATATGGTAAACTAAATAGGTTTTACTATGTAGGTTACTGTGGTTGTTTTATGTAGAGGCGCACAAAAAGACTGGGTACGAACACATACCGGTCTAAAACACTGAAACTAAGTATTGGAAAGACCAAGTAAATTGTACCCGATTATAAACCCAACCATATTTGTGGGGTATAGATAGGGTACAATTTTTTAGTATGCTACCCGTACTCGAACCCGGTTTTATTAATTCCCCATTGCAACCCGCAACCGGTTCCTTTAAATACTCGAAGACCGGTTTTATTAATACTTGAACCACATTTTTAGTATAGATGGTCACCGTTAGAGTCAAATTAGTCATATTATAATGGATATATAGTTGTTAGGAGTCAGTTTGGTGAACTTTTTGATCATTTTGACTTTTTTTTGAAATTTTTGATCATTTTAGTTAAATCACAACTCTAAAAACACTTGAAATCTCAAAACCACACTATAAATGCTATCAAAATCTCTAAAATGGCTTTTAAAAGTGCTACTTCTTATGTTGGATTGTGTTCTTTGTCGAGTATAGGAACCATTTTGGAATATTTAAAAATGTCTTCCTAAAGTGCTAAATTTTAACAAATATATTTAAAAATTACATGTTTAAAGTAAAACTTTCATAGATTAGTTTACATCTTTTACATTTGAAAATAAAAAATATATACCAAGTTAGTAATGTTTAATTAAATAAGATAACGCTTGCATATAATATTTTAATTTTTTTTACAAAGTACAAAACTTTTGAGAACCCTAACTTAAACCTGAACATACCCTACCCCCTACCCTAGTATATAGGCTTGGATTTTTCTCCTTGATATCTTATCTCAAACCCTATTGGTTTTTCTCAACAAATAATCATACCCGAACCCGATATCATACAAAAAACTAGGTATATAAAACCCCAACTTGTGCACTTCTAGCTTTACACTATTTTTAAAATTGTTATATATATATATAGGGAGAGGATCATGAGAAAACTGCATCTAAATGAGAAAACTAACTAAAAAAGCCTAAAAAAGCTAAAAAACATACCAAATTTTTTTTTTTTTACAATTTTTTTATAAAAAATCGCTCATTTTTTATATATAAAAAAAAATTTAAATTTTTTTTTGTTGTACTGCACATGTGCATTATATGTGTACTACACATGTGCACTATATCCGTAATAGTGCACATGTGTAATACAACAAAAAGAACATTTTTTTTTGAAATTTTTTTTCCATGCATAAAAACTAGCGATTTTTTTATAAAAATTTGTGAAAAAAAAAATTGGTATGTTTTTAGGCTTTTTTTAGTTAGTTTTTTGGTTTTCTCATTTAAACTAGTTTTCTCATGATCCATCCTCTATATATATATATATCTATATAGGGTGGGAGTCGGCTACAAAGTCTATTTTTCCTACAAAGTGTAAAAAGATATAAAACACCATAATGTCAACCATAAAACACACTCAAAACTCACAAATAACATAGTGAAGATTACTAAAACACCATATTTGTAGGTTTTGTGTTGTGTTTTGGATGATAAGGTTTTGATTATCGAATGACTAACATTAGTGTGTTTTATGTTGATTATCATGTTGTGTTTTATATTCATAGTTGTACGATGATGTGTTTGAAGTTTTTATGGACTGTTAGGGTTTGAATATCGTGTTTTAGTAATCTTCACTATGTTATTTGTGGGTTTAAGTGTGTTTTATGGCTGAAATTGTAGTGTTCTATGACTTTGTACACTTTGTAGGAAAAATAGACTTTGTAGCCGAACCTCACCTTATGTATATATATATATATATAGAGAGAGATAAAGAGAGAGAGAGAGATAGAGTTTCCCCTTTCCACTAACATTACTCACTAAATACACGCCAATTTGTTATTGAACCAGGCGGAGTAAACTCCCGTGCCCTATTTTCCTCCATGAGGATCTGAAGAGACTGCCAACAAACTGTCCAGTGTCCGCCGACATGCATCCTCCTAAGCTTGGCGCAACAGCTAGCAGCCTTGGACTCCAGAGGAAACTCCAAGTAGGGGTGACCCGTAAGTGGATCCGTGGGCTGACGTTGCAGCTGTTGTTACTCCACCTACTCCTGCAACTCGAGCTGGTCATCCATGTCATCGTCCATCATCATCCTGAAAGCAAAAGATAATATATTTTTAGTCCGTTATAATATTTTTAATGATTATTATACGTCCGTTACGGACATACGCTCGTTATGTCAACTTCGACATGGAAGTCGAATAATTTTCTTTTATTTTTAATGATTATTATACGCTCGTTATGGGCGTACGCTTGTTACGAAGACTTCGACGTCAAAGTTGAAATAATATTTTTTTTTTATTTTTTCATGATTATTATACGCTTGTTACGGACGTACGCTCGTTATGACGACATCGACTTCAACATCGAAGTCGAAATAATATATATTTTTATTTTTTAACGATTATTATACGCTCGTTACGGACGGACGTACGCTCGTTACGTCGACTTCGACGTCGAAGTCGAAATAATACTTTTTTTTATTTTTTAATGATTATTATACGCTCGTTACGGACGTACGCTCGTTACGGACGTACGTTCGTTACGTCGACTTCGAAGTCGAAATATTATTTTTTTTATTTTTAATTATTAATATACGCTCGTTACAGACGTATGCTCGTTACGTCAATTTCGACGTCGAAGTAGAAATATTTTTTTATTATTTTATGATTATTATACGCTCGTTGCGGACATACGCTCGTTACGGATGACTTCGAAGATATAACAATATTATATATTTTGGACTCGTAATGGATTCGACGCTCGTTACGGACAACTTCGACGATAAAATAATAATATTATATAATTAGCACTCATTACGGTTTCGACAAACATTAAGGACATACGCTCGTTACGGACGACTTCGACGATGTAATAATAATATTATATATTTAGGACTCGTTACAGATTCGACGTTCATTACGGACATACGCTCGTTGCGTCGACTTCGATGATATAATAATAATATTACATATTTAGGACTCATTATAGTTTCGAAAAACGTTACGGACATACGCGCATTACGGACAACTTCAACGATTTAATAATAATATTATATATTTAGGACTCGTTTCAGTTCGTAGTCGCTTGGTACACCATATAAATATAAAAAAAAACTAATAATGCATCGTATAGGGTTGTGTACAGCCCTGTACGCCGTATATTGTTCATCCCCAAATTGTGAGAATCCTAAAACCACAAACCCTAACCCACAAATTCATCAAATTTACCTAACAGTCACCTAATATATGAATGAAAAACATAACTACTTCGAATTTAATGAACAAGGGTTGAAGATTGTACCTGTGGTATGCTTCAGTTACGCTTAAAATACGAAATCGTCGTATGTAGAACCGTATTGGGGGTGTATTATGTTGGGTATATACGTTTTCGATCCCCCGGTTCTATAAATTTTTTTGGGTATATACGTTGTCTAACCCCGTCATTCGGGTCAAGCTTCGCCACTAAGTGATTTTATTAGCATAAATCACCAATGACTAGTTGGGTACCATTGTTTAAATCAATATTTGCATATGGTAAACTAAATAGGTTTTAATATGTAGGTTACTGTGGTTGTTTTATGTAGAGGCGCACAAAAAGACTGGGTACGAACACATACCTGCCTAAAACACTGAAACCAAGTATTGGAAAGACCAAGTATTGTACCCGATTATAACCCAACCATATTCGTGGGGTATAGATAGGGTGCATTTTTTTAGTATGCTACCCGTACCAGAACCCGATTTTATTAATTCCCCATTACAACCCGCAACTGGTTCCTTTAGATACTCGAAGACTTGTTTTATTAATACTTGAACCACAATTTTTACTGTAGACGGTCACCGTTAGAGTCAAATTAGTCAGATATATAGTTGTTAGGAGCCAATTTAGTGAACTTTTTTATCATTTTGACTTTTTTTGAAATTTTTGATCATTTTAGTTAAATCACAAACACTTGAAATCTCAAAACCAAACTATAAATGCTATCAAAATCTCTCTAAAATGGCTTTTAAAAGTGCTACTTCTTATGTAGATTTGGGTTCTTTGTCAAGTACAGGAACCATTGTGGAATATTTAAAAATGTCTTCCTAAAGTGCTAAATTTTAACAAATATATTTAAAAATTACATGTTTCATAGATTAATTTACATCTTTTACATTTGAAAATAAAAAATATATAACAAGTTAGTAATGTTTAATTAAATGAAATAACGCTTGCATATATTATTTTAATTTTTTTTACAAAGTACAAAACTTTTGAAAACCCTAACTTAAATCAGAACATACCCTACCCCCTACCCTAGTATATAAGCTTGGCTATTTCTCCTCGATATCTTATCTCAAACCCTATTGGGTTTTTCTCAACAAATAATCATACCTGAACCCAATATTATACAAGAAACCAGGTATATAAAACCCCAACTTGTGCACTTCTAGCTTTACACTATTTTTGAATTTGTTATATATATATATATATATATATATATATATATATAGCGAGGAAGAGAGAGTTTCCCCTTTCCACTAACACACTAACTAAATACACGCCAAGTTGTTATTGAACCAGGCGGAGTAAACTCACGTGCCCTATCCTCCTCCATGAAGAGAGTGCAAACAAAATGTCCAAGGTCCACCGACATGCATCCTCCTAAGCTTGGAGCAACGGCTAGCAGCCTTGGACTCCGGAGGAAACTCCAAGTAGGGGTGACCCGTTAGTGGATCCGCGGGTTGACGCTGCAGCTGTTGCTACTCCACCTGCTCTTGCAACTCGAGCTGGTCATCCATGTCATCGTCCATCATCATCCTGAAAGCAAAAAATAATATATTTTTAGTTAGTTAAAATATTTTTTAGTGATTATTATACGTTCGTTACGGACGTACGCTCGTTATGTCGACTTCGACATGGAAGTGGAATAATTTTCTTTTATTCTTAATTATTATTATACGCTAGTTATGGGCGTACGCTTGTTACAAAGACTTCGACATCAAAGTGGAAATAGTATTTTTTTTATTTTTAATGATTATTATACGCTTGTTACGGACGTGCGCTCGTTATGACGACATCGACGTCGAAGTCAAAATAATTTTTTTTATTTTTTAATAATTATTATACGCTCGTTAAAAATATATATCTTTTTATTTTTTAATGATTATTATACGCTAGTTACGGATGTACGCTCGTTACGTCGACTTCGACGTCGATGTAGAAATAATATTATTTTTATTTTTTAATGATTATAATACACTCGTTACGGATGTACGCTCGTTACGTCGACTAGTCGAAATAAATTTTTTTATTTTTAATTAATATTATTATACGCTCGTTACAGATGTATGCTCGTTACGTCAATTTCGGCGTCAAAGTGAAAATATTTTTTTTTTATTTAATGATTATTACACGCTCATTCCGGACATACGCTCGTTACGGACGACTTCGAAGATATAATAATATTATATATTTTGGACTCGTAACGGATTCGACGCTCGTGACACACAACTTCGACGATAAAATAATAATATTATATATTTAGGACTCATTACGGTTTCGACAAACATTACGGACATACACTCGTTACGGACGACTTCGACGATGTAACAATAATATTATATATTTAGGACTCGTTACAGATTCGACGTTCGTTACGGACATCCGCTCTTTACGTTGACTTCGATGATATAATAATGTTATATATTTAGGACTCGTTACGGTTTCAAAAAACGTTACGGGCATACGCGCATTACGGACAACTTCGACGATTTAATAATAATATTATCTATTTAGGACTCGTTTCAGTTCGTATTCGCTCGGTACACCATATAAATATAAAAAAACTAATAATGCATCGTATAGGGTTGCGTATAGCCCTGTACGCCGTATATTGTTCATCCCCAAATTGTGAGAATCCTAAAACCACAAACCCTAACCCACAAATTCATCAAATATACCTAAAAGTCACCTAATATATGGATGAAAAACATAACTACTTTGAATTTAATGAACAAGGGTTGAAGATGAACCTGTTGTATGCTTCAATTACGCTTCAAATACGAAATCGCCGAATGTAGAACCGTATTGGGGGTGTATTATGTTGTGTATATACGTTTTCAACCCCCAGTTCTATATAAATTTTTTGGGTATATACGTTTTCGACCTCCCGTCATTCGGGTCAAGATTCGCCACTGAGTGTTTTTGTTAGCATAAATCACCAATGACTAGTCGGGTATCATTGTTTAAATCAATATTTGCGTATGGTATGCTAAATCGGTTTTAATATGTAGGTTACTGTGGTTGTTTTATGTAGAGGCGCACAAAAAGACCAGGTACAAACACATACCTGCCTAAAACACTAAAACCAAGTATTGGAAAGACCAAGTAAATTGTACCCGATTATAAACCTAACCATATTCGTGGGGTATAGATAGGGTACAATTTTTTAGTATGCTACCCGTACTGTTGGTGCATCTAGTTTCTGTTAACTTCGTCTTAATTGAGTCTTATGTCTAGATAGGATGAACGAGTGCACAACAGGATAGAAATTAGGGTTTATACATGTGTTAGAAGGTAATTTCGCTTGAGAGTGACATAGACATGTTCAAGCGAAATCAACACATGTGATTTCGCTTGAACAGGGCTGTGACATCCTCAAGCGAAATCTCCAAGTCTATATATAGGGTTGTGCTGATTTTATTTCAAGCGGAACCTGGTCATTGTATCTGAGCCGAGGTGCTGTCCGTGTGTCATTTTAACTTGTAAAAAGCTCAGGAAATCATCAATAGATAAAGATTAAAAGGAAATAAGCTGTTTGACGTCATTTACATTGATTCCGCCTTTGCAAATGATGATGAACTACTTATACTGACTTTTTAGGGTCACGGAACGATCCAACAAGTGGTATCAGAGCTCAGGACGAGGAGTTCATACCAAATTCAGCGTGATTTTACCGGATTCTCTCACTTCTACCTTTCTTTTCTGATTTGAACAAGTTTTCACGGTTGAAATGCCCTGAATTTGACATATATCAAGCAAAACATAGTGTTAACTAATCCTTGAAAGTTTTGGACTAAAATTCGGCTTAAAACTTGATCAATAACATAATTTCGCTTGAAACTATTCGTAAAATGATGACATCATACTAATCTCGCTTGAAATATATTGGTAATCTCGCTTGAAAAGTAACATTTAAACTGATTTCGCTTGAAAGTTTTTAGTGATTTCGCTTGAAGAATACATATATTTGTTATTTCGCTTGAAAGCCAAACAATATTATTGATTTCGCTTCAACATCTGATTTCGCTTGAGGAGCTTATCTCATTAAAGCAATTTCGCTTGAACAGATTCCGCTTGAATCTGTATTTTTCAAAATCAAGAACTTTCTAAGTGTTTGTTGATCATTTTCAGGTACGTGAAGATGGATGATTTCAATCCGTTTTGTGATATTTTTGCCTTTGCTGGAAATGGTGGAGATGATACTTCAAACGACACGTCAAACAACACAAACGAGAAAACTCCTAGTGCGAAAAAGACTCTGTCGGATACATTAAGTGTTGAGAGTGCGTATGGGACGTACAACAAACCTCCAAAGTTGTTGGCGATAGAAGATTACAATAGGTGGGCTACAAGATTTGACGAGTGGCTTCAAGCCTTTGCATATCAAAGATGGAAAAGTTTAAAGATTGGTTATGTTAAAGGAAATCGTTTGGGTGAAAGTCTAACTGATACTGATGAAGTTGAAAGATATATTGCTGAACAAAAGTGCATCACGTTGATTCATCAGTTAGTGAGAGATGATATAATTTCATTAATTGAATATGAAAATTCAAAAGATCTTTGGGAGAAACTGAGGGTTAAATGTATTGGTAGTGCTGAAATAGTGAAGAACAAAAAGAAACTGTTACGAAAAGAGTTTGATTTGTTTGGTTGTTTAAAGAATGAGTCTGTTTCTACGATGATCTAAAGATTTGGACATCTGAAGATGGAGCTTGCTAGACATGAGATCGTTTACACTCAAGAAGAGCTGGTAGACAAATTGTTTGATGCATTACCGAATGAACAAGATTGGCAATATTTTGCATTGATGCTGAAGAATACGATAAAGCCAGCTGATATGAAGGTTGATCTGCTTATAGAAAGACTGGAAAGCCACGAGTTAGAGATCAAGAAATCTAGCAAAGTCAACAATTCATCTTATCAGCAGAATGTGGAATTGTACTACAGAGGAAATCTACCAAAGACTGGTTCTCCAAGAACAGCATTTTCTGCAGAGAGTTCAAAAAATGTGAATCAAGAAACCCCTCACAGTGGTTTTCATAGTGGTTTTTCTTCATCAACTTCAAACCAATCTGCATCAAAGAATCTGTTCCAATGTAACATCGCTGTGGATCTGAAGAACGCTCAAAATTTTAGTTAAGAGTCAGCAAAACAGCAGATGGTGTTTTTAGCTTCGGTGTTAGAATCGTATGAGAGCCTCGTTCCAGGAAAGATAGGCAACACCAATCTAACAAAGGAGGACTATGATCAAATAGATCCTGAAGAGATGGAACTGATCGATATCAGGTGGTGTATGGCCAGTGCAGTCCGGAGAGCGCAACGATTTATGGAGATTACTGGGAGACATTCAATTGGCGGACCTTCCACCAAATTGGGTTTTGACAAATCAAAGGTCACGTGCTTCCGATGTAAACAAAAAG
Source organism: Helianthus tuberosus (assembly GCA_030545235.1). Lineage (NCBI taxonomy): Eukaryota > Viridiplantae > Streptophyta > Magnoliopsida > Asterales > Asteraceae > Helianthus > Helianthus tuberosus. Next base: position 47,216,284 of record CM060403.1, read on the forward strand.
GACACTTTAAACGTGAGTGTCGTAATGATCCTGCTGATGATACTGCAAATCCATTCCGTGAAGATTACTACAAAAGAGCGATCTACCATCAAAACAAATCTGAACCCCCCAGAATGAAGCAGCTTGAAGAAAAATCAAGAGCTCTTGCTGTCATTCATGATGATGAGGGATACGATTGGAGTGATGTGCTACCGGAGGAAGATGCAGTAGGGTATGCGTTTGTAGCAAAAGAAGAAGAAGTTCCTTTCAAAGACACAAGAACTGAAGATCAAAAATACCAAGCCAGAAAGCAGAGAGCAGAATTTAAGATGATGAGGTTATCTAGGGTGTTCTATGAAGCTAAGAGAGCAAAGAGATGGGATGCTGATAGAGAATGTTATCTGGATCCTCAAGGAAACATTGCTATTGATGTGAAAACTCTTAGTATAGAAGCTTTCATTGAGGAATTCAAAGCAGAAGAAGATGGCAGACAAAGAGAATGGTGGGGAGGAGGAGAATCTGATGAAAAAGAAAAAGAGATAGAGAAAGAACCGCAGTCAAAAGAACTTGAGGTAGACTCTAAGTCTGAATCTGAGTCTAAAAGCAAGGTCAGTCCAAACAGTTAAACAAGTGAGACAGGTAAGAAAGTCAAAGGTGATAGTGACTGCAAAAGTTGCATGAAAAACTTCAAGTTTTGTAGTACACTTACTTACTCTAGTAATGCAAAGATTGAAGAACTGACAACAAGAGTCAGAAAGGTTGAAGATCAGATTCTAGATCGTGATAAAATGCTCAAAGCTTCAAATGATCATGCTAAAAATTTGACTGAGAAAATTGAAAATGATAAAATTGAAGTAGAAAGAATTAAGAAAGAAAATGAGAAATTGGTTCTTGAAAATCGTAAAATTTCAGAAAATTTTGACAAGCTAAAACGAACAGTAAAGGATTCTGATGAAAGAAATGGTAAAACCAATAAAGAAAATGAGCATTTAACTGTTGTTCTGAGACACAAAGAAAAGCAAATCAACCAACAATTGGATGAGATTGCTAAATTGAAGCTTCAGTTTGAAGAAGCTAAGATTGAGAATGAGCGCATCAATCTGAAATTAACCAGTTACAGCTCCGCAAGCTTTGTTTTACAACATATTGTTCCTAAACCCATTGGGAAAAACAAAGCAGGCGAAGATGTTTACTCGGATGGAACTGGGGTTGGGTTTCATCAGGTTCCACCGCCAGTTTTAAACAATTACTCAAAGAAAAAGTCCGGGTTGGTTAATGATGAAGATGAAACGAATGAAATAAAACTTCCAGAGTCAATTGATGTGACATTTTCTTCATCATCATCTGATGATAGTGTTCAAACTGAGATTGTTAAAGGCATGGCTGAAAGTGTTTTGGATAGTGATTCAGCTGAGGATGAAGAGTGTTTTCTAGACAATTACATTCCGAAACCAAAATCCAAAAACAACTTAGGTGATGAACCGGGTCTTGTGATGTACAAGATGGCTGGATCTGATAAGTTGTATTCAGATTCTGAGTTTCCTCTGGAGAATGTTAATGTGAACAAGTTGAAAAACGTTTTCAAACTGGTTGAAATTGATTTGTCTGAAGTAGAAGGTTTGAATCAGGCAAAGAGGCAAATGAATTTTGAAAAACATAAAGCTTACTACAAGAAACCTGTTGTTCCACCGAGTTTTTATAACAACAATCGAAACAGATGGTCGGATGGATATCAGGGTGGTAAGAACTATCAAAGAATAAATGTTCAAGACAAGAAGTTTGCTGATAAAAGGGTGTTTGTGAACGGTTCAAGTTCACTTTCTGATGAAGAATATGAGATTTTTTCAAAATCAAATGAAGAATTTTTTGCAAAGAAGACCTCACAAACTCAGACTGAAGGCACAAGTCGAGTTGTTGATACTCGTACATGCTTCAGATGCAACAAAGTTGGACATATTGCACGAAAGTGTACCAACTTCAAGCCTAAGTCTGAAATTGTTAAGAGTCAAAAGAAGAAAGTTGATGTGAAGGGAAAAGTTCCATTGGTTGTTGAGAAAAAGGTTTTGAAAAATGACAACACCAAGATCAAAACTGAACCTGTTAAAAATGTGGTAACTAAAAATGACAAGTTTTACAAACGGGTTGCATCATCTCAACAAACATGGAAGCCAAAAGTGGTTGAAAAGAAATCAAGTGTTCAAAAACCAAAGGTTTCAGAGTCAGAAAAACAATCATCTTCTACCACTCCGGTAAAGATGGATGTTCCTTTGGAGTACTATGAGAAATTTGATTCAAAAGAGGCTATTACTTCTGAGAAGAAGGTTGTTTCGAAAAAAGACCAACCATCTGGTCAATCTCAAAAAGGCGAATTTTTCTTGTATAAAGAGGTTGAGGTTGGGTCTACAGAGAGCTTGAAGATGAACGATGAAAATTTTCCGCCACTTTACACTACAAAATCTCACATTAAAGTCCAGTTACCTGAGTCGAAAGAGGCTTGGGTAGCATCAAAATCTCACTAAAAATTTCGGACTTGCCGGAGCTCCCAAGTTGGTAATCGTGGAGCATGAATCGGCATCATTATTATTATATTGTGTTTGAAAATTTAGATAAGTATGACTTGCCGGAACTCCCAGGTTGGTAAGTGAGGAGTAGGTATCGGCATCTTGAGAATTCAACCTACAAATGGTATTGGTTGGTAAGCCATGTGGTTGAAAAATAGAGGTTTTTGATAAGAATTGAGAAAATCTACACTGATGAACAGAAAGCTGATTTACATACCAAAGCATTTGACAAAACTCGTTTTCAATATTTGCTAAAATTGAACGGTATGAAGCTTTTATCGGTGTTGGAGGAGATACTTGGCGTTGATGAAGGAAACATTGTAGATGATGATGTTGAGAAGCAATCTGCAATGGTTTGTCGATTTTTTACTTGTTTTGGTATTTAGGGGGAGTAGGGTAATATTTTCAGAAAATACAAAAACAGTAAAAAATTTCAAAAATCCAAAAACATGAGATATTTTCAAAATCCAAAAACAATAGAAAATTGAAAAAGAGCTTGTGTAAAAAGGGAAAATGATAGTACATCGGCTTGACAGTTACAGTATGCTAAAAAAATGTAATGTTTAAAAAGTCTTAAACAGTCTCGCTGATGATGTGCCGATAGGTTTTTACACATTTAGTAGGTTTGTTCGGGATATAAACCTAAAATCCTTACTTGCTTATTTCGTGGGGAACACTACTTGAATATATAGGTAACCCCTGAAATCTTGTTTGAAGGATCCCTTTTTCTGAGATACTAGGTCTTTATACTCAGTGATATCTGGGGTATTATTCTGGGACTTCTGATAATGCGGAAGCAATGGCCTAGTCCTCGAATAATACTTTCTGCATGCTTGAAATATAGCGCCGCCCTCAGCAAAAATGATGAAACAATAAAATTGATAATCATGGCTGTTGTAAAAAAGATCCTCTAAAGGGGACACACCAAAGTCGAAGCCGTCATCTCTCTGCTGAACGGAAGTTCTGACCTGAGCTCTCACAGTTCTTCGCAATTTAACCCCTTACAGATATCATCTGTGGTATACTCACCTGTAAGACTGAATATTGGGATTTGGATACGAGAGTATATTCAAGAGGTAGGACACATGTATAAGTTTAAGTCTCTAAAACACTTAATCCGTATCCTGGACAGATTGAAAATTGTGTGAGAATTTAAGTGGATCAGTATATCGACAATCTAAGCAAATTGTTTAATTCTGAGTATGTAATTGAAGCTTAACGGTACTTGTGACTTGTCGAATAGCTGATATGATTCCCTAACACGCTTACCAAAAATATGTTTGTAAATAGTTTACTTTCATTGCATTTTAGTTTTGTATTTCACTTCTAGTTTAGAAGCTTTATTAAAAATCCAAAAAGATTTTACATTTCTGCTTTATTTTTGACAAACCAAAGTGGAAAGCTGATCTTCAGATTCGAATTGAAGCAGATGCAGGAAGTTTCTGGACTGGAGGATGGGTCGTGAGCTAAAACATGATAAGTTTGTGAAAGTTGAAAAGTCAAAAGCAAGTTCATTAACTTGAAACTTGTAATTTTCAGAAAATGTTTGAACAAAATGTCAGTGTGAATTGTCTCTGATCAACCAAGGTCATTAAGTTGGACTTGGTAGACAAATTGAGTAATCAGGGTCATTAATTTGGACCTGAATACTTAAGTGGATTTCTAAATTCTAACAAGTTTATTAACTAAGGTTGAATGGTAAGTTTAGATTGAAACTGTTATTGTCATATATTTTATATTTGGGTAGAGATTGTACAGGAATCAAGTTCCCCATGGCAAACAAAATGTCAAAGTTTGAATCAGAATTTAAAGTCCTAGCTTATCGAGAGGGGGAGTTTGCGAAAGGGGGAGTCCGAATTCTGGATCAACACTCAAAGGGGAGATTGTAGATTAAAGTTTGAAGATAAAGATTGAAGGGAGCTTTTACTATATCAAGACAATTTAGAGAGACTAAGACTAAAGACTCGACGCCGAAGACTTCGTCAACATCCAAGGGGGAGTCTGTTGGTGCACCTAGTGTCTGTTAACTTCGTCTTAATTGAGTCTTATGTCTAGATTGGATGAACGAGTGCACAACAGGATAGAAATTAGGGTTTGTACATGTGTTAGAAGGTAATTTCGCTTGAGAGTGACATGGACATGTTCAAGCGAAATCAACATATGTGATTTCGCTTGAACAGGGCTGTGACATCCTCAAGCGAAATCTCCAAGTCTATATATAGGGTTGTGCTGATTTCATTTCAAGCGGAACCTGGTCATTGTATCTGAGCCGAGGTGCTGTCCGTGTGTCATTTGAACTTGTAAAAAGCTCAGGAAATCATCAATAGATAAAGATTAAAAGGAAACAAGCTTTTTGACGTCATTTACATTGATTCCGCCTTTGCAAATGATGATGAACTACTTATACTGACTTTTTAGGGTCACGGAACGATCCAACACGTACTCGAACCCGATTTTATTAATTCCCCATTACAACCCGCAAACGGTTCCTTTAGATACTCGAAGACTGGTTTTATTAATACTTGAACCACATTTTTTACTATATACGGTCACCGTTAGAGTCAAATTAGTCATATTATAATGATATATAGTTGTTAGGTGCCATTTTTATGAACTTTTTGATCATTTTGACTTTTTTGAAATTTTTGATCATTTTAGTTAAATCACAACTCTAAAAACACTTGAATTCTCAAAACCACACTCTAAATGCTATCAAAATCTCTCTAAAATGGCTTTTAAAAGTGCTACTTCTTATGTTGGTTTGGGTTCTTTGTCAAGTAGACGAACCATTGTGGAATATTTAAAAATGTCTTCCAAAAGTGCTAAATTTTAACAAATATATTTAAAAATTACATGTTTAAAGTAAAACTTTCATAGATTAATTTACATCTTTTACGTTTGAAAATTAAAAATATATAACTAGTTAGTAATGTTTAATTAAATGAAATAACGCTTGCATATATTATTTTATTTTTTTTACAAAGTACACAACTTTTGAAAACCCTAACTTAAATTTGAACATACCCTACCCCTACCCTAGTATATAGGCTTGGCTTTTTCTCCTCGATATCTTATCTCAAACCCTCTTGGTTTTTCTCAACAAATATTTATACCTGAACCCGATATCATATAAGAAACCAGGCATATAAAACCCCAACTTGTGCATTTCTAGCTTTACACTATTTTTTAAATTGTTATATATATATATATATATATATATATATATATATATATATATATTTAGAGAGAGAGTTCCCCTTTCCACTAACATCACTCACTAAGTACACGCCAATTTGTTATTGAACCAGGCGGAGTAAACTCCCGTGCCCTATCCTCCTCCAGGAGGGTCAGAAGAGAGTGCCAACAAACTGTCCAGTGTCCACCAACATGCATCCTCCTAAGCTTGGTGCAACGGCTAGCAGCCTTGGACTTCGGAGGAAACTCCAAGTATGAGTGACCCGTAAGTGGATCCGCGGGCTGACGCTGTAGCTGTTGCTACTCCACCTGCTCCTGCAACTCGAGCTGGTCATCCATGTGATCGTCCATCATCATCCTGAAAGCAAAAAATAATATATTTTTAGTCTGTTATAATATTTTTAATGATTATTATACGTTCGTTACGGACGTACGCTCGTTATGTCGACTTCGACATGGAAGTCGAATAATTTTCTTTTATTTATAATGATTTTTATAGCAGTTCTACAGGTCACAACATCTCTAATATCTAGAAAGCAACTACACAATCATTCACAAATGATTACACATTCATCAAGCATGATCAAATCAGTCATGGAACCAATATTTGCAGAACTAGGGTTTGCATGGAATCAAAGGAACAAAGACAACAACATGTAATCACAAACACTTACCTACGATTAAATCTAGATGGATTGAGGATCAAAGATTGATGGTTTGAGATTCGTGATGTGTAACCAAAATGATTAGAGAAGGTTTAGAGAATTGTCATATGATTGAAATTGAGTTTATGGGAAGTTTTAGGGTTGCAGTAATTATTTACAGTTTCACTATTAACTCTAAACACCCCTTAACTAGTTAACTTTCACATGCAGCACATAACATCTTGTAATTTACAATTAAAGCATATAATTCACGTATTTGTCATGTAACACTTAAGTTTCGTATAAACCGTCATTTATAATTATTATTCGTGTTAGTCTCCAACGTTCAAGAGTTATCATGTGTGTATTCCGGTAATTCCCCGAATTACCAAAGTAGACTCATTTAACTAACCATAGTTAAATGCAGTGCTATGAATGTATGACTAAGTTAATTGTGGTTAGGTTAAAGTATTAACCTGAAATTGCGGGTTGTCACAATGTTGGCTGACCGCGAGTATCTTACAGGACAATCGGTGGTTTCTTAGTTGATTTGGTTGGGTTCAAGACCGCTTTTATCTTTGAAATTAATTTTTTTTCTGAGCAGGGGGTTACGACTCTAATTGTTGCCGCACAATGTTGAGCTCTTCTATAATATCGACCTCCTCATCTATCAATCTATCAGTACATGGTAGTAAGTCAAGCTTATGCCAGAATACATCTACATCTTCGAGTTGTATCTTAGGCTCTGAACAGTTAAATCAATACAATGTGTAAGCTGCTAAAATCGTACTAAATCACAAAAGATTTGTAGCTCTAAGATTTTTTATCTGTACGTCTGTACTTTTGTAGCCTACAAGCATACCGCAACCCATAACTAATCCACATATGGCAACCACATAATGTATTAAGTTTCTACAACACCTCTAGCTTCCTCAATAGCTTTCCTTCCAGCAAGTCAAGTGCTTTATGGGAAACATTTCCACGTAAGTTGTCAAATAGTTGTAGTTTGTGGTGGTTCATCATTTTTTCGATGCTTTCTTGGAAACTTTTCTTTCTTTCTCTGATATGTGTTGCAACTATATCCATGACAAATCCCACTATTCGGTCCAACGAACTCCTATCTCAAACATATCTCTTCAAATTAGCATGCTAGCTCTCAACTCTGTTAGTGGTGCGCGTCACACCCCCAAAATACCACATGCGGAAGCACCGCGGGACGTTTGACGTACCAGGATTCAAGCCACCAATCACAATGAACTATAATAGATATTTAAGCAAAATATTCCATTTATTTCATAATATAAATTCCAAGTCATTAGATAAAACCAAAGTAAAAATTCAGCGGAAGCATAAAGTAAATTGTAAATCAGCTGTTTCAAAACAAGTGTTCAAAACCAACGAAACAAGTATCCAAGAGCCTCGACCCATGACCACTCCAGCACTCCCAGATCGCAAGTCCATAACCAAGAATCAAACGACTTGCAAGCATGCAGTCAAGTGTGTCAGACGACGCTGGTGAGTTCAAAGTTTGTTAACACGTTTTAGTTACCAGATATAAGTATAAAACATTTCAATGATTTGATGTTGTTATTAACTCGATTACCGCAGATGGCTCCAGATTATTTGCCTAAACCCCAATGCTCTATCATACATTGGTCAAGTGGTTAAGGTAATTAGTTCACGACCGTCCTCCCCGGTACGGTGTGAGGGTGCCAAACCTAATAGCGCTATCAACTAATAAACCCGTTGCCTCCCTGGCAACCAATCGGTATATGATGGGACTTAATGATAGAAATGAGTGTAATAACCAACATCCCAATAACCCGACGTTCCTCCCCGGAACGATTACCAGATGTCCCTCCCCGGGACGCATGCTTAGAAAAGAGAGCAGTGAACTCACCTTGGTTTGCTCGGTTTGTTAAGTTACCCGTTTCCAAGTTAATCAACCAACCCTACCGTGGTTACCAATGGATATCAGTTTCAAAATTAACCAAGTCATTATTTTCACACAGATTGCATCTTTCACAAGATCACAGTATATCAGGTAGCCAATACACCTTTCTAATGCAAGTTCACATCTCATGTGATTGTCATAAGTAACACATAACATAACAGGTGGGTTTGTTATACCAATTAATCGAACCAAGTTTCTTATTATCATTGACATGTAACATGGATCATGTACACACACAAGTATCTATCATTATTTACATCACAGGCACCTACTGTTCACTTCAGTGACTTACACGACGAAACACCCTTTGTGACGAAAGATAATCTTTCGTCGAGGTGAAGTGTGACGAAAAACCCACATGTTTCGTCAAGATGCTTGTCGACGAAACAACCCATGTTTCGTCGACCTATGTTTCGTCGACTACCCTTGACAGTTTCATCATTTTCCTAAACCCTAATGTTCACAGTTACCTTATCGCCAATCACAACTCAATTGGTTTCTAGATTCATCATGCAAACACCACCATTGTTATTATCACAGTTTACCAAGCTTTCATTTAATCCACATAGCCCTAACTTAACATATCAGAACATACTGTAATTGATGATCACATAGATCTATTGGTTTATTACTATCAAGAGTCATCATATCTGTCACACCCCCAAAAATACCCCAAGCGGAAACCCCCGCGAGGCGTGTGACATACCAGGATCTAGCCACCAATCACATTGAACCATAACATAGTATTTAATAAAAGTTTCCATTTATTTCATAAAGTAAATTCAAACACAATCCAAAACAAATACGTTCAGCGGAAGCATAAGATAAGTAGTTATTTCAAGTGTTTCAAAACAAGTGTGCAATAATCATTAAACTTGTATCCAAGAGCTACGACCCATGACCACTCCAGCACTCCCAGATAGCAAGTTCCAATCCATGAACCTAAGGACCTGCAAGCATGCAGAAAAAGTGTATCAGACAGGCTGGTGAGTTCACTGTTTGCTTTAACCGTTCATACCAAGTAGTGATTTATGATTTGTTAAGTTGATAATAACTCGATACCGCAGACGGCCCTTTTTGCCCTTCTCCAATGCTCTATCAAACATTGGTCATGATTTAAAGTTATTAGTTCACGCCCGTCCTATCCAAGTACGTCGTGAGGGTGCCAAACCTAATAGCGCTATCAACTAATAACCCCGTTTCCCTACAAGCAACTAACCCGGTAGTATGATAGGACTTAAGTTATAGAGAGTGAGTGTATTATCCAACATTAACGTTTACTGAAAACCGTTGCATATCCCCTGCAAGGATATGCGTATGTGAAATCCGCCTCACATCCCCTACAAGGATGTGGGTATTTGAAAACCGCCTCATATCCCCTACAGGGATATGGGTTTACGAAAATCCGTTCACAAGTTTTGACAGTTTGATTGTCCCCACCAGACGCATGCTTGTTTTAAGATGAGTGAACTCACCTTGGTTTGCTCGGTATGTTTTGTTACTTGTTCACACTTAAACAGTCACAGCCTATGGTATTCACGTATGCGATGTCAGTTTACATTCACATGGTTCACATATAATTTATGATCATGATGTGCATTCAAACAACAGTTTTCGAATAACACATAGCAGACATTCCAACTCATACATATCCACAATTCACACACGTGCTTCGCAACAGTATTCAACAGTTAAGTGTGCTAATCAAAACCGAATTATGTTTTCCCCAGACATAATCTGATATCAACAAGCAATGATCAACATACAGTCATTCATTATCATACTCGCTCCAAACTACAGTCTGTGTGTGAGCTTCTGTCCTAATGACGAAACTCCATGGCAACAAAACATCAGATTTTCTTCGATGTATATGTGGTCATTCGTCGAAGGTTCTTGTGACGAAACATTGGGGTGTTTCATCGATGAGTGAGTGACGAAACATCAAGATGTTTCGTCGATGGCCATAACAGTTTCCATTCTTCCTAACAGTTTTCATGTTTCTCAACCCTAGACATGTCAAACGATCATATGCAATCATTACTTAATCATAAGCCCCCTAACCAATCATCACGCATAATGTCACAATCTCGATTATTCAATAATTTTTTACACAGATGACGTCATATGCATATGGCAACAGAATCATTAACGGAGCAGGGAGTATGACTGTATACAAGACATCAAAAACCCTAATAGTGAATCAATTAATATACATTCAAACACAACAGTTCTTAAGCATTATACGGTCTAGATCATCATTGTTATTTACACTCATATGTTAAACCTAACCGTTGATCGTCCCAATGTTCTCATCCAAACTTCTAATATCATGCAATCATGTAGGACAAATAGATAAACAGAACGTTTGGGCAATGTTAGGAAACTTTATTTGTAGGTATTGAAGAAAATCACAATCAACTAGATCTATGAAGAGATAACAGTTCTGAAGATCACAACAAGAAGAAGAAGATCGGATAGGACAACTGAAATGCACAGCATCTACTTCAAAGAATCACAAGTTGATCAAGAGCTGAATTGGATTATCAGAGAAGGTCATTTCTGATGGATCTGATGATATTTCTGATGAAATATCATCAGTTTCTGACGATTCTGATCATCAGGATTTTTCTGATGATTAGTTCACCAGAATTTCTGATGAAGTGGTTTATCAGAAATTCTGATGAAATACCCCACTTGTCTGAAATCAGCTCTATCCTGCCACACTTACCGAAGCAAGTTGACATTATTGGATATCATGATGAAAAAGGCAACTTGAACGTTGGATTCAATGAATATGTCAAATGGCTAATTTTTGCAGGACTTATTGCATGAATAAACTATTGTTTAGTCATGCACCCAGCCTTCTATAAATAGAAGGCTCAACCAGTAGAAGACAATTGAGTTTTGAAGCTTAGCATTCACACATACATCAAAACTCCATTGCCCTCTCACCCACAGAATTCAAGATTCATTTGTATTAGATAATAATCTTACAATCACCTTGTAAACCATTTTGTTTCAAAGTGATATAAACTTGATAATTATGTAGGTCTTGTTTCTGAAAGTCTGATTTCCATTTCTGCACATCTTTTTCACATCTACTGAAATCACTTGCCATATTACGTGAAAAGAAGTTGTTCAGGCCATACTGGGACCAACAATTGGTATCAGAGCAGATTGAATAAATTATTTTCAAACGATCAATCGCTCATCTTCTTTTCTCTAAATATGGCCAGCTTTCAATCCAGGAATAATGCTTTTAACATTGCTTCTATGTCCAAACCTCCGACTCTGGTCAGAGAGGAATACCCCCAATGGAAAATCAGGATGGTCAATTTCCTTAATGGTCATGACCGAGCTCTGTTTCAATCCATTGAAAGGGGTCCACATATACCAATGACTGAAATACCAGCTATTCCAGCAACTGGCCAATCACCTGCTATCCCTGCCTCCCGAGCTCCCAAAAGTGAAATACTTTGGAGTGAGGAAGACAAGGAAAAGGTGGCTGGGGATGAAAGGGAAAAGTCACTTTTAATAATGGCCATTCCCAATGACATATTTTCACAAGTTGATGCATGTGCATCAGCCACAGAAATATGGGATCAGTTGGAAAATCTTTGTGAAGGAGGAGAAAGGATGAGAAGAAACAAAAGAACAAACAATGTCTCATCTTATGAGAGGTTTAAAAGTTTGCCAAATGAAAGATTAAATGATACATATCAAAGATTTACAAAACTTTTAAACGAGCTAAAGAAATTTGGAATAACAAAGTCAAATGATGAAAGAAACATAAAATTTCTTAATGCCTTACCTAGAGAATGGAGAAGTCTAACCATGACTTTGTCCTCAACCTTAGAACTAGGAAACATGAGTCTCCATGACTTATACAGCATCTTGGTCCCCAGAGAGGAAGAAATATTTGAAGAAACCATTCAAAGAGGGGGATCTTTAGCTCTTATCTCAAATTCACAAAGAACAACACCTGCCAATGATCCACAACCATCAAACAGCCAAAATCTTGAAATTTCTGATACATCATCAGATTTTTCAGCTTTTGCTGAAGCAATAGCACTGCTCACCAAAACATTTGAGCAGGGGTTGAGGGAAGGAAGCCAGAGATACCAGAGAAGTGACAGAGGAAGGATGGATGGAAGATCTAAAGAGGAAGTTAGATCTAAGGATAAAGGGAAGGCTGAAGTTGTGTTACAAGTGCAAGCAGAGAGGTCACTATGCATCAGAATGCAAGACCAAGAAGCTCAAGGATGTTGCTTATTATGAGAAAAAGCTTGAAGAAGCAAAGAAGCAGCAACAAGTTAGCTTAATTGCAGGAACAGATACATGGTTATCTGATGATTCTTCTAATGATGAAGAAGAAGAATTGGCAAATTTCTGCCTCATGGCACTTTCTGAAGGTCTACCAGAAACTTCAGAACAAAAGGTAAATTTAGACAATCTTGATCTTGAACACAAGCTAAACAAGCTCATGTCAGATTTTCTAAATCTGCAAGAAAAACATCAATCAGATATTAGAAAATCTGATGAGTTGCAAAGGACTATGAATAAAATCATTCTTGAAAACCAATTACTCATAGAAGAAAGTTTAGATCACAGAGCTAAAATTGAGTTCTATGAAAATGAAAGAAAAGATCTTTACAAGAAAATCAATGATAAAGAAATTAATGTAAGAGGTTTTCAACAAGCCAAGGAATTTATAAATTTCATTGAGTCCACACCAAAGAACAAAGGGGAGGGTTTAGGATATATAAAATCAAAAGGAAATAAACCCACTGTCTGTGTAAAAGCAACTCATCAAATTTCTGATAAATTTTCATCAGAATCTGATTCTGAATCTTGCAAGTCAACCTGTTCTGAATACTCTTTTGAAAAACCTAACTTCAAAGCAAACATAAGTGAATGCAGTCAAGAATCTGTAAAGACTCCAGAAGCAGTTCACTCATCTTTTCAAAATTATCCACTCATTCCATCACAAGAAAAAATATCAGAAAATTCCGATAAATCTTGTATGTGTGTTAACATACTGAAGCTTGTTCAACACCATCTTCAAAAGAAAAATGTAAAATCTGTTTATGGCTCAGCATTTAACAGAATTTCTGATGAAAAACCAACAAGAAAAAATAATTTGATTAGAATCCCATCAGAAAAAGTACCCAAGCATGCCTGGGTACCAAAAACCCTCTAATCATTCCATTTCAGGACCATCATGTGCAGTAGATCTGGTACTGCGATTCAGGAAGCTCAAAGCACATGACTGGGGACAGGAGCTTACTCAGCAACTTTGTTTCAAAGCTGGGTAGAATGGTAAATTTTGGAAATGGAGTAAAAGGGAGGATCATGGGATATGGATGCATAAGGTATGGATGTTTGACCATTGAGAAAGTAGCCTATGTAGAAGGCTTAAAGTATAATTTGCTGAGTTGTGGTCAATTCTGTGACAAAGGTTTTCAGGTAACCATTCTACCAGAAAAATGTTTGTTAATAGGTATAGATGATAATAAAATCTATTTAAGTGGAAAAAGAATAAGAAAATCAATTTACTATTTTGATTTCAAAGAAGAAAGTGAACATCCAAAATTATGTTTATTTTCAAAAATCAACAAAGGTAGTAGTTGGTTATGGCACAAAAGGCTAGCCCACTTAAATTTCAAAAACCTAAGCAAACTAGCAAGCAAAGGTCTGGTAAAAGGATTACCTTTGATATCCTCAAAGAAGGATAAAATTTGTGAAGCATGTGAGATGGGTAAATCCAAGAGAAGCTCACATAAATCAATTTCTAAGTCTTCTATTTCACAAAATTTGGAACTTTTACACATGGATTTGTGTGGACCCATAAGTACAGAAAGTTTTTCTGGAAAGAAATACATACTAGTAATAGTAGATGACTTTTCCAGGTACACATGGGTAGAATTTTTTAGAAAGAAAAGTGAAACTCCTGATCTGATCATTAATTTTATCAAGAAAATTGAAAATCTGTTAAAACTAACAGTCAGAAGGATTAGATCAGACAATGGAACAGAGTTTAAGAATTCAAAAATTGAGAATTTACTTGTAAGTAAAGGAATCTCTCATGATTTTTCTGCTCCCAGAACACCTCAACAGAATGGGGTGGTTGAAAGAAGAAATAGGACCTTGGTAGAAGCTGCTAGAACTATGCTTGCTGATGCTAAGCTGCCCACTCCTTTTTGGGCAGAAGCTATAGCAAATGCATGTTTTACCCAAAACAGAACCATAATCAACAAAAGGTACAACAAAACACTATACAACATTATCAATGGAAGAATTCCAAGTGTAAAATTTTTGCATACATTTGGTTGTAGATGTTTTGTTTTCAATGATTTTGAAAGCCTTGAAAAATTTGACAGAAAAGCAGAAAAGGGTATTTTTCTTGGTTACTCTTTGTCCTTAAAAGCATATAGAATTTTTATTCTCAACACAAGGACAATCAGAGAAAGTCTGTATGTTTCATTTGATGACTCATCAGAAACAGAGGTTTCTGATGAATACATGAAATAAATAAATTTTTCTGACAAACAAGAAAATTATGAACATCTCTTTGAAATGATAACTGAAGATTTCCTAGAACATGATAATTCGTTCAAAAACAAATCAAAAGATTCTTCATGTACTAACTCTGCAGAACAAATGTGTAGTACATCAGAAACTTAGAATTCGGATATCTTACACACAAATGAGGCACCTGTTCAGGGGGAAACTTCAAATCCATCAGAACCGACAACTTTTCACAACAAGTTAAGATGGATCAAAGGACATGTTCATTCTGACATCATTGGCAATCCTGCAGATGGTGTCAGAACAAGATCTGCAACTGTACATGAGTGTGCATTTTCTGGGTTCTTAAGCAAGGTAGAACCCAAATATGTCAAAGAAGCTCTAAGTGACCCAGACTGGATTCAAGCTATGTAAGAAGAGCTTGATCAGTTTGAAAGGAGCAAGGTATGGGATCTGGTACCCAAGCCAAAAGACAAATCTGTCATAGGCTCAAAATGGGTATTCAGGAATAAATCTGATGAGAATGGCATAATAACCAGGAACAAAGAAAGGTTAGTGGTCAAAGGTTATTGTCAACAAGAAGGTATTGATTATGATGAAACTTTTGCATCAGTAGCTAGATTAGAAGCTGTAAGAATTTTTCTTGCTTATGCTGCATCCAAGGATTCTAAAGTTTATCAAATGGATGTAAAATCAGCTTTTCTGAATGGTAAAATTGAGGAAGAAGTTTATGTGCAACAACCAGAAGGCTTTGTTGATCCAAAATTTCAAAATCATGTTTACAGATTAAACAAAGCCTTGTATGGGTTGAAGCAAGCTCCTAGAGCCTGGTATGAAACTTTATCAAACTTCTTACTCAATTCTGGGCCTACCAAAGGTACTATTGACACCACACTTTTCCTCAAAACACACAAAGGTCATACTTTTCTGGTCTAGATATATGTTGATGACATTATATTTGGATCAACAAATGAAAAAAATTGTAACAAATTTCAAAAGTTGATGACCAGCCACTTTGAAATGAGCATGATGGGTGAGTTAACCTTTTTCTTAGGGTTACAAGTTAAACAAAGAATTGATGGAATATTTTTGAGTCAATCAAAATATGTGAAAACAATTCTACAAAAATACTCACTTGAAAACTGCTCTGTTTCAAAAACTCCCATGGCAACAGGGAACAAGTTAGATTCTGATAAGGATGGAATAAGTATAGATATTAAAACCTATAGAGGGATGATAGGATCACTGCTATATTTAACTGCAAGCAGACCAGATATTATGTTTGCAACATGCTTTCTGGCCAGATATCAATGTGATTCCAAAGAATCCCATCTAAAAGCTGTAAAAAGCGTTTTCAAATATCTAAAAGGCACATCAGAACTTGGTCTCTGGTATCCTAAGGATACAAACCTTGAATTAATTGCATTCACAGATGCAGATTATGCAGGGTGCAAAATTGACAGGAAAAGCACATCTGGTGCTTGTCAACTCTTGGGAGAAAAATTGGTATGTTGGGCAAGCAAGAAACAAAACTGTGTTGCCACATCAACAGCAGAATCAGAATATGTAGCAGCAGCAAGTTGCTGTTCACAAGTGCTGTGGATGCAAACTCAACTGAAAGATTATGGAGTAACTCTGACAAAAATACCAATTCTATGTGATTCAAAGAGTGCTATTGCAATAACAGAAAATCCAGTTCATCACTCAAGAACCAAACACATAGATGTCAGATATCACTTCATAAAAGATCATCTGGAGAAAGGTAACATAGAAATGTATTTTGTTCCAACTGAAAACCAAATTGCTGATATCTTTACAAAACCTCTTGATGAAAAGAGACACAGTTTTTTGATCAGCAAACTTGGCATGGTAAATTTAAATGATGAAGATTTTTCAGAAAACACATGGACACAAATTGAAAACCAAATTGATGAACATCAAAGTTCTGATAATCAAAGAACAAATCAACTGATTTCTGACAAAGCAATCCATCAATCTGATGGAACATCAGAAAATCTGATGAACCATCAATAAATGATGATTTATCAGATAATCTGAAGAAATATCAGAATATCTGGTGAAATCACCAGAAGTTCTGATATAAAATCAGAAACCAGGTTGAAACATCAGAATAATTTGTAATCATCATAAACTTCCATCTTCATGCATATCCCACACATTGTATATATTCATATATGTGTATAATTTGGTTTTGTATTTTTTTTTCTCTTCTTTCTATTTAATTAAAAAAAAAACAAAAAGGGGGAAGAGTAACATGCATAAAGATAAAATTCTATATAGCTGAGAAAATCAACCGTCTCTAGAATTTTTTTTTTCAGATTATTGAATTTTATTTTTTCTGCCAATGCATGCAATGTCATTTTTTCATAAGAAACTTAAGTGACACGTAGGCACTAAAATGATTAGGATCTATGAAAGTAGCCGCCTAGTTATTAAATGCTTACTCACACATGGGGCTTAGTAGACTGTCACATTCACTGCAACATATATCGTCTTAATTGAAGAGATGAAAATAAAAAAAAGTTGGCTGTTAATATCATTTATGAGGAACTATCACTTTCATCTATAAATATTAACAACCTGAAAAGAACTTACTTCACACCAAAATCATCTCTTCAAAAGCCCTTCGACAGGATCTTCTTATCTTAAAATGGGTCGCCCAAAATTGATGAAAGCAACTCAATTCCCTCTCCCATTTCACAGACTTCATAATCTTAGATTAAGATCCAACTTGGAAGGACCTGCATGGGAGGACTGCAGGTTTTGTACAATATGATCATGCGAAGTCCTTTGGGCTTTGTTGTATCTTCACATGTCACCATTTATCCAAAACTTCTTCAAGAGTTCTGGTGGAACTCTGAAATCATTTTTTGTGGTACTTCCATGTGGATTGAGAGTGAGGTTATGGGGGTCAGAATTACCCTAAAAGAGGAAACAATCAGAAATGTCCTCAGACTGGGTAATGGTCAAGAAATTGAATTCCTGGATAAGGTAGATGTGCAATAGACCTTGACTGAAATGGGCTATCATACATACAACTCGTCAAGGGCGGTTAGCAAATCTGGGTTTATATCACCTTTCCAGTTTTTGGTAACACAACTAAGTATCTGCTTCTCCAAGAAGATTGGACACTTCAACGAGCTGTCCCATAGGATGATGGAAGTGGTTCATGCTGTTGTACATGAAAAACCTTACAACTATGCTAAGTTTCTCATGAGAGACCTAGTAGCAAACATCCACGACCGTCAACCTTTTCTGATCTACCCTCGATTCATAACCAAGGTGATCACCAGTCAGCTGGACTTCGGAGGAGTGAGAAGCTGCTATCCAAGGGCCGAGCTGGTACTTCAAGAAAACATTAGTGAGCCCACCCTGGTGCCATCAACGAATCACACCGGTCGAATAACCAGTCTTTGGTTATATGTGAAGTGCATGTACAACGTGTTGGAGGAGGAGGAGGAGTAGTTGTTGTTTTTTGTTGTTGTGTGTTTAATGTTTTTTTTATATATCAAGTTTGCTTTAATTTCTTTTTACTCAATTTTTTTAACAAAAAAAATGTCAATAGATCTAGGGGGAACTAACACAACATGTCTGATAAAAACAAGGAAAATCTGGTGAAATTCAAATGAAATCTGACAGGATTAAGTGAAACTCAGAAAATCTGATAATCAATCAGAAAATATGGTAATTATTCAGAAAACTCATCAAGCCATACAAATCTGTTCATTCACCAGAAAATTTTCAAAGTAACCAGAAAATCTGACAATAGATCAGAAAATAAAATTTTTATCAGAAAAATCTCTTGGAAGCCAGGAAGTTTGACAAATCATCAGAAAAACATTGCCTTTAACCAGATTTAAAGAAACATATGACCATCTAAATTCTTGAAATAAGTTTCTTTCAAAATATTTTTTTTTCTGAGGACTGGAACAAGCTGTATGAAAAATACTTCCTGTATATCAGAACAAAGGTGTGGAGTTCAAAACTGCAGAACAACAATTTAGTAAAAATCTCGGAACTCTACTTATTCCCTCTCATCTAAAAAAAAATTGATGATTCATCTTCTGTGAATGAATCAAATGCATTCTGATGATATATGAAGAAAATACAACTCTCAAAAGTTTTATTCAAAATTTTCTGATATATATCATCAAGAGGAAAACCTGGGAAGATACACAAACTCAGAAAAGGTTTCTATTGGAACTTTTTGAAACAAAAAGGGTCCCACATGGAGAAAAGGTGCAAGTTGGACATTAGTGTTTATCCGCAAAATCGTTGGAATCTCTAAGTCTCTTTAAAGGATTTACATTAAATTAGAGATAAACCAAATGTTTTTCAAAAACGGTTATTTCCTTAAAGGATTAAAACATCATTAAGGTGTCATTAACCACCTTGAATACAAACAACCCACGAAAAACACTCAAAAATCTCTGTCTCTATACACTATAAATACCTCATTCAAAAAGCAGAGACTTCCATCTTCAACCTTCAAATTCAAAACCCTAAAACCCTTTTCCGAAACAAAAACCCAAATTCTCAATGGCAGCTATCAACATCAACATACCACCAATTGAACACTCTGTTCCCTTCATCACTGAAGCTGAATTTCTTCCATTAAAGAGAAACAATGAAGCAATGAATGATAACATTGAAGAGTATGATATAAAGTGTCAAATTCTCATTGAATTCCTAACCAGATGCCCTATAGCTCAAGCTCTCACAAAGACCAGAGAGGTACCAGAAGAACTCATACAACAAGTTGTAAAAACTCTCAAAGTCTCAAATCAACTCGAGCTAACAGCATATGTGTGGGGAAATATGTTTATTACTATATCATCAGAGAAAATAAGGGAATGTTTGGAACTACCCTTAAACCAAAGCTATGAAGAAGCACCAGTAAAAGAAGATATGTTCTCACAACTTGATGCTGTAATGGGTTACAAGACAAAGATTTCAAAAATCAATGAATTCAAGAGAAACAAGCTACCTGCCTTCTGGCAAGTTTTAAAAGAAATTCTGAACAAGTGTCTATCATAAAAAATTGGAGGTACAGATCAGATAAATAAGAATATTCTAACAATCATGTTCAGTCTCATTAGTGGGTTGAACATTGATTTTGGAACAGAAATATTTATTCTGATCAGAAGATCAATTCTGACTAACGCTGGAAGGATAGATTCACATCTACCATTTCCTAGATTTCTGTCAATCATAATTTCTGATGCTTTTTCTGAAAGGAACCTAGAAATTCCAGCATCATAAAATATGTGGAGAACATAAATTATGAGACCTTGGACTGCCGTAGGATCTTGGAAGTCAGATTATGATGTGCCTGCTCTATCAGAAAAAGTGATGAATCTGATACCAGAAGATTCACCATACAGAGCAGAATATCTGAAGATGTTGAACAAAAGGCCAGAAAACAAAGAAGTTTTTGGAAGTGTGTCCCCCATGGAGCATGATGCACAAGAGTCAAGCACACCAAGAATGGAACAGCAGGGTGCATCTGATCCTCATCCAGCTGATGAAGATGTGAATATGAGTCCTGTGGCAGAAGAACATCATGCTGAAATCTCACATATGGGAGAAACAGGTGCACAACACTCTAAACTCAATATATTTCATATTTCTGAGAGTGATTCTGATGATTCAATTCAAGGAAATTATGAAATTTAAAAAGAGGCACTGTTTCTACAAAACAAAATGTGAGTAAAACAAATGACCCATTTTCTGAATCAGATTCTGAGGAGGAAAATGTGGTGGTAACAGGTGGAGATCACTCTATTGATCAAGGAAACCTGGATGAGAAAACTAAGAGTTTCTCAACAACTCATGGAGAACCTTGTGACAACCCTCATGATTACATGTATCCGTACAATTAATTTATATTAAATTGTGCTTAATGACTGTGCTTAATTACAACTGATGACGTAACTGCTTTATGATTTCTGCATCATACATACATACTAGTTTTGTGCAGAAAATTGACTAAATGGCCCTGAATGTTTTCCTAAGTGTTGGGAATTAAAAGTGTTACAAATAGTTACATAAAAGACACTATACGGTACAACTTAGCACTTTAACGAACCGGTATCTAACCGAACAACCGGACATAACCCGGGACACCAAAATTTTGTCAGAAACATTGTCTTATTATTTTTGGACTAGTTATGGTCTCCGAATACCCCAACACATTATATAATGCACCATACACATAATACACTAGATATTACACTCAACACCCTAACCATTTACCTACTTACCCACAAAATTTTCAAATAACCCCCCCATCAAAACTTACGACCCATGTGGGGGACCCCACTCATAGATTTTGTTCAATATTTTATTTAGATTGATTGCTTGAGATCTTGGCCAAGATATTGAGAAATCTTACAAGTATGGATCCTTAGATCACAAGATCTTTCATTCTCTCACTTCACAACTTCTTCACACCACCTCCCTCAACCTTTCCCTCTCCCTCTCGGCTCACTCTAGTGCCGCCACCACCACCATCTTGTCACCACCATAATTCCATTTTAAGCCTAATTCAAGTGCAAGAAGGTGATCCATGGAGCTTGGTGTTTGAAGATCTTGAAGAACCTTCATCCTTAGCTTTCATCCATCATTCTTCATCATCATTTTCTCTAGTGATCTTCCCTAGCTTTGAGCTAGTTGTAAGTTCTTGATTAACCCTTGTTTACTTCTTCTTTAATGGTTAAAAGATGTAGTATATTGATTATCACTAGAACCCTAAAAGACATGAACATAAATCTTGAACATAAAGATGTAAGATGATGAAATCTTGTTAAAATAATGTTGTTAAATACATGCATGATCTTGATTGTTCGGTATGATGAATCTGTTAGAAAGTAGCATACAACTGCTAAGGATGATACGAAAGTATTTATACAATTGCTGAACATGATAAAGAAACCCAAAAACTTGTTTTATAAACGGGTATGTGAAAACAGAAAACTGTTCGGTGTTTACAGCCAACTTCAGTTGGCTGTAATTGGGTCAAAACTTAACGAAAAATTGATTTTCTTGAGTCTATAACGTGTTATTTTGAAAAACTCTTCAAATGGCACTGGAATCATATTTTTTTTTAGGTCGTTTACTATTTTTAAAGGTCCGTTTTGTACAGCAGCAAAAGCTGCGTTTTTACTGCAGAAAATGTGTGTTATGTTTTTCATCATAACTTGAAATCTGTGTAGAATTAGCTCATGAAATTTGTACTGTAGATGACCAATGATGTCGTTGTAATTCCCCAACTGGAATTTCATCAATCGGACTTACGATGAATTTTAAATGAATTTTTCGGTGGACTGCAGTCAGAAAGTGACGAATCTGATTGCAGCCCGGTAAATGATTTTTTATAAAATAATGGAAATGAATTGGATCCCGATATTTTTACACAATAATATTTTTATCATTTAAAACATTCTGTAAAAATTTGGGAATTTTTTGAGTAAGATAACTATTTTATTAAAATTCCCGAAAACAGCCCAGTTTTGAATGTTAAAGCTGAAACGACATAAGTAGTAATTTGCGTGTCTAAATGTCGAGTAAGTTATCTGAGAATGATCTAACGTGTTATATGTCAATGAAAGTGTTATGTGCAATATCGTAAGTTTGCCTTTGAATGGGTATAGATGGGATGTTTATATGGGCGTGAAATGTTAACGTGAGTGCGTGCTATGTGATAGATGCGTGTAGGAACTTTGTGTTTTATTTAAAACTATTAACAAATTAAATGGTAATCATATTAGGACATGATTGACCAACCCTGACCGTTAGCTATTTTAAGAGTTCAACCGACCAACCAAAGGTGAGTTCACACTCTTTCTAAGGCATGGGATTCCCGGTGGTTGGGAATGGGTTAAAGAACTAAAACGGAACCTGCATATCCTCCTTGGGTAGGATATGTACCGCCATCCTCCATGGGTAGGATGCCAATATTAATCATGCGTATTCTCCTTGGGTAGAATACGTACGCTCGTCCTCCTTAGGTAGGACAACAACCTTAAACTTACTAGAAAAAAACTCTATCATTAAGTCCCTCATTTTATATCGACTTAATCGCCGAGGCCGATGGCGAGCGGGTCATTAGTTAATAGCGCTATTAGGGTTTGACAAACCTCACACCGTGCCGGTAGGACGGGCGTGTACTAATGGATCATGGCAAACAGTCAATGATGATAGACATTGACTTAGGGCACAACTTACTTTCGTCAGTAGTCGATATGGTAACGGTCTAGTGGTTCACATGGGGAAGCCCCCACTGATTATGGATATGGTTTGGGGAAAAATAAAGATAATGGTTAACTCGTGGTTTACGAAACAACTTATGGTTTTCAAAACAAACCTTAAAACTAAACAACCAACTGTGAACTTGCTCAACATTGTTGTTGATTCCTTGTTACATGCCTTGCAGGTCGTTAGGTATTTATGGAGCTTGCACGAGAGGAAGGAGTCGTTGTGGGACATGGACAGTGTGTGCCATGTTAAACTTGCTAAACTTATAACTTATGTTTTGGTTTTACGTTTTATGCTTCCGTTGTTTAATTTGAACTTGGTTAACTAGTTTTTGAACACCAATTATATTGCGTGGTTGGATTTTATCTATTTTAAATACATTGTTCAATATGATTGGTGGCTTGATCCTGGTCATGTCATGCCTCCAAGCGGTGATACTCCGCTTGTGGATTTTGGGGGTGTGACAGATTGGTATCAAAGCCATTGGTTATAGTGAACTTGGTTTTAAAAAGGGAAAAGCTTTTTGACAAAACCAGACTATAACCTGTACAGTGCTCAACGATCCACAACGACGCTTCGCTCCACGTGCAAGGCTCAACACACTAGGTGGTATGATTTAAGTTTATATTTCTTACTTGCTAGATTACTTTTGTCTGGTGTGGTGTTTATTGTGTGTTTATTTAGGGTAGTAGCATGCTGTCTATTAGCCCTACTGTGTTCCTTATGACACGCAATTGTTTACTTGAAATTTGACAAGTGGTCGTCAAATTCTTTTCTGATTTCTCGTCACCCCGCTACGACAACTGTTTATGCATTCTATCTATTTACACGCTTATATCGACATGACGTCACCATCTGACCCTCCGTACATTCGGTTTGTACGTCAACATTCATGAAGACCAGACTTGGCTCAAACGAACTCGGGGTTAGGAGAACTATACCCACACATCCCTGTTGACGAACCTTATCATCTCCGCCCGTCGTCGTTACCAGAAACGAAGCAGTTACAGATACACGCGTTTGTCATTTTGCAATTCGCAACCCTACCAACCAAATTTTGTTTTGGACAAGTGATATACTTCCGTGACCGTGATGCAACGAACTTCCCTTTTTGTGTCGTGCCGCCATACCTCGCTACTAGAATTGCTTATAGACAACAAATTAGTTGGTTGAATTCTTCGGTTATCGTTGGACTCCTGTTTTCCCTAAATTCTTCGTATGAACCTCACCAATCCCCTGTTTCTTCGATTGGCAACCAATATAACGAAACGCTAACAACCATACCATGATTTCCACCGATCACAAGATTACCCCCCCCCCATTACCTTGTTGGGTGGTTAATGCTTCTTCTACTTGATTTACTCCTTCGTAAACCCAACCTAGCGAATGGACGCCCTTACTGATGGGATAGTCTTCAGGACGTTCAAGGACGGAGATATGGATCACTCAACCTACAGGAGAACACGATAATCTATACGCTTACCTGACCCACCTTACACTACAAGAAATCATATTATTCCATGATAGTCTTCTTAAATACGCGGAATCTTTACACTAGCTTTTGTACCGACACATGATTGTTGATTTATGTTATGTCTAATTTCTACCATTTGCTTAGACCAAACCGTCATTCTCTTACCACAGTGACATTTCGTTCTCGCTTCTCCATGCAAAGACACTGAAACGAACACCCTCTAGCATAGAGAGTTTGGAAGGCTCGACTCTCGATCCTTGGTAATCACTCCTTGAAACTTTGAGGGGGATGCAAGGAACGATCCCAACGTGGTGATGGGTAAGTTTCTTCTAGATGATTTCTTTGTTACTGTTTTATTCGATTCGGGTGCCGATACTAGTTATGTGTCGTTAAAAGTTAGTCAAATGCTTAAGCGCACTCCAACACTTTTAAACACCAAACACACGGTAGAGCTAGAAAACGGTAAAAGTCTCGAGGCCACACACATAGTTAAGGGTTGTAACCTCGTCTTAGCTGGTCAGACATTCTCTATCGATCTTATTCCTATCATTCTGGGTAGTTTCGACGTTGTTATTGGGATAGATTGGTTATCTCATCAGCAAGCGGAAATTCTTTGCAATGAGAAGATTGTCCGCATCCCTCGTTCTGGTGAAGAACCCCTCGTGATTCGTGGCGACAAGAGTGGTGCAGTTGTAGGCATCATCTCTTTCCTTAAGGCCCAGAAGTGGTTACGAAAGGGCCACACTGCTATTCTAGCCCTCGTTTCTGATACATCCTCGAAGGAAAAGAAGATAGAAGACATTCCTATTGTGCGCGACTTTCCTGAGGTATTTCCTGAGGAATTACCTGGTCTTCCGCCTCATCGACAAGTCGAGTTTCAAATTGAGCTAGCTCCTGGAGCAGCACCAATAGCTCGTGCACCTTATCGTCTAGCTCCATCAGAACTTGAAGAACTGTCCTCGCAACTACAAGAGCTCTTGGACAAGGGTTTTATTCGCCCTAGCTCTTCGCCTTGGGGAGCTACAGTCTTGTTTGTGAAAAAGAAAGACGGTACTTTCAGAATGTGTATTGACTAACGCGAACTCAACAAGGTGACCGTGAAGAATCGTTATCCTCTTCCACGTATTGATGACCTATTCGACCAGCTGCAAGGGTCGAGCTTCTACTCTAAGATTGACTTAAGATCAGGTTACCATCAACTGAGAGTCCGAGACGAGGATATCTCTAAAACAGCATTCAGGACTCGTTATGGGCATTACGAGTTTCTGGTTATGCCTTTCGGATTGACGAATGCACCTGCGGTCTTCATGGATCTCATGAACCGAGTGTGCAAACCCTACCTGGATAAGTTCGTTATCGTTTTCATCGACGACATCCTGATCTATTCGAAGAGTCAGGAAGAACACGAGCATCATCTACGACTTATCTTGGAGCTTCTTCGAGCATAGCAGTTGTATGCCAAATTTTCGAAATGTGACTTCTGGCTTCGCGAAGTCCACTTTCTTAGGCCACGTGGTAAATGCGGATGGGATTCATGTGGATCCATCCAAGGTTGACTCGGTCAAGAACTGCCCTGCGTCCCGTACCCCAACAGAAATTCGTCAATTCTTGGGTTTGGCGGGCTACTACAGAAGGTTTATCAAGGATTTCTCAAAGATTGCGCAACCTCTCACTTCACTAACTCAAAAGGGTGTCACCTATCGTTGGGGTGATGCACATGAATCTGCTTTTCAGTACTTAAAAGATATACTTTGTAGCGCGCCTATCCTCTCATTGCCTAAAGGCACAGATGATTTTGTGGTTTATTGCGACGCTTCCATCCAAGGACTTGGTTGTGTGTTGATGCAACGTGACAAGGTCATTGCCTACGCATCGCGCCAACTTAAAGTTCACGAAAGGAACTACACTACGCGCGACTTGGAATTGGGAGCAGTTGTTTTCTCACTTAAGATATGGAGACATTACCTGTACGGTACCAAGTGCACCATTTACACCGATCACAGGAGTCTCGAGCATATCTTCAAGCAAAAGGAGTTAAACATGCGACAACGTCGATGGGTCGAGCTCTTGAATGATTATGAAAGTGCGATCAAGTACCATCCGGGCAAAGCCAATGTTGTGGCCGACGCCCTCAGTCGAAAGGATACTACACCAAAGCGTGTACGTGCGTTACAGCTTACCATTCATTCTAGCCTTCCTACCCAGATACGAGATGCTCAGGGTGAAGCGTTGAAAGTAGAGAACATCAGGGCTGAGTCCCTGCGAGGATCGAAGAAACGGCTAGAACAAAAGGAAGACGGTGCTTATTACGTAACAGGGCACATCTGGGTCCCACTTTACGGAAACTTACGCGAGCTTGTGATGGATGAAGCGCACAAGTCTCGTTACTCAGTATATCCTGGTTCGGATAAGATGTACCATGACTTAAAGACTACATACTGGTGGCCTAGTATGAAAGTCAACATAGTAACCTACGTCAGTAAATGCTTGACTTGAGCTAGGGTCAAGGTCGAATGCCAGAAACCATCAGGCCTACTCCAACAACCAGAGATCCCGACATGGAAATGGGAGCAAATTTCCATGGATTTCGTTACTGGCCTGCCTAGATCTCAACGCGGAAATGACACTATTTGGGTGATAGTGGATCGATTGACTAAGTCTGCACACTTCTTGGCTATCAAGGAAACCGACAAGTTTTCTACTCTAGCAGACATCTACCTAAAGGAAGTAGTATCAAGGCATGGAGTGCCAACCTCCATCATTTCTGATCGTGACTCACGTTTCACCTCTGAGTTGCGGCAAGCTATGCACAAGTCCTTTGGCTCTCGATTAGACATGAGCACGGCATATAATCCACAGACGGATGGGCAATCTGAACGCACCATCCAAACCCTTGAAGACATGCTTAGGGCATGTGTAATCGACTTTGGTAATGACTGGGAAAAACACCTCCCGTTAGTGGAGTTTTCGTATAACAACAGTTACCACACCATTATCCAGGCCGCTTCGTTCGAGGCATTGTACGGACGTAAATGCCGATCACCTCTTTGTTGGGCAGAAGTTGGTGACAGCCAAATCACAGGCCCAGAACTTGTGGTAGACACGATTGAGAAGATTGCTCAGATACGACAACGAATGGTGGCAGCTCGTGACCGTCAGAAAAGCTACGCTGATAAGCGAAGGAAACCACTCGAGTTCCAGGTTGGGGATCGAGTGCTACTTAAAGTCTCACCTTGGAAAGGTGTAGTTCGTTTTGGCAAACGATGCAAACTCAATCCGCGTTATGTCGGACCGTTCGAAATCATTGAGAAAATTGGCAAAGTAGCTTACAAGTTGAATCTACCGGCAGAACTCAGCGGAGTTCACAATGTATTCCATGTGTCGAATCTGAAGAAGTGTCTGTCAGATGAGACCCTCATAGTTCCTCTCAAGGAGCTCACTATCGACGATCAGCTGCGATTCGTCGAGGAACCAGTAGAGATTACCGATCGAGATGTTAAGGTTCTCAAGCGTACCAGAATACCTTTTGTTCGAGTTCGTTGGAATTCCCGTCGTGGCCCAGAGTATACCTGGGAACGAGAAGACCAAATGAAACACAAGTATCCCCAGTTGTTTGAGAAAAGTGCAACCACTACTGAGGCTGAAGCTACTGCGGAATTTCGGGATGAAATTCCAAACCAACGGGGGGATGATGTGACACCCCAGGAAAACCAGTAAACCACGCAACTTAACTAGCTTCCTCAGTAACCACGTGCTAAATTTTGGGACGAAATTTTCTTAACAGGGGGAGAATGTGACAACCCTCATAATTACATGTATCCGTATGATTAATTTATATTAAATTGTGCTTAATGACTGTGCTTAATTACAACTGATGACGTAACTGCTTTATGATTTTTGCATCGTACATACATACTAGTTTTGTGAAGAAAATTGACTAAATGGTCCTGAATGTTTTCCTAAGTGTTGGGAATTAAAAGTGTTACAAATAGTTACATAAAAGACACTATACGGTACAACTTAGCACTTTAACGAACCGGTATCTAACCGAACAACCGGACATTACCCGGGACACCAAAATTTTGTCAGAAACATTGTCTTATTATTTTTGGACTAGTTATGGTCCCCGAATACCCCCAACACATTATATAATGCACCATACACATAATACACTAGATATTACACTCAACACCCTAACCATTTACCTACTTACCCACAAAATTTACAAATAACCCCCCCCCCCCATCAAAACTTACGGACCATGTGGGGAACCCCACTCATAGATTTTGTTCAATATTTTATTTAGATTGATTGCTTGAGATCTTGGCCAAGATATTGAGAAATCTTACAAGTATGGATCCTTAGATCACAAGATCTTTCATTCTCTCACTTCACAACTTCTTCACACCACCTCCCTCAACCTCTCCCTCTCCCTCTCGGCTCACTCTAGTGCCGCCACCATCATTCCATTTTAAGCCTAATTCAAGTGCAAGAAGGTGATCCATGGAGCTTGGTGTTTGAAGATCTTGAAGAACCTTCATCCTTAGCTTTCATCCATCATTCTTCATCATTATTTTCTCTAGTGATCTTCCCTAGCTTTGAGCTAGTTATAAGTTCTTGATTAACCCTTGTTTACTTCTACTTTAATGGTTAAAAGATGTAGTATGTTGATTATCACTAGAACCCTAAAAGACATGAACATAAATCTTGAACATAAAGATTTAAGATGATGAAATCTTGTTAAAATAATGTTGTTAAATACATGCATGATCTTGATTGTTTGGTATGATGAATCTGTTAGAAAGTAGCATACAACTGCTAAGGATGATACGAAAGTATTTATACAATTGCTGAACATGATAAAGAAACCCAAAAACTTGTTTTATAAAAGGGTATGTGAAAACATAAAACTGTTCGGTGTTTACAGCCAACTTCAGTTGGCTGTAACCAGGTCATAACTTAACAAAAAATTGATTTTCTTGAGTCTGTTACGTGTTATTTCGAAAAACGCTTCAAATGGCACTAGAATCATATTTTTTTGAGGTCGTTTACTATTTTTAAATGTCCGTTTTGTACATCAGCAAAAGCTGCGTTTTTACTGCAGAAAATGTGTGTTATGTTTTTTTTGTCATAACTTGAAATCTGTGTAGAATTAGCTCATGAAATATGTACTGTGGATGACCACTGATGTCGTTGTAATTCCCCCACTGGAATTTTATCAATCAGACTTACGATGAATTTTAAATAAATTTTTCCGTGGACTGCAGTCAGAAAGTGACGAATCTGATTACAGCCTGGTAAATGATTTTTTATAAAATATTGGTAATGAATTGGATCCCGATATTTTTACACAATAATATTTGTATCGTTTAAAACATTCTGTAAAACTTTGGGAATTTTTGGAGTAAGATAACTATTTTATTAAAATTCCCGAAAACAACCCAGTTTTGAATGTTAAAGCTGAAACGACATAAGTAGTAATTTGCGTGTCTAAATGTCGGGTAGGTTATCTGAGAATGATCTAATGTGTTATATGTCAATGAAAGTGTTATGTGCAATATCGTAAGTTTGCTTTTGAATGGGTATAGATGGGATGTTTATATGGGCGTGAAATGTTTTACGTGAGTGTGTGCTATGTGATAGATGCGTGTAGGAACTTTGTGTTTTATTTAAAACTATTAACAAACTAAATGGTAATCATATTAGGACATGATTGACCAACCCTGACCATTAGCTATTTTAAGAGTTCAACCGAGCAATCAAAGGTGAGTTCACACTCTTTCTAAGGCATGGGATTCCCGGTGGTTGGGAATGGGTTAAAGAACTAAAACGGAACCTGCATATCCTCCTTGGGTAGGATATGTACCGCCATCCTCCATGGGTAGGATGCCAATATTAATCCTGCGTATTCTCCTTGGGTAGAATACGTACGTTCGTCCTCCTTAGGTAGGACAACAACCTTATACTTACTAGACAAAAACTCTATCATTAAGTCCCTCATTTTATATCGACTTAATCGCCGAGGCCGATGGTGAGCGGGTCATTAGTTAATAACGCTATTAGGGTTTGACAAACCTCACACCGTGCCGGTAGGACGGGCGTGTACTAATGGATCATGGCAAACAGTCAATGATGATAGACGTTGACTTAGGGCACAACTTACTTTCATCAGTAGTCGATATGGTAACGGTCTAGTGGTTCACATGGGGAAGCCCCCACTGATTATGGATATGGTTTGGGGAAAAATAAAGATACTGGTTAACTCGTGGTTTACGAAACAACTTATGGTTTTCAAAACAAACCTTAAAACTAAACAAACAACTGTGAACTCGCTCAACATTGTTGTTGATTCCTTGTTACATGCCTTGCAGGTCGTTAGGTATATATGGAGCTTGCACGAGAGGAAGGAGTCGTTGTGGGACATGGACAGTGTGTGCCATGTTAAACTTGCTAAACTTATAACTTATGTTTTGGTTTTACGTTTTATGCTTCCGCTGTTTAATTTGAACTTGGTTAACTAGTTTTTGAACACCAATTATATTGCGTGGTTGGATTTTATCTATTTTAAATACATTGTTCAATATGATTGGTGGCTTGATCCTGGTCATGTCACGCCTCCAAGCGGTGATACTCCGCTTGTGGATTTTGGGGGTGTGACAAACCTGAAAAGGTTCAAGGATATGAGGAAAACCAGAACTTGATTCAATTTTCTGGTGAGGATACTGAGAATTTGGAATTTTCCAATCCTCTTAACCTCAGAACAACAGAGAATGTGTTTTCTGCTGGTGTTAAAAGGGGAACATCTGTTGTTTCTCCCATTTACCAAGGACATCAATCTATGTCACCTAAACAACTTCACAAGGAACTTGAAGACACAACTGCTACTGAGAAAACAGCCACAGAAGGAAAACTTGATCTGATACTGGAAGAAATCAGAAATCAAAAGTCAGATATCAAAGTTTTATCAGAAACTGTCAAAGCTGTGCAGAAGCAAACAGAAGACAATGCTGCAGCCCTCAACAAACTGCAGAAGTCATCAGAAAACAGAGAGAGCTCATCAGAACTCGAGAAAGCTCTCAAAGAACTGCAAGATATCAAGAAAAAGATGGCTGGAGTTGCAACTGCAGGAGAAAGCTCAAGTTCAGGAAAGATTCTTGAAGAAATACAGTTCCTCAGAGCCAACAACAGCAGCATGGCTGAGGCTTTTGAGAAGCTATTGATGGAATTGACTGCACAAAGAAATCAAGAAAACCAGGAGTTTCAGAAAATGAAGAAACAAGAAGAAACAAATACTCAAATTCTTACTAATGTTCATTTGTTAGTAGAGAGATTACAGTATAATGTTGCTAGACTAGCAAAAGTTGATCTTCATGAACTGAAAGCCCCAATTCCATAAGAAAGACAAGCAAGAGGATCAGAAACTCCTCAACAGCAATCATAAACCATTCAACAAGATCAAACCAAACAAACAGAAACTTCAACAGCTCAAAAACAGAAGCAACCCATGGGTCCACCTCCAAATAAACAAAAGTTACTCATGGGTCCTCCACCGAACGTCCCAAAGCCAGACACATCAAGGGTCCAGCAGAAAGAACATGTTCCAGTTCAGTCATCTTCTACAGCCATCACATGAGAAACAGAGTTCAGCATAAAGATGGATACAAAAGAGAAGAGAAGAATGGAACATGAAGTGACTTCCTCAAAAAGGGCAAGAAAAGAAATGATAGAAGATTCGGAGGGGAACATCAAAGAAATGGATGTGCTGAAAGGTGATTTACACACTATTATGTACCCTGAAGAACATCTAAAGCATTACTACTGGAAAGGTCCAGAAGACAACCCAAAGAGACCACTCTCTCCATTGAGTAAAGGAATTGTTGAAATCAGAAACAATGGAGGCTGGGAAATTCTGCAAAAACACATGACCAATCCAATAGTATCTATTGAAAGAATCGATACTTTGACCACTGGAGGAGGCATCTTAGGTAATGAAGGACAAAACAAGTATACCCTGATCAGAAAAGATAACAGTGAACAAAAGGTTACTGATGCAAATCTGGCTGATGATATTCACCCAATGGGCATAGTCAAAATGAAGAATATCATTGATAGAGAGAAAAGTGGTTAAGTTATGATCAGAAGAGCCCTTGACAGCCTCAAAAGTGCAGGAGCAAAGCTATACAAAAGGGCTGCACTGGCAGACTTTGATCTATGTATCAATTTTGAGTACAGCAACAAGGTATTAATACCTCCTCCCAAAACCAGAATTCCAGCTGAAATTCCTTCTAAACTTGTGAGAACTGGAGCAATCTTTGACAAACCAGAAATGTGTGTAGTCTTCAAAGATGCTATGATGAGAAAGCTCTATTCAGAATCAGTGAAATATGCAGGTACTCAAATCAAACTCTGAAATATATAAGGAACTGCATGAATGAAAAACAAGAGCAGCTCAAGAAGAAGGGAAAGAACAATGAACAGCTGAGAAAAACAATTGAAGAATGTATTGAAAACTGGATGGAGTCAAGAGGATGGTACAAAGAGATGTACAAGGAAACACAAAAGGAAATTGATCACAAGAAAAGGCTGAAACCAGGAGACAAATACAGAAGTGGAGTGAAGATCAATTAATGAATTGATGAGATTAAGTTTCTGTTTTTGAACAATATTTTATTTTTGTCTGATTTATGGTTGGTTTGACTATGTTCCATGTTTCTGAACTTAGTTGTTTTGAATTTTTCTTTAAAGAAGCAGTTGAAAGTTGTTTATGTGAGATATAGAGATAGTTCATTTTCTTACAATACTTAGGGGGAAACTGTTAGGAAACTTTATTTGTAAGTATTGAAGAAAATCACAATCAACTGGATCTATGAAGAGATAACAGTCCTGAAGATCACAACAACAAGAAGAAGAAGATTAGATAGGACAACTGAAATGCACAGCATCTACTTCAAAGAATCACAAGTTGATCAAGAGCTGAATTGGATTATCAGAGAAGGTCATTTCTGATGGATCTGATGATATTTCTGATGAAATAACATCAGTTTTTGACGATTCTGATCATCAGGATTTTTTTGATGATTTGTTCACCAGAATTTCTGATGAAGTGGTTTATCAGAAATTCTGATGAAATACCCCACTTGTCTGAAATCAGCTCTATCCTGCCACACTTACCGAAGCAAGTTGACATTATTGGATATCATGATGAAAAAGGCAACTTGAACGTTGGATTCAATGAATATGTCAAATGGCTACTTTTTGCAGGACTTATTGCATGAATAAACTATTGTTTATTCATGCACCCAGCCTTCTATAAATAGAAGGCTCAACCAGCAGAAGACAATTGAGTTTTGAAGCTTAGCATTCACACATACATCAAAACTCCATTGCCCTCTCACCCACAGAATTCAAGATTCATTTGTATTAGATAATAATCTTACAATCACCTTATAAACCATTTTGTTTCAAAGTGATATAAACTTGATAATTCTGTAGGTCTTGTCTCTGAAAGTCTGATTTCCATTTCCGCACATCTTTTTCACATCTACTGAAATCACTTGCCATATTACGTGAAAAGAAGTTGTTCAGGCCATACTTGGACCAACAGGCAACATATGCTAACCTTAATCAAGACGGAATCAAAGAATAGCTTGAGTCGAGAAAGGTATGCCGTCGGTTTCGAAGGAGGAGAGGAGAGGTGATATGAAGATTAGGGTTTTGCTAATAGATAACTGCCGCACACAAGTGCAACACCAATAACATATAATTGAGTCGTATGCGGGCTTTACTTGGGCCGACAGCCCAACCGGTGAACAGCTCTATCGACGAAAGAGCATTCTTCGTCGTGCAAGGGTGATGACGAAACATCAATGTTTCGTTGAGCAAGGATGATGACGAGACTCCAGTGTTTCGTCGAGTAGGGCTTGGAAAAGAACATGCAATAAAGACTAATCCTAAGTTCTAATATCAACCACACATAACACTATCTTAATTAATCATTCACATGTTATAACACAAACAAATTACGAAAACAGAATTGTAACAAGTAACGTGTCGGGGATAGACCTGTGAAAACTCGGGTTGTCACATCATCCCCAAATCGAAAGAAATTTCGTCCCGAAATTTAATAAGTACTCCGAAAGCGGCGAAGTGTCAAATCAGGATGACTGTGGATTTTCCCCGGGTGCCACATCATCCCCAACTTGAAGGGGAATTTCATCCCGAAATTTATTAGTTGCACCAGCTTTTTGCTTGTTTCTTTGGGAAAAGGTGAGGATACTTGAGCTTCATCTGATCCTCGCGTTCCCACGTGAACTCTGGTCCACGTCTTGAGTTCCAACAAACTCTCACGATCGGAATTCGGCTATACTTACGAACCTTGACTTCCCGGTCCATAATTTCAATTGGTTCTTCGATAAACTGCAACTTGTCATAAATTTTGAGTTCTTGAAACGGTACTACAAGTGTTTCATCTGACAAACACTTCTTCAATTGTGAAACATGGAAAACATCATGGACGTTACCCAACTCAGCAAGTAACTCGAGCTTGTATGCCACCTTACTGATTCGTTCTAGAATTTTGAATGGCCCGACATAACGCGGATTAAGCTTGCCGCGTTTCCCAAAACGTACCACACCCTTCCAGGGTGAGACCTTTAACATTACTCGATCGCCCACAGCAAACTCCAAAGGTTTCCTACGCTTGTCAGCGTAGCTTTTCTGACGGTCACGCGCCGCCGCCATATGATTTCTGATTTGTACTATCTTCTTAGAAGTTTCGAGCACAAGCTCCGGGCCTGTGACTTGGCTGTCACCCACTTCAGCCCAGCAGAGAGGGGATTGACATTTTCGTCCGTATAAAGCCTCGAACGGAGCTGCCTGAATACTGGTATGGTAACTGTTATTGTAGGAAAACTCCACCAAGGGTAAGTGTCTCTCCCAACCCTTACCAAAATCGATAACACATGCTCGCAGCATGTCTTCCAATGTCTGGATGGTTCGTTCACTCTGACCATCCGTTTGAGGGTGATAGGCAGTGCTTATGTCAAGACGTGAGCCAAATGATTTGTGCATCGCTTGCCACAAATCGAATATGAAACGCGGATCTCGATCAGAGATAATGGAGGTTGGCACCCCATGCCTGGAAACCACTTCCTTTAGGTAGATACCAGCCAACTGCGAGAACTTGTCAGTTTCTTTGATTGCGAGGAAGTGTGCAGATTTCGTGAGACGGTCAACGATCACCCAGATGGTATCGTTTCCGTTTTGCGTTCTAGGTAGCCTAGTGACAAAATCCATGGCGATTTGTTCCCATTTCCACATAGGTATTTCTGGTTGCTAAAGTAGGCCTGAGGGTTTCTGATACTCCACCTTGACCTTTGAACAAGTCAAACATTTACTTACATAAGTCACGATGTGGGCCATCATCTTTGGCCACCAGTACAAAACCTTGAGATCCTAATACATTTTGTCCGAACCCGGATGAACAGAGTATCTAGACTTGTGCGCTTCGTCCAACACAAGCGCCCTAAGGTTACCAAACAAAGGAATCCATACACGCTCCATGAAGTAGAGGATACCATCCGATCTCTCTACAAGTTGTTTTTCCATGCCCCTTAAATACTCAGCTTCAATGTTTTCTTCTTTCAATGCTTCAGTTTGTGCAGAACGGATCTGATTTGGGAGGTTTGAGTGAATGGTGAGATGCAAGGCGCGAACACGTTTGGGTTTCGTTTCCTTTCGACTAAGGGCATCAGCTACAACGTTAGCCTTTTATGGATAATACTTGATTGCACAGTCGTAGTCGTTTAAGAGTTCTACCCAGCGACACTGTCGCATATTCAATTCCTTCTGATCGAATATATGCTGAAGGCTCTTGTGGTCGGTATAAATAGTGCATTTAGTATCGTACAAGTAATACCTCCAGATTTTGAGCGCAAACACCACGGCCCCCAACTCCAAGTCGTGAGTCGTGTAATTCTTTTCATGGACCTTCAACTGTCGAGAGGCGTAAGCTATAACTTTCTCACGTTTCATCAACACACAACCGAGACCTTGAATAGAGGCGTCACAATACACTACGAAATCTTCGGTACCTTCGGGTAGAGACAAAATCGGTGCACTGCAGAGTTTTTGCTTCAGAAGCTGAAAAGTGTCTTCCTGTTTCATTCCCCAAGTATACACTACACCCTTCTGTGTCAGAGAAGTGAGAGGTTGAGCAATCCTCGAAAAACCCTTGATGAATCTTCGATAGTAACCAGCAAGGCCAAGTAATTGTCGCACCTCCGAAGGGTTCTTTGGTGCTTCCCAATTCCTGATGGAGTCAATCTTAGCAGGATCCATGTGTATCCCCATTTCGTTAACGATGTGGCCGAGGAACTGTACTTCTCGAATCCAGAAGTCACACTTAGAAAATTTCGCGTAAAGCTGCTCCTTCCTCAGAAGTTCCAAGATAAGACGTAAATGTCGTTCGTGGTCCTCCTTTCTGTGACAACCCTCACCAAACCAGGTATCCGTACAAATTAATTAATATTAAATTGCTGCTTAATTACTGTGCTTACTTGAAACTGTGCTTAAACTGCTTACTGATTTCTGATACATACATACTTATGCATCACATTTTATACTGTCACACTATTATTTATACACTAACACCAGTGACAACCTTGATGCACAAAAAGCACAGTGAGCACACTATACGGGATACCCAGTAAACATGCTGACATAACCAGCATCAGGCAGACACTGCCTCTAAGGCTAGTATGAGCCGGGAATACATTGCTACACTGGTAGTGAGTGTAGGGCGGTGAGGATTGTAGAACTGCGTCACTAGGTGAGATTTATAGTGACCGGGTGTGCCTAAAACGTACTTTAAATACAAAATTCTGCGCTTTATTATAAAACTCAGCATTTTAAATTTCTAATACAGTGCAAAAACATTGCAGAACGGTCCCGTATATTTTCCTAAGTACCGGGAATAATTTATGTTACAAAATATATACATAAAGGACCTTTTGCGGTATAATTAAACATTTTAACGGAACGGTACTTAACCGTATAACCGGACATTACCCGGGGCACTAAAATTTTGTCAAATACTTTATTTTATTATTTATGGCTAGTCATGATCCCCGTATGCCATAACACCCGCCTAAAATAAATCAACTAACACATATCACATTACTTACACTTATACACTTTAGTCACAATATTTACATAATACCCCCCCCCCCCCCCCAACGAATTTATTTCCCCAAGTGGGACCCCACATGTCATAACATCATACTCCCTATCTTCTTGCTTGGATTCAATGATCTAGTATTAAGTGTTTTGCTTGTCTATCTATCCAAGATATGTGAAGAATAAATAAAAGTAAGGTCCCTTATAAATGTACATCACTTCACAAGATTTTTGCAACCCATTTTCACCTAGCTCTCTCTCTCTATTCGGTTCTACTACAACCGAATCCACCACCACACTCCAACATTCATCACTTTCTTCATTTACTCATACCATTCAAGCTTTGAAGATCAAACATGGAAGGTGCAACTTGAAGGCATTGCAAGGGAGCATTGTTCTTGCTTGGTTCTACATCTTTTCTCATCATTTTTACACAAGATTCTTCCCTAGCTAGAGGCTAGTAGTGAGTTTCTTCATACTTGATCTCATCTTGTTCGAAAATTATGGCATTTAACATGTAGTATTGTTGTTTAAATCACTAGATTGCAAGAATATTAGAAAAATATGAAACATAAGTATGAACATAAAAATCTACGTAAAGGTTTACTTGTGTATGATTTATAAAGTGGAATCTCGTCGGGTTAAGGGTTGGATAACACATACTTGATATTTAAAAGTCGTTTTCTTGTTTAACCCGCTAATCGGACACTTATAACGCGATTTAATAACATCGAAATCACAAAACAGCATGCTGAGTCACTGTTTCAGCCGCCTTTAACAGGCTGTAAACGGACCTTAAAAACTCGAAAAACGGAATTTCAAAAGCCTAAATCGTGTCATTTCAAAAAACGAAGAAAATGGCGCTGGAATCGTATTTTTCTGATGTCGGTTACTATTTTAAAAATCTGTTTCCGTGACAGCAGCTAAGGCTGTTTGTTACTGCAGAAAATTGGGCTGTGTGTTTTCGATCACAACTTAAAACCTGAACCGAACCAGCCCCTGAAACTTTTATCAAAGATGAACACAGATGTATTTGTGACCCTCGAACTGGATTTTCGACAAACGGACTTACGAGGAATTTTTGGCGAATTATTCTGTAAACTGTGATCAGAATGTAACAAATCTGATCACAGTTCGGTAAACGATTTTCTATAAATTTTTGGTAATGATTTAGACCCCGAAATTTTTACACAATAATTTGTGGGTCGGTTATGACGTTCCACAAAAATTTGGGAATTTTTGGAATAAGTTAAGTAATTTATTTACACGTCCGAAAACAGTCCAGTTTTCACAAATTGAAACTGAATCGACAAGGGTAGTATTTTGCGTGTTAAAACGTAATGGTTGATTGTTGATGATTATGAGTTGATTTCAAAAAGAAAATGATGTGCGTATTAGCACGGACACTCCCGTTTTTAGGGGAAGTTCTGGCGAATTTTTCTAAAAATACCAAGACTTAGAAAAATTATTTTTCTATCGTGTATGTGAAACTTTATATCTCATAATTAAACCTCGCCTTGAGTTTTGACATAAAACTTTAAAGTGTTGGATAGGAGACTTGTAAATGTATTTTTTTTTAATACGTTAAGTCACCAAATACATAATACCTGTACGAATACCCCATCCTTGGGAAGGAATCTATTTATACGTTAACCAAGAAATTTAAACACGAAATAGTTGTCTAACTATTTCCCCAAGAACATTAAGACCCTAAGCTAAGGCACGTCCGCTCGTCTAATAGATATTAGCACGTTGTAGGTTGTCGTGCTGCAGACTGAGTTGATTTGCTGTTATTCGAGGACGCATTACTGTGAGTTCATGTCCCCCTTTTCTCTTAACTGTTTTCAGTTTTCTAAACTGCGGGGGTGAAATACATGTCACTATGATTACGAGTACTTTTACATGGTATGGTTAGCGTAAGGAGGGTTACTGCATACAGATCATGTGAGTGGGTAGGTGGTACTTGAGGCCATTAATCCTCATGGTAGGACCGAGGGACACAATGCGGTAGATCTATCTGGGTGTAGCGAGCCCAGCCCCAGGCCAAACAGTTAACGGACCTTGGGGTGACTATGTACCCGACGCACAAATCCGCTAGGTTTGAGTCTTCCTACTTGCACTTCACACATATCAATGGCCTTGCAAACCATTGGTGATCTCTTTTTCCTTATTTGCTACATACCAGGGTTTTTCTACTTACAAGGATTTTACATACTCACTTACGCATGAACTCGCTCAACATTGTGTTGATTTTTCCAACTTACATGTATTTCAGGGAACTAAGGATCTGGCCCGGTATGCTACGTTTTCCCGCTGTGTTAGAATTACAGGATCATCCATGTTTAGGGATTGCGACTTTTACCTGGACGAGTCGCAAGTCTTAAACAAATGTTATGTTATATTTTGGGGTTGTGTGTTAAGAACAAAGTTTTTATGTTGTAATTTCCGTTGCATGTGTCAACGTATTAAGACAATGTTGTGGTATTTTACTTAAATCAATGGATGATCTGCATGTTTTATTTTCATATAGCTTTGTTGTGATTAAGCTATGGTATTAAGAAGTCACACCAAATTAACCCACGCTTCCGCAAAGCCAGGGTGTGACAGCTTGGTATCAGAGCTCTGATCATAGCGAACTAGGATTCCTCCTCGAGTCTAGACTATGATCACTAGGGCTCTCACGAAAACATTTTTACACTGCATACCACTTAAAGTCCAGATCCAAACTGTTTTTACAAACAAATGTTGAGCACATTTTATTTGTTAATTATAGGCTCAGTCTGGGAGGCTGAGGCTCGGTCTGGGAGGCTGAGGTAGTTGTCTAGTGGGACTAGGGAGTCAGTCTGGGAGGCTGGGAGACTAGTGGGACTAGGGAGTCAGTCTGGGAGGCTGGGAGACTAGTGGGACTAGGGAGTCAGTCTGGGAGGCTGGGAGACTAGTCGGACTAGGGAGTCAGTCTGGGAGGCTGGGAGGCTAGTGGGACTAGGAGAGCTATTTGATTGCTTATTGGTGACTAATATGTTTATTTGACTATATGATTGATTATTTGTGCATATGTGTGTTTATATTACAAAATGTCATGCCTTCATCAGATACTGGAGAGTCGGACACTACAGATCCCATGGCCATAGTATCAGACGACATAGTTTCATCGGAGCACGAGGTGTACATTTCCGATACTACCAGCACAGACGATGACGACTTTCAGCCCTTTGCGCTGCCTGATGCCGTAGCAGAGCCTGCTGATGGCCATCTTGTTGGGGATTTGCCACTCGTGGAGATCCCTGTTCCTGTGCCCCTGGTCGTTTATCCCGTTTTTGATATGCCCCCGACGTTGTCTCTGACGACGATGTCGAACCATTAGAGGAGGACCCACTTGAGGGCGAGGCCCTATTGCTGCTGGTGATAGCCTACTGCTTGCTGACGCTCCTGCAGAGGAGGCTCATGCCCTTTCCCCTGTCCCAGACTCATTTGAGTCTATAACGTCCGCATCCTTGTATACACAGGGAGTGCAGCACCACTCACACGACGACGACCCGGATATGGCGTCATCCGCTGCACCTGCTCCTGCACACAGCTTTGAGATTGATCACGATATTGAGGATGATCCTGTTTTTCCACCTGGTTTTGATCCAGACCATGACATTGAGTTCATACACTTAGACCAGCCCTTGGAGGATCCTGTAACCCCTGTGTTTGTTGATCCAGCTGATTTTGAGATGGAGTTTGTTGATCCGGAGCCAGCCGTGGCCCCTGAGCCAGGCGTTGCTCCTGACCCCGCATTGGAGCATGACCCTGTTCATGCCGATGCACCTGCTGTTGCTCCTTGATTGATCATCTCCTTGGACGAGAGAAAATTTGGGGTAACTGTGCAAGACAATCTATTATTACGGGGGCCCACGTAATAACGGCTTGTAGTGCACAGAAATCCTGGTGGACTCTGCGGGCCAAGCTAATGAAAACCCATGTAGCAGGAAATGATTGAGAAGAGATGCTGTTCTAGGACTGGAATCCAGAAGCTTGAGGTGGAGTTCTGGAATTTGATAATGGTCGAACCAAAGATTCCTGAATACGTCCAGCGATCTCACGACTTGTCTAGGGTCGTCCCCTACTAAGTCATTGATGTTGTATGATACAGTTGTGTACTTGTAAACTTTACATTGTGGTCCCGATTTATGGCAATGCAATCGCAGTATTCTCATCACTTGTGATGTTTGATCTATTGTTTATGTTCTATGACATGAGATGTTATGCGGTTGATTTATTTATAGCATGAGATGTTATGTGTTGATATTGTTGAATACATACGTACACTTTACTTGCTATGACCTAACCTATGTGAAACACCTTTTAGAAGATGCCGCCAAGACGCGAAATGCGCATGCCCACCTCAGAGGCGGAACTTCAAGAGATAATTGCTGCAGCTATAGCACAGCACGAGGCCCTACGCTCCGAACCTAGTAGAGGTACCTCAGAAAATAACGGTTGTTCCTACTGGCACTTCCTCAACTACGAGCCTCCGAAGTTCGACGGCACTGGAGGTGTCATAGCCTTTGTGAAGTGGATCGAAAGAATGGATTCCATCTTTCAAGTGAGCGGTTGTACACCGGAACAACAAGTCCCATACGTTTCTGAGCTGTTTCTAGATGAAGCCCGATTATGGTGGAATCTTCAGATCCGTATAAAGGGCGCTACTGCAGCATATGCGTTAACCTGGGGTGAACTGAAAGGAATGATGCATAAGAAGTATTGCTCCCAAACGGAAACCCAGAAGTGGGAAGATGAATTTCGGAGCCTGATGATGG
Source organism: Helianthus tuberosus (assembly GCA_030545235.1). Classification (NCBI taxonomy): domain Eukaryota; kingdom Viridiplantae; phylum Streptophyta; class Magnoliopsida; order Asterales; family Asteraceae; genus Helianthus; species Helianthus tuberosus. Next base: position 47,258,877 of record CM060403.1, read on the forward strand.
AAGGTCCGAAGGTGTTGGAGTACGTGCAAAGACTTCATGATTTGTCACGGGTTGTTCCGTACCTGGTGAAACCAGAATTAAAGAAATTGGAACAATTCATTTGGGAACTGGCGCCTCAAGTCTTGAGCTTGATGACAACATCAACGCCACCAACAACTGATGCTGCAAGTAAGATGGGTTTGGCACTCGCTACGGAGGCACTTAGACTAGAAGAACTTACAAACCCTGCCAAGAAGAAGGAGACTCAGGTAAAGTCATCCAGAAAGAACAAAAGAAAGCTCACCGAAGATACCCGAACGGATAATGAGAACAAAAGAAAGGGTTATATGGGCACTCTGCCCAAGTGTAACACCTGCCAGCATCATCATTTTGGTCGGTGTGGGCCAAAAGTATGTGAAGCTTGTGGAAAGGTTGGCCACTTGAAGGATTCTTGCTGGGCTAGTGCTGGCCGGGGAGGCCAAGGAGGTCTTGGAAATCGGAACAACAATCGAGGAGGTAACGGAAACGGGAACCATGGAAATGTTGCGAATCAAGCTGGGAATGGGAATGGCCGAGGGCCAGGATGTTTTAAGTGTGGGGAAATTGGGCACTTCAAGAAGAAAAGCCCGAAGCCGAATCAAGCCCGTGGGGGAGCATTCCACATTGGCGCAAGGGAAGCGCGCCAGGATCCAAACGTTGTCACTGGTACGTTCCCGATAAACTAACGCTTTGCATCTGTTCTGTTTGATACTAGTGCCGATTATAGCTTTGTATCGTTAGAATTTAAGAAAAATACTTGGATTGACGCCTAGCAAGTTAGACGTGCCGTACTCCATCAAATTAGCAAAGGGGAAACTAGTTGAGACCAGTGAAGTTGTCCGAGGATGTGTGATTGAACTAGGAGGGCACGAGTTTACGTTGGACTTACTACCTGTCGAGCTGGGAAGCTTTGATGTGGTAGTGGGAATGGATTGGCTAACGAGTAACAAAGCCGAGATCGTTTGCCATAAGAAGACCATCCGCATCCCACTGACGGATGAAGAAACGATCATAGTGCACGGAGAGAAGCATGATACGCCGCTGAGAATTATCAGTTGCCTGAAAGCTCGTAAGTGTTTACAAAAAGGATGTGCTGCCTTCCTGGCACACATCGTGGATAGGAAAGCTGCTGAGCCGAAAATCGAAGACATCCCTGTCGTAAGGGAATATCCTGAAGTCTTTCCAGAGGACTTGCCAGGATTGCCACCCCAAAGGCAAGTAGAATTTCACATTGACTTAGTTCCAGGCGCCGCGCCTGTAGCTAGGGCACCTTATAGACTTGCACCGTCTGAGATGCAGGAGTTGTCTACACAACTCCAGGAATTTCTTGACAAAGGATTCATCCGACCAAGCTTCTCACCTTGGGGAGCTCCAGTTTTATTTGTCAAAAAGAAAGACGGTAGTTTCCGTATGTGTATTGACTACCGGGAGTTGAATAAACTAACAATCAAGAATAGATACCCTCTGCCAAGAATCGATGATTTATTCGATCAGCTTCAAGGTTCAAGTTTTTACTCTAAGATCGATCTTTGATCTGGGTACCATCAGCTAAGAATACAAGAAGAGAGCATCCCGAAGACAGCCTTCAGAACTCGTTATGGACACTACGAGTTCCTAGTTATGCCGTTTGGGTTGACAAACGCGCCTGCTGTTTTTATGGACCTAATGAACCGAGTCTGTAAGCCGTATCTCGATAAGTTCGTGATTGTGTTCATCGACGATATTTTGATTTATTCAAAGACAAAGGCTGAACACGAACAACACTTAAGAACTATTCTGGAGTTGTTGAAAAAGGAACAGTTGTATGCCAAATTCTCTAAGTGCGAGTTTTGGCTACGTGAAGTCCAATTCCTTGGACACGTGGTTAATGGAAATGGAATCCATGTCGATCCCACAAAGATCAAGGCGATAAAGAACTGGGAGACTCCAAAGACGCCAACCGAGATTCGACAATTCTTAGGCTTGGCTGGTTACTATCGAAGGTTCATTGAGGATTTTTCAAAAATCGCTCAATCACTGACCCTCCTCACACAGAAGGATAAGAAGTTTGATTGGGGAATCAAACAGGAAGAAGCATTTCAGTTGTTGAAGGATAAGCTCTGCAATGCGCCGATCTTAGCACTACCGGAAGGTACAGATGATTTCGTGGTATACTGTGACGCCTCACGTCAAGGATTGGGTTGCGTGTTGATGCAACGCCAGAAAGTTATAGCTTACGCGTCACGCCAGTTGAAAGTACATGAAAAGACTATACCACTCACGATTTGGAACTAGGCGCAGTGATATTCGCATTAAAGATCTGGAGACACTACCTATATGGTACGAAGTGTACAATCTTCACAGACCACAAGAGTTTACAACACATATTCAACCAGAAAGAGCTGAACATGAGACAAAGACGTTGGGTCGAATTGTTGAACGATTACGACTGCGAGATAAAGTATCATCCAGGGAAGGCGAATGTGGTCGCCGATGCCCTAAGTCGTAAAGAAAGGATCAAGCCCATAAGGGTTAGGGCTTTGGAGATGATTATCCAGACAAATCTTTCCCTGCGCATTCATACCGCGCAAAAAGAAGCTCTTAAGAAAAGAAACCTTGAAGAAGAATATCTCCGTGGGATGGAGAAGCAATTAGTACCAAACAAGGAAGGAACGTTATGTTTTGTGAGAAGGATTTGGGTTCCTCTGTTTGGTGGGTTGAGAAAAGTTATTTTTGATGAGGCACACAAATCACGGTACTCTATTCATCCCGGTGCGGATAAGATGTACCAGGACCTTAAAGATTGTTATTGGTGGCCTAAAATGAAAGGCGACGTTGCTGTTTATGTTAGCAAATGTTTGACGTGCGCCAAGGGGAAAGCTGAATACCAGAAGCCCTCGGGACTTCTGCAACAACCTGAAATTCCCAAGTGGAAATGGGAACAGATTTCAATGGATTTTATAACGAAACTGCCCAAGACACCCAGGGGTCATGATACTATTTGGGTGATAGTTGACCGCCTAACAAAGTCTGCACATTTCTTGCCAATCAAAGAGAAAGACAACACGAGTAAACTTGCGGAAATATATATGCGAGAAATCGTTACACGTCATGGAGTGCCGCTCTCAATCATCTCTGATAGAGATGGGAGATTTGTATCAAGGATTTGGCAATCCTTCCAAGAAGCTTTTGGCTCACAATTGAACCTAAGTACCGCATTTCATCCGCAAACTGATGGCCAAAGTGAAAGGACTATTCAAACATTGGAGGATATGCTGAGAGCATGTGTAATGGATCTTGGTGGTAGCTGGGATAAACATTTACCACTGGCCGAATTCTCATACAACAACAGCTACCACACCAGTATTGGAGCCGCGCCATTTAAAGCCCTTTACGGACGCAAGTGTCGATCACCACTATGTTGGGCTGACGCCGGTGATAGACAGCTTGTTGGTCCCGAAATCGTCCAAGAGACGACAGATAAGATTGCGCAGATTCGAAAACGCATCGAAGCGGCTCGCGAAAGACAGAAAGTCTATGCAGATCCAAACCGGAAACATTTGGAATTCCAAGTTGGAGATATGGTTTTATTGAAAGTTTCACCCTGGAAGGGGGTGGCACGCTTAGGAAAGCGTGGGAAGTTGAATCCGCGTTACATTGGCCCTTTCAGAATTCTGCAAAGGATTGGGCTTGTAGCCTACAAGTTGGACCTACCTGCTGAACTCCATGGTGTTCACGATACATTCCATGTATCTAATTTGAGAAAAAGTCCAACACAATATACAGTGATCATTCCTGCTGACGAAGTTCATATCGACAATACGCTCCACTTTACTGAAGAACCTGTTGAGGTCACGGATTGGAAAGTTAATAAAACTCGCAGGAGCAGTGTCAAACTCGTCAAAGTTCATTGGAATGCTAGGCATGGACCTGAATTCACGTGGGAACGTGAGGATCGAATGAAAGAGAAATACCCCCATTTGTTTCCTAAGAATCCTGCATCTCGTAGCAGAACTTAAATTTCGGGACGAAATTTCTTTAACGGGGGGAGAATGTGACAACCCTCACCAAACCAGGTATCCGTACAAATTAATTAATATTAAATTGCTGCTTAATTACTGTGCTTACTTGAAACTGTGCTTAAACTGCTTACTGATTTCTGATACATACATACTTATGCATCACATTTTATACTGTCACACTATTATTTATACACTAACACCAGTGACAACCTTGATGCACAAAAAGCACAGTGAGCACACTATACGGGATACCCAGTAAACATGCTGACATAACCAGCATCAGGCAGACACTGCCTCTAAGGCTAGTATGAGCCGGGAATACATTGCTACACTGGTAGTGAGTGTAGGGCGGTGAGGATTGTAGAACTGCGTCACTAGGTGAGATTTATAGTGACCGGGTGTGCCTAAAACGTACTTTAAATACAAAATTCTGCGCTTTATTATAAAACTCAGCATTTTAAATTTCTAATACAGTGCAAAAACATTGCAGAACGGTCCCGTATATTTTCCTAAGTACCGGGAATAATTTATGTTACAAAATATATACATAAAGGACCTTTTGCGGTATAATTAAACATTTTAACGGAACGGTACTTAACCGTATAACCGGACATTACCCGGGGCACTAAAATTTTGTCAAATACTTTATTTTATTATTTATGGCTAGTCATGATCCCCGTATGCCATAACACCCGCCTAAAATAAATCAACTAACACATATCACATTACTTACACTTATACACTTTAGTCACAATATTTACATAATACCCCCCCCCCCCCCCCCAACGAATTTATTTCCCCAAGTGGGACCCCACATGTCATAACATCATACTCCCTATCTTCTTGCTTGGATTCAATGATCTAGTATTAAGTGTTTTGCTTGTCTATCTATCCAAGATATGTGAAGAATAAATAAAAGTAAGGTCCCTTATAAATGTACATCACTTCACAAGATTTTTGCAACCCATTTTCACCTAGCTCTCTCTCTCTATTCGGTTCTACTACAACCGAATCCACCACCACACTCCAACATTCATCACTTTCTTCATTTACTCATACCATTCAAGCTTTGAAGATCAAACATGGAAGGTGCAACTTGAAGGCATTGCAAGGGAGCATTGTTCTTGCTTGGTTCTACATCTTTTCTCATCATTTTTACACAAGATTCTTCCCTAGCTAGAGGCTAGTAGTGAGTTTCTTCATACTTGATCTCATCTTGTTCGAAAATTATGGCATTTAACATGTAGTATTGTTGTTTAAATCACTAGATTGCAAGAATATTAGAAAAATATGAAACATAAGTATGAACATAAAAATCTACGTAAAGGTTTACTTGTGTATGATTTATAAAGTGGAATCTCGTCGGGTTAAGGGTTGGATAACACATACTTGATATTTAAAAGTCGTTTTCTTGTTTAACCCGCTAATCGGACACTTATAACGCGATTTAATAACATCGAAATCACAAAACAGCATGCTGAGTCACTGTTTCAGCCGCCTTTAACAGGCTGTAAACGGACCTTAAAAACTCGAAAAACGGAATTTCAAAAGCCTAAATCGTGTCATTTCAAAAAACGAAGAAAATGGCGCTGGAATCGTATTTTTCTGATGTCGGTTACTATTTTAAAAATCTGTTTCCGTGACAGCAGCTAAGGCTGTTTGTTACTGCAGAAAATTGGGCTGTGTGTTTTCGATCACAACTTAAAACCTGAACCGAACCAGCCCCTGAAACTTTTATCAAAGATGAACACAGATGTATTTGTGACCCTCGAACTGGATTTTCGACAAACGGACTTACGAGGAATTTTTGGCGAATTATTCTGTAAACTGTGATCAGAATGTAACAAATCTGATCACAGTTCGGTAAACGATTTTCTATAAATTTTTGGTAATGATTTAGACCCCGAAATTTTTACACAATAATTTGTGGGTCGGTTATGACGTTCCACAAAAATTTGGGAATTTTTGGAATAAGTTAAGTAATTTATTTACACGTCCGAAAACAGTCCAGTTTTCACAAATTGAAACTGAATCGACAAGGGTAGTATTTTGCGTGTTAAAACGTAATGGTTGATTGTTGATGATTATGAGTTGATTTCAAAAAGAAAATGATGTGCGTATTAGCACGGACACTCCCGTTTTTAGGGGAAGTTCTGGCGAATTTTTCTAAAAATACCAAGACTTAGAAAAATTATTTTTCTATCGTGTATGTGAAACTTTATATCTCATAATTAAACCTCGCCTTGAGTTTTGACATAAAACTTTAAAGTGTTGGATAGGAGACTTGTAAATGTATTTTTTTTTAATACGTTAAGTCACCAAATACATAATACCTGTACGAATACCCCATCCTTGGGAAGGAATCTATTTATACGTTAACCAAGAAATTTAAACACGAAATAGTTGTCTAACTATTTCCCCAAGAACATTAAGACCCTAAGCTAAGGCACGTCCGCTCGTCTAATAGATATTAGCACGTTGTAGGTTGTCGTGCTGCAGACTGAGTTGATTTGCTGTTATTCGAGGACGCATTACTGTGAGTTCATGTCCCCCTTTTCTCTTAACTGTTTTCAGTTTTCTAAACTGCGGGGGTGAAATACATGTCACTATGATTACGAGTACTTTTACATGGTATGGTTAGCGTAAGGAGGGTTACTGCATACAGATCATGTGAGTGGGTAGGTGGTACTTGAGGCCATTAATCCTCATGGTAGGACCGAGGGACACAATGCGGTAGATCTATCTGGGTGTAGCGAGCCCAGCCCCAGGCCAAACAGTTAACGGACCTTGGGGTGACTATGTACCCGACGCACAAATCCGCTAGGTTTGAGTCTTCCTACTTGCACTTCACACATATCAATGGCCTTGCAAACCATTGGTGATCTCTTTTTCCTTATTTGCTACATACCAGGGTTTTTCTACTTACAAGGATTTTACATACTCACTTACGCATGAACTCGCTCAACATTGTGTTGATTTTTCCAACTTACATGTATTTCAGGGAACTAAGGATCTGGCCCGGTATGCTACGTTTTCCCCGCTGTGTTAGAATTACAGGATCATCCATGTTTAGGGATTGCGACTTTTACCTGGACGAGTCGCAAGTCTTAAACAAATGTTATGTTATATTTTGGGGTTGTGTGTTAAGAACAAAGTTTTTATGTTGTAATTTCCGTTGCATGTGTCAACGTATTAAGACAATGTTGTGGTATTTTACTTAAATCAATGGATGATCTGCATGTTTTATTTTCATATAGCTTTGTTGTGATTAAGCTATGGTATTAAGAAGTCACACCAAATTAACCCACGCTTCCGCAAAGCCAGGGTGTGACACTTTCTCTTAGAATAGATCAGAATGTCGTTGATAAACACGATGACAAAATCGTCAAGGTAAGGTTTACATACGCGGTTCATGAGATCCATAAATACGGCTGGTGCATTCGTTAACCCAAATGGCATGACCAAAAACTCGTAATGGCCATACCGCGTGCGGAAAGCTGTTTTTGGAACATCCTCCTCTCGGACTCTCATCTGGTGATAGCCCGATCTAAGATCAATCTTCGAGTAGAAGCTCGACCCTGGCAACTGGTCGAACAGGTCGTCAATGAGAGGTAAAGGATAACGATTCTTGACCGTCACCTTGTTGAGTTCGCGATAATCAATACACATGTGAAAGGATCCGTCCTTCTTCTTTACAAACAACACCGGGGCTCCCCAAGGTGAAGAACTGGGTCGAATAAAGCCCTTATCCAGCAGTTCTTGGAGTTGATTGGACAATTCTTGCAACTCCCCAGGTGCAAGACGATATGGTGCGCGAGAAATCGGAGCTGCTCCTGGTGTAAGATCAATGTGGAACTCCACCTGACGATGTGGAGGTAAACCTAGAAGTTCCTCGGGAAAAACATCAGGAAACTCTCGTACGACTAGTAAATCATTGATTTTCTTCTCTTCAGGCCGAGTATCAGTAGCAAGTGCAAGAATAGCAGGGTAGCCCTTCCGTAAACATTTTTGGGCTTTCATGGATGAAATGATGTTGACAGTTGCACCGCTTCGATGACCCTGGACAGATAATGATTCCCCTCTAGGGAGAGGTACACGCACGAGCTTCTCCTTGCAAAGTATGTCTGCTCCGTGTTTGGACAACCAGTCCATACCAATGACTATATCAAAACTACCAAGAGTGATGGGAAGAAGGTTAATGTTGAACACTTGTCCTAGAAGATTGAGTTTACACCCTAAGAATACATGTGTGGCTTCTATTGACTTTCCATCAGCTAATTCCACTACATGCTTGTTTACAAGAGGCACAGGACTTAACCCTAGCTGACGACAGAATCCCAAAGACACATAACTCCAGTCGTCACCCAGATTCGAATAATACAGAAGCAATAATACCATTAACAGAGAATGTACCGGTCACGACGTTGCCATCATTCCTTGCATCGCCTGCCCCAATAGTGAACGCCCTACCGCGAGCGCCATTCCCACAGTTATTCCTATTGTTGTTATTTCCCGCGTTGTTGTTGTTGTTGTTCTGGCGGTTACCCCCATTATTATTGTTGGCATTCTTGTTCAATTGTGGGCAATCTTTCTTGAAATGCCCTTCACTGCCGCACTGATAGCGTCCCCTCTGATTACCCCGATTCTGCTGGGGTTGTTGCCTTTGTTGTTGTTGCTGGGCTTGTTGCTGCTGTTGCTTGGGATGGGGAGCTCTACAATCTTTTGCCATGTGGCCCAGCTTGTCACACCTTTGACATGCCCGGCTACACTGGCCATAGTGGTGGAAACCACACTTATTGTACTTCGGCTGCTTTCCTGCGTAACCAGAAGTCTGGCTGTGGTTCTGATTCTGATTAACCGAAGACGATTGACTAAAGTTGCGGCTGCTGTTGTTATTAGGCTTTTTCTGCGATTGATTCGAGTTTGCTGTCTTATCTGCGTCGTTCCACTTACGCTTGTTATCTGTGTTGGTGGTAACCGTAGCAGCAGTAGTGGCAGAAACACGCGGTGGTAGCGAGCCACGCTCCACCTCCTGATCTGTGATCTTGTGTGCTAAACGGATGATCTGAGGTAGATTGTTAAGGTTTGCAGCAGTGACATAACTCTTTATGGCTGGTGCTAGGCCCTTGATATACAACTCAATTTGTCGAGGTGGAGGTCGAGACAGGTTAGGGCACAAAATTGCTAGTTCATGAGATCGTTTCATGTAAGCCTCGATCTCGGACCCTTCCATCTTCAAATCGTACTACTCGTTCTTGAGCTTCTGAATCTCGTCACGAGGACAGTACTCTTCCCGCATCAACTCCTTAAAATCATCCCATGTCGTTGCATTAACCATTTCGATGCCCAACATTTGCACCTGGGCATTCCACCAAGTTAAGGCACCATCCTCCAAAGTGCCTGTAGCATACTTCACACGGTCCCCCCTCGGGACAATTACACATAGCGAACACTGACTCAGCCTTCTCAAACCAACGCAGTAACTCCACAGCCCCTTCAGTCCCACTGAACGTCTGTGGCTTACAATCCATGAATGTCTTGAATGTGCAAGCAGGCGGATGGTTTTGATTCTGATTTGCTTGCTGACCTAATAGACGAAAGGAAATACAACACAAGGGTAAGAGCTGTGTACGTGACACAAGAATAAAGAAGATTTGGCACATATCGTACCAGCTTGATAGGCTGCTAATGCCTCAGCCACACGGGTGTTAATCAGATTTGTCAACTCAGTCTGAGTCATTGCAATGTGTCCACGTCCATGGCCTCGTCCACTCATGATTCTATATAAGGAGAGGGAACAAGTTTAAGAATCAAGATAAGGTAGGAGTCAAATCTCACATTGACAAATACAAACTATAAAATTTACACCAAACATTAGGGCAGAACCCTTCTTACACCCGTTAAGCCTCACTGAGACTCACATGCACCTCACGTTATTATTATGTGTGCACCCATAATAATAAGGCAATTTGCCTGCTTATCTCAGTGCCTCTTATCTTGCGCTAAAAGTTTCCCCCACATTCAAATAGTAAAACGAAAGGCATTACATGATTAATAATCACAAGAGTCGAAGGGTAGTGCCACACTATCTAGCTCCACTAAGACATGCAACACAGGTAATCACTTCAAGGTATCAAATATGTTGTTTCATGCAAGTCGTGTGTGTGTAACTACTAAGCAAGTAATGCATAAAATAAACAGAGGACGAACTTTGCAATCTGGAGCTGAGTGTCACGGTCGATTTTCGAAGTTGTTCGGTTATAGTCTGGTTTTATGAAAATGATTTAAAACCTAGTTCACTATAACCAGTGGCTCTGATACCAAACTGTCACACCCCCAAAAATACCCCAAGCAGAAACCCCCACGAGGCTTGTGACATACCAGGATCTAGCCACCAATCACATTGAACAATAACATAGTATTTAATAAAAGTTTCCATTTATTTCATAAAGTAAATTCAAACACAATCTAAAACAAATACGTTCAGCGGAAGCATAAGATAAGTAGTTATTTCAAGTGTTTCAAAACAAGTGTGCAATAATCATTAAACTTGTATCCAAGAGCTACGACCCATGACCACTCCTGCACTCCCAGATAGCAAGTTCTAATCCATGAACCTAAGGACCTGGAAGCATGCAGAAAAAGTGTATCAGACAGGCTGGTGAGTTCACATTTTGCTTTAACCGTTCATACCAAGTAGTGATTTATGATTTGTTAAGTTGATAATAACTCGATACCGCAGACGGCCCTTTTTGCCCTTCTCCAATGCTCTATCAAACATTGGTCATGATTTAAAGTTATTAGTTCACGCCCGTCCTATCCAAGTACGTCGTGAGGGTGCCAAACCTAATAGCGCTATCAACTAATAACCCCGTTTCCCTACAAGCAACTAACCCGGTAGTATGATGGGACTTAAGTGATAGAGAGTGAGTGTATTATCCAACATTAACGTTTACTGAAAACCGTTGCATATCCCCTGCAAGGATATACGTATGTGAAATCCGCCTCACATCCCCTACAAGGATGTGGGTATTTGAAAACCGCCTCATATCCCCTACAGGGATATGGGTTTACGAAAATCCGTTCACAAGTTTTGACAGTTTGATTGTCCCCACCAGACGCATGCTTGTTTTAAGATGAGTGAACTCACCTTGGTTTGCTCGGTATGTTTTGTTACTTGTTCACACTTAAACAGTCACAGCCTATGGTATTCACGTATGCGATGTCAGTTTACATTCACATGGTTCACATATAATTTATGATCATGATGTGCATTCAAACAACAGTTTTTGAATAACACATAGCAGACATTCCAACTCATACATATCCACAATTCACACATGTGCTTCGCAACAGTATTCAACAGTTAAGTGTGCTAATCAAAACCGAATTATGTTTTCCCCAGACATAATCTGATATCACAAGCAATGATCATACAGTCATTTATTATAATACTCGTTCCAAACTACAGTCTGTGTGTGAGCTTCTGTCCTAATGACGAAACTCCAGGGCGACGAAACATCAAATTTTAGTCGATGTATATGTGGTCATTCGTCGAAGGTTCTTGTGACGAAACATTGGGGTGTTTCGTCGATGAGTGAGTGATGAAACATCAAGATGTTTCGTCGATGGCCATAACAGTTTCCATTCTTCCTAAGAGTTTTCATGTTTCTCAACCCTAGACGTGTCAAATGATCATATGCAATCATTACTTAATCATAAGCCCCTAACCAATCATCACGTAAAATGTCACAATCTCGATTATTCATTAATTGTTTACACAGATGACGTCATATGCATATGGAAACATAATCATTAACGGAGCAGGGAGTATGACTGTATACAAGACATCAAATGTGACAACCGTCAAAAATCCAGGTATCCGTACAATTTAATTAATATAAATTAGTGCTTAATGACTGTGCTGAATTACAACTGATGACTTAAACTGCTTTCTGATTTCTGTATCATACATACATGTGCATCACATTTCATATTGCCATATCATTTTTACATACAAACATTTATTGGCATAAATGATGAACAAAGCACAGCTAGCACAGTTAGCGGATAACTCAGAAAATGCTGACGATGTTCAGTACATAGACAGACAGTGTTTTGGGGCCCAGTACGAGCCAGAGACTAAGTACTACACTAGTATGGAGTGTAGGGAAGTAAGGACCATAAAACTGCTTCACTAGGTGATAGTTTAAGTGCCGGAAAGTGCCTAAAACCCACATAAAGTGCAGAATTCTGCATATTTCAGTAAAATTCAGCAATTTAACAAGCTAGTAACATGCAAAAATATGACTAAATGGTCCTGAATGCTTTCCTAAGTGTCGGAAATCAAAGGTGTCATAAAAGGGTACTCAAAGATCACTAAACGGAATAACTTGACACTTTAACGAACCGGTATCTAACTGAACAACCGGACATTACCCGAAACACCAAAATAATACTAGAAGCATGGTTTTAATGTTTCTGAGCTAGTTATGATCCCCGAACACCCTAACACCCACTAAAAATACCAAGTAACTAACACTTATAACTAATACTTGGATTGGAACTTTAATCTAACTTAATGGTTAGAACTTACACATAGACCCCCCCCCCCCCTTTGTGTGTGGACGGTCACAATGACCCCACCAAAATCTCCACTAAATCTCATTTGATCTTACTTGATCCTCTAAAGATTGATTAAGGATATGTTGTGTACTATGGGAGCACATGAACCATCGATTAAAAGCCTAATTTGGATTATAAGTAAACCATCATCATCAACATCTCTCACACTTCACAACACCTCTCCTTCCCTCTCCTCCAACTCTCGCCCGAGAACCACACCCACACCACCACCACTTTCCATCTCACTTCCAACCATTCCAAGATCATTCTAAGGTGTAAGGAGCCATACAAAGGAGCTTGGTGCTTGTGGATCTTGAAGGACCTCCATCAATTGCTTTTATCCGTCACTTTTGTCATCACCATCTCTTGTGTTCATCCTTAGCCTTTGTGCTAGTTGTAAGACTCTCATGATCCTTATTTACTTCATATGTTGTTGGTTAAATGATGATGAACATTGATAAACTTGATGAACACTAAAAGACATAAACATGAATCATGAACATAAGCTTGATATATGATGAAACTATGTTGTTTAGTGTATGAATGATACATGCTTGTTATTTACTTGAGATTATGATGTTGATCATCATAAGGAGCTTGCTAGATTGTGATTAAACACATGATCTAGAAAGAGAGAGGATGATTATATGATAAAACAAGATGATCATCCTCATGTGTTGAGCATGAACTTGAAGAATAAAGTGATTTCTTGAAAAATAATAAACAAAGTGAGTTAGTAATCTTATGGATCTAAGATTTATGAATGGTTTTCCAAAAGAACCAAGTTCAAAATGTGATTTTTAGAAGATATTGGTTCTTACTTAATTATACACTATTTTTTGAGGTAAAACAAGTATAAGAACACTTTGTTTACAAGAAAAATTCAAAAGAATGATTTTTGGAAAAAATCATCTAACAAGTTGTAAACACTCAAATCTTTTAAGAATGAGATTTTTAAAGAAGTAAACACACTTTAAAGGGTAACTAAGTCTACTAAACACACTACCAAGTTACTACAAGTTTTTATGAAAGTTCAAGTTCATGATTATTATGTAGATAGCTTTATTTTAGCACTTGGTAAGTGAAGATTGATTGTTGATTGTTTGTGGTGATTTTTGAAAAGAAAATGATATGCTTTGATAGCATGGACACCTCCATTTTTAAGGGAAACTATGGGAAAATTTTCTAAAAATATAAACACTTAGAAAAATATTTTCTAAACAAGTATTTACAAGTGAGTTTTAACCATGGTTTTCAATATAAACTTTGCCATAGATTTTGTTACAAAAATACAAGTATCGGAGGTTGGTTTTTATAAATAAAAATGGATAAATTTGTACTTAGAATATATATTTACATTAATAACACATTGTGTGTGATTAATTGTATACTTGGTGTAATAGTTATGTTATATTAGGATTTAAAGTAATATAACTTAACAAAATACCAAGAATTTACAATCCAAAATAATACCAAAAATCATAAGGAATAAATATATAAGTTACACACTTAATATTGTGAAATCGAACGCAAGAACGTAACTTACAAAATATTCCAGAAAATACCGTTATAAATATGTTTTTGGTAAATATTATTTTGGACACAAGAAATGAAAATATAATCTTTGAAAATATTACAAGAGTAATATTGTATTTTCGACAAGGAGAAAAATATATTATTTTTGGAAGTAAAATATATTTTCTTGAATATTTAGAAGATGTATGATTTTTGAGAAAAATATATATTTTCTTGGAATACATTATTTTTGGATAAAAATAAGTTTAAATATATTTTCTAAGTGAGACTAGAAAATATATTATTTTGGAACTACAAATACAAGAATACAAATATACATGTATGAGATAGCCCCATCATTGGGAAGGAAATACGAAAATAAATACTTGAGAAGTATTATTACAAAATATTGTTTAAACAATTATCCCAAAACTAAATATAATTTAAAGTTAAAATGATTATCATTTTAACAAGTAATTATAACTTGGAATAATATTGGGAACATAAGAAACGTAACTCAAAAACGTTAAACTCTAAGCCAAGGCACGGCCCGTTCGTCTAATAGACAGTAGTACATTGTAGGTAGTCGTGTTTGCTGAAGAAATTTGGGTTACGATTCTGAAGACGCAATGCTGTGAGTTCATGTCCCCCTTTTCTTTTAACTGTTTTCAGTTTTATAACTTCGGGGGTGAAATACATGTTACAATTGTTTACAAACGTTTTATACATGGTATGATTAGCTTAAGGAGGGTTACTGCTTGATCATGTGAGTGGTGGGTATAACACTTAAGGCCATTAATCCTCGTCGTAGGACCGAGGGACATGAGTGATATATCTATTTGGGTGCAGCGAGCCCACACCCATGCGGACCAGGGTGGCCCATGTGGTGACTATGTCTTATTCCCGGAGACAAATTTGCTATGTTTGAGTTTTCCTGCACCATTTCACACATACCATTGGCCTTGCAAACCATTGGTGATCTGTTTTTCCTTATTGCTACATACCAGGGATATACATAGATACAAGACATACTTTAAAGGTTTATTCATACACAAACACATGAACTCGCTCAACTTTTGTTGATGTTTTTAAACTACATGTATTTCAGGGAACTAAGTGGATATGGCAGGTGTTTGCATGTTTTCAAGCTGCGATTAAATAAAAGATGTCATCCGAGGTCGTAGGGTTTAGGAGATGTATCTTACTCCTGGACGAGATACATGGTCCTAAGATCGGGTTGGTTTAAGTTATGTTGTCGAGTCTTCGTGAACTCATTAAAACATATTATGGTTTGTAATTTAAATTTGGTGTCGATGTTTCAAACAAGTGTGTTGTGTTATTTTCAAACTTAATTTTTATGGATGAATATCTTTTGGTTTTATCATATAGCATTGTTATGATTGAATGCTATGGTATTAAGAAGTCACACCAATAACCACGCTTCCGCAAAAGTCAGGGTGTGACATCAAAAACCCTAATAGTGAATCAATTAATATACATTCAAACACAACAGTTCTTAAGCATCATACGGTCTAGATCATCATTGTTATTTACACTCATATGTTAAACCAAACCGTTGATCTTCCCAATGTTCTCATCCAAACTTCTAATATCATGCAATCATGTAGGACAAATAGATAAACAGAACGTTTGGGCAACATATGCTAACCTTAATCAAGACGGAATCGAAGAATAGCTTGAGTCGAGAAAGGTATGCTGTCGGTTTCGAAGGAGGAGAGGAGAGGTGATATGAAGATTAGGGTTTTGCTAATAGATAACTGCCGCACATAAGTGCAACACCAATAACATATAATTGAGTCATATGCGGGCTTTACTTGGGCCGACAGCCCAACCGGTGAACAGCTCTATCGACGAAAGAGCATTCTTCGTCGTGCAAGGGTGATGACGAAAAATCAATGTTTCGTTGAGCTAGGATGATGACGAAACTCCAGTGTTTCGTTGAGTAGGGGTTGGCAAAGAACATGCAATAAAGACTAATCCTAAGTTCTAATATCAACCACACATAACACTATCTTAATTAATCATTCACATGTTATAACACAAACAAATTACGAAAACAGAATTGTAACAAGTAACGTCTCGGGGAAAGACCTGTGAAAACTTGGGTTGTCACATCATCACTATGATCTAAGCATTCAAGTCAGATCCTATGAAAGCATCCGTTAATCATGAATAACCGATAGCAATATAAAGATTGAGAAACGTTCGAAACCCTAACCAATACAATATATCAGTCCGGTTTCTAACAAGATCCTATATTCACAAAAGATTACATGCACCACAACAATCATCAAACAATCTGTTAAGTGTTGACAGAATGCTAACCGAATGAGGAGATGTTTCCAACAGTGCAATATGAAGAGTGCTGCCAATGGTTTGTAGAGAGAACGAGCTAGGGTTTTAAAATCATTATCTATGGTACATATATACGCATATATCCAAGTCCCAGCTTCACTTGGGCCGAAAGCCCATACGGCAGCCCATCCCCTTAACGAAACATCATTTTCGTCGGGAAGGGAGTGGCGAAATACATCTTTCATCGAGCAGCCAATGGCGAAATATATATTTTTCGTCAAGCAGTGTTGTGACTAAAGGGTTTTTGTCGTAAAAAGGTTTTATTAAATAAACAATCATTAAACTACAAAAAGCATTCCCACATAACACACATAATACCATGTACAACGAAATATAAAACCGGTGACGTATAAGGGAAAGGTCTTGAAATCTCGGGTTGTCACATCATCCCCAACTTGAAAGAAATTTCGTCCCGAAATTTGATAAGCAAACCAAAACAGCACGATGTTAGATCAGGATGACTGTGGATTTTCTCCGGGTGCCACATCATCCCCAACTTGAATGGGAATTTCATCCCGAAATTCACTAGTTGCATCAGATTTGGATTTGTCTGTTGGGAATAAGTGAGAGTACTTGAGCTTCATCTGATCCTCGCGTTCCTATGTGAACTCCGGTCCACGTCTTGAGTTCCAACGAACTCTCACAATTGGAATTCGGCTATGCTTGCGGACTTTGACTTCCTGGTCCATGATTTCGATAGGCTCCTCGACAAACTTCAACTTGTCGTCGATTTTCAGCTCTTGAAACGGTACCACAAGTGTCTCATCAGACAAACACTTCTTTAGCTGCGACACGTGGAAAACATCATGAACGTTACCCAACTCCGCATGTAACTCTAGCTTGTAGGCAACTTTACCGATTCGTTCCAGAATTTTGAAAGGCCCTACATAACGAGGATTAAGCTTACCGCGTTTCCCAAAACGCACCACACCCTTCCAGGGTGAGACCTTCAACATAACACGATCACCAAGTGCGAACTCCAAAGGTTTTCTACGCTTATCGGCGTAGCTTTTCTGACGATCATGCGCTACTGCCATACGATTCCTGATCTGAACAATTTTCTCGGAGGTTTCAAGCACCAGCTCTGGGCCTGTGATCTGACTGTCACCCACCTCAGCCCAACAAAGAGGTGAACGACATTTCCGTCCGTACAATGCTTCAAATGGAGCTGCCTGGATACTGGTATGGTAGCTATTGTTATAAGAAAATTCTATCAAAGGCAAGTGTTTCTCCCAACCCTTGTCAAAATCAATCAGGCACGCCCGCAGCATGTCTTCCAATGTCTGGATGGTTCGTTCACTTTGACCATCCATCTGTGGGTGATAAGCAGTACTCATGTTGAGGCGTGAGCCAAACGATTTGTGCATCGACTGCCACAAATCTGAAATGAAATGCGGGTCACGATCCGAGATAATAGAGGTCGGCACCCCATGCCTAGAAACCACTTCCTTTAGATAGACAGTAGCTAGTTGTGATAACTTATATGTTTCCTTGATTGCTAGAAAGTGCGCTGACTTCGTGAGACGATCAACGATCACCCAAATTGTGTCGTTCCCGTTTTGAGTTCTAGGTAGCCCGGTGACAAAATCCATTGCGATCTACTCCCATTTCCACATGGGTATTTCTGGTTGTTGCAGCAATCCAGACGGTTTCTGATATTCCACTTTAACTTTCAAGAAGGTCAAACACTTACTCACATAAGTCGCGATGTGAGCTTTCATCTTCAGCCACCACTACATGACTTTGAGATCCTGATACATCTTATCCGAACCTGGGTGAACAGAGTATCGAGACTTGTGTGCTTCGTCCATCACAAGCTCTCTAAGGTTACCAAACAAAGGAATCCATACACGCTCCATGAAGTAGAGGATACCATCCGATCTCTCTACAAGTCGTTTTTCCATGCCCCTTAAGTACTCTGCTTCAATGTTTTCCTCTTTCAACGCTTCGGTTTATGCAGAACGGATCCGGTCAGGCAAGTTAGAATGGATGGTGAGCTGCAAGGCGTGAACACGTTTAGGTTTCGATTCCTTCCGACTGAGGGAATCAACTACCACGTTGGCCTTACCTGGATGATACTTCATGGCGCAATCATAGTCGTTTAAAAGTTGCACCCAGCGACGCTGTCGTATATTCAATTCCTTCTGGTCAAAAATATGCTGAAGGCTCCTGTGGTTGGTATAAATAGTGAATTTAGTACCGTACAGGTAATGCCTCCAGATTTTGAGCGCAAACACCACGGCTCCCAACTCTAAGTCGTGTGTCGTATAATTCCTCTTGTGAACCTTCAACTGTCGAGAGGCGTAAGCTATCACCTTCTCGCGTTGCATTAACACGCAACCGAGACCCTGAATAGAAGCATCACAATATACCACAAAATCTTCTGTACCTTCTGGTAGAGACAAGATCGGTGCGCTGCAGAGCTTTTGTTTTAACAACTGGAAAGCATCCTCTTGCTTCGTTCCCCATGAGTATACAACACCCTTCTGTGTTAACGAGGTAAGAGGTTGAGCGATCTTCGAAAAGTCCTTAATAAATTTGCGATAGTACCCAGCGAGACCAAGAAATTATCGCACCTCTGAAGGAGTCTTCGGTGCCGCCCAATTTCTGATAGCATCAATCTTTGCAGGATCCACGTGTATTCCCGATTCATTCACAATGTGGCCAAGGAAGTGCACCTCTCGAATCCAAAAGTCACACTTAGAGAATTTCACGTAGAGTTGTTCCTTCCTCAGGAGCTCCAAGATAAGTCGCAGGTGTCGCTCATGATCTTCCTTGCTCTTTGAATAGATCAGAATGTCGTCGATAAACACGATAACGAAGTCGTCGAGATACGGTTTGCACACACGGTTCATGAGGTCCATGAAGACCACTGGCGTGTTCGTTAACCCAAACGGCATAACTAAAAACTTATAATGCCCATACCGTGTTCGAAAAGCCGTTTTAGGAACATCCTCCTCTCGGACTCTCATCTGATGATAGCTCAATCTCAAGTCGATCTTCGAGTAAAAACTGGACCCTTGCAACTGGTCAAATAAGTCGTCGATACATGGCAGAGGATAACGATTCTTAACTGTCACCTTGTTGAGTTCTCGATAGTCTATACACATGCGAAAGGATCCATCTTTCTTCTTCACAAACAGAACTGGGGCTCCCCAAGGCGAAGAACTGGGTCGGATAAAACCTCTATCCAACAGTTCCTGAAGTTGATTAGATAGCTCTTGCAACTCCCCAGGTGCAAGACGATAAGGAGCACGAGAAATCGGTGCCACTCCTAGTGCAAGATCAATCTGAAATTCCACTTGACGGTGAGGAGGTAAACCAGGTAGTTCCTCAGGAAATACATCAGGAAACTCACGAACAACTGGCAGGTCTTCGATCTTGCTCCCTTCAGACGGAGTGTCTGTAATAAGTGCTAGAATAGCAGGATACCCCTTTCGTAGACACTTCTGCTCTTGCATAGCTGAGATGATGCCAACCATCGCACCACTGCGATGCCCTTGAACCGATAAAGATTCTCCGCTGGGGAGAGGAATACGTACGATATTCTCTTTACAGAGAATTTCAGTTTGATGCTTAGACAACCAATCCATACCAACCACTATGTCAAAACTACCGAGGGTAACAGGAAGGAGGTAAATGTTAAAAACTTGACCCACAAGATCTAATTTACATCCCATAAGAACGTGTGAGGCTTCAATTGTCTTACCATCGGCTAATTCTACCACATGCTTAGCTTCTAGAGGTGTTGGAGCTAACCCTAATCGTTGACTGAACTCTAGGGACACGTAACTCCAATCGGCCCCAGAATCAAATAATACAGAAGCAAAGAGGTTGTTCACAGAAAACGTACCAGTCATGACATTACCGTCGTTCCTAGCATCACCAGCACCAATCGTAAATACCCTTCCGCGAGCACCATTTCCCCCATTGTTGTCGTTATTTTTGTTCCCAGCATTGTTGTTGTTATTCTGATGATTGTTGTTATCATTGGCGTTCTGGTTCAGTTGAGAGCAATCCCGTTTGATGTGACCCTCATCCCCACACTGGAAACACCCCTTCCTATTGCCTTGGTTCTGATGGGGCTGCTGCCTTTGCTGTTGCTGATGCTGCTGATTCTGCTGCTGCTGCTTTGGGTACGGAGCCCTACAATCTTTGGCCACATGGCCCAGCTTATCGCACCTATGACAAGCCCGGACACACGGTCCATGATGACGATAACCAAACTTGTTGCACTTTGGCTTCTTACCAACGTAGGTGCCTTGACTCTGATTGCTGCCCTGGCCTTGGTTAACTGAGGACGACTGACTGAAACTACGGGTATTGCTGTTGTCAGGCCTTTTCTGAGATTGACTTGCACTGGTTGCTTTGTCAGCATCGTTCCATTTTCGCTTGTTATCACTAGCAGGTGTGGTAGCTGTAGTAGCAGGGGTAGTAGCAGAAACACGTGGCGGCAATGAGCCATGTTCGACCTCTTGGTTAGTAATCTTGTGTGCTAAACGGATGATCTGGGGAAGATTGTTAAGGTTTGCAGCAGTGACCAAACTCTTTACTGCTGGTGCCAGGCCTTTGATGTACAACTCAATTCTTCGAGGCGGAGTTCGAGACAGGTTAGGGCACATATTTGCTAGTTCATGAGATCGTTTCGTGTAAGCCTCGATCTCGGACCCTTCCATCTTCAAATCGTAGTACTCGTTCTCGAGCTTCTGAATCTCATCACGAGGACAGTACTCCTCCCGCATCAACTCCTTAAAGTCATCCCATGTCGTTGCATTAGCCATTTCGATGCCCAACATTTGCACCTGGGCATTGCACCAAGTTAAGGCACCATCCTCCAAAGTGCCTGTAGCATACTTCACGCGGTCCCCCTTGGGACAGTTACACATAGCGAACACCGACTCAGCCTTCTCAAACCAACGTGGTAACCCCACAGCCCCTTCAGTCCCACTGAATGTCTGTGGCTTACAATCCATAAACATCTTGAAAGTGCAAGCAGGCGGATGGTTTTGGTTCTGATTCGCATGCTGACCAGCTTGGTAGGCTGCCAAAGCCTCAGCCACACGGGTGTTAATAAGGTTTGTCAAATCAGCCTGAGTCATCGCAATGTGACCACGTCCATGGCCTCATCCGCTCATGATTCTATATGAGGAAAGGGAAAAGGTTAAGGGTCGAGATAAGATAGGTGTCAAGTCTCACAATAACTTCTACAAACTACTGTGTTTACATCAATCAACAAAACGGAACCCCTTTCACACTCGTTAAGGCTCACTGGGACTCACATGCACCCACATTATTATTATGTGTGCACCCAGAATAGCAATGTGACTTGCATGTTTATCTCAGCTCCTCCCAACTTATGCTAAAAGTTTCCTCAAATTCAGGTAGCAAAACAGAAGACACCACAAAACATGAGTCAGAAAGATCTAACGGTATATCACACTGTGACTCTATCAATCACATAACCTAGGCAAATACACATGAATTCAGTCTGTAGTGCTAAGTGTGCAATCTCATGCAACATCATACGTAAGTGTACACTAGATATGCCATGCAATTAGTAAACGAGATACGAACCTTGCGATCTGGAGCTGAGTGTCATGATCGATTTCGAAGTTGTTCGGTTATAGTCTGGTTTTATAAAAACGATTTAAAACCTAGTTCACTATGATCTAAGCATTCAAGTCAGATCCTATGAAAGCATCCGTTAATCATGAATAACCGATAGCAATATAAAGATTGTGAAACGTTCGAAACCCTAACCAACACAATATATCAGTCCGGTTTCTAACAAGATCCTATATTCACAAAAGAGTACATGCACCACAACAATCATCAAACAATCTGTTAAGTGTTGACAGAATGCTAACCGAATGAGGAGATGTTTCCAACAGTGCAAAAGAATTCGAGCAATATGAAGAGTACTGCCGACAGTTTGTTGAGAGAACGAGCTAGGGTTTTAAAATCATTATCTATGGTACATATATACGCATATATCCGAGTCCCAGCTTCACTTAGGCCGAAATCCCATACGGCAGCGCATCCCCTTGACGAAACATCTTTTTCGTCGGGCAAGGGAGTGGCGAAATACATCTTTCGTCAAGCAGTGTTGTGACTAAAGGGTTTTTGTCGTAAAAAAGGTTTTATTAAATAAACAATCATTAAACTACCAAAAGCATTCCCAAATAACACACATAATACCATGTACAACGAAATATAAAACAGGTGACGCGTAAGGGAAAGGTCCTGAAATCTCGGGTTGTCACAGCGACTCTTATTAGTCCACGCAAAAGCGAACATTTCTTTATAGTCTTTGAGCTAGTTATCGTACACATAATTAAAGACCCCTGCAAAAGTAAAATAATAAATTAAATGTAAAGTTGTGTAAACATAATTGAATGTGTGAGTCATTTGTTGAATACACACTTACTTAAACGGTTGCAGGCCACAAGTCGGTTATACATCTTGCCCAAGCTGTAGTCATATATGGGCTCTGAAGGAGACTCGCACAATGTCCGGCAGTACGACAAAAATTTCTCCCAATCTTCTTTATTGAAGCCTTTCTTGTAATGTTTACAAATATTCTATTTGATGAGAAACCGACATAGATACCTAGAGGCGTTCGAGAATACTTTAGCATATGCATTAATTAGGGCTAGCTCTCTATCCATTACTATCACACGTGGTTTCATACATTCATGCAACATTGACCTTGATCCTTTCAAGCACCCACACGAAATTATCACTTCGTTCTTTGCAAATAACGGCATGCGCGATACAAGTAGACTTGTTGGTCTATGTCAAGCCCACAACCTGGATAAATGGCATGTTGTAGATGTTTGCTTTTGTAAGTCACATCGATCAACAACACATGCAGGAATGCACGCCACACAGTACTCTACTGGGGATGAACAAAGAAAAGCTCTGTTACAACATCTGTTTTGGGTTCCTGCCGGGTCTGGTAAATGAATTAGTTCTCATACAACAATGCTTGCATGGGATTCTTTCCATCCATCAATGATGCTCTTATTTTTTGAACCACATTTTGCACGTCTTTCTGAACATGGAGGCTGTCGTGGTACTTCTTTGTTAGGTTTTGAAAAATGTTACGTGGCTCCATGTTTTGAGCTGTCACCTGCTCCACCAGCGTGTATACGTATTCACTAAATCTTCGCACAAATGCATGGCCCAATAGACTCTGTGCAGGTTCGTGGTTATGTTTCGGGGTTTCCACTACTAACTCGCATCTGTCATTCGTCACGTCTCGCTAGGGCTGTCCAAACTGCTCGACGATCGACGATCGCTCGACGATCGCTCGAAAAATGCTCGTTCGATTCTCGCTCAGTTTGTAAATGAGCCGCTCAGATTGGTTTGATTCAAATTCAATCCAAGCATGAGCAAAAGTCCGCTCGCTCGTCGATTGCTCGGTTTCGCTCGAATTATTTTTATTAATAATTAATATACATATATATATATATATATTATAGATTTTAAAGATTAAAAACCCAAAAAACATACTAGCCCAAAAAAAATTAAAAGCCCAAAAAATATTCAGCCCAACTTAATCGTTAATATCAAAATCTAACCCTAAATCCTATTCCTAAAACAATATTCACATAATCATAGTACGAAGATCTGCATATCGTCGCTCCACACACATACCAAAATCTAACCCTAAACTCCTAATTCCTAAAACAAGCCTGTATATTGTTCGAAGATCTGCATATTGTTCTCGCCGTTGCTGCTACACATCAAGCCCTCGTCGGCTGCCAGTTGTTCGAAGTTCCACAGGTCCATTCTGTTTTTTGTTAAATTTATGTTTATTAGTTTTCTGTTATGTTTGTTAATTAGTATCCTGCTCTGTTTGTTAAACTTCGGTTATGTTTGTTAATTAGTATCCTGTTCTGTTTGTTAATTAGTATCCTGCTCTGTCGTCGGATTAAACATCCAAAAGGTTGCCCAATAGAACAAAAGAAACATTTATGTGTGTTAAACTTCTGGTTATTAATCTTCTCTTCTCATTGTTAAAGAGTATGCTGCTCTATTTGTTAATCTTCTCTTCTCATTGTTTGATGTGTTGAAGTGGTGGAGTCAACATTGTAGCGAGTTTCGGTTTTGAGTAACATGGCGAAAGACATTTTTGGACATCCCGATCACTACCGTGGCTTCCGAATCAGCCTTTAGTGTTGGGGGCGTATATTGGATTACTACCGGAGTTCTCTTTCAAAGGATATGGTGGAACTTCTTGTTTGTGGAAGTGATTGGTTAAAGGCCAGCTCAAAAACTACCTTAAAAACATTGAAAGTAAGCTTTTATTACATTTATAATCTACTTATACTTTTTTAGTTTATGCATTAACATTTGTATTTTTTTTTACTATGTAGCAAGCTGCAAGAGATGAAGAAAAATTGAAAATTGATGTGTTGACTCCAGACAGGTCTGATAATATATGAAAAGTATTTTATAATTAAAAAATCATAAAAGTTGTTATGTAATGTGTAGAACTTAATGGTTTTGTTTAATGCTCTTCCTGTAAACTAAGCCATTCTCGGCCCAGCTCCCCTAGGCCCAAAGCTAAGTCCAACTCCTCGGAGCCCAAACGAAACACAAGCGGGCCTGGCCCACTTGCTCAACAGTATGCGCACATAAGGGGGTATACGTGATCCTCATTGTCACACAAACACATTGAATTGCAAACCCTAACTCCTTCTCCTTGGATGATCGATGGCAGGCCCTCCCAACCCGAAGCCCTCCTTCTCTCGGCTTCGCCCTCCCTCGCACGCGATCTCCCTCGGTTAGTATCATCCTTGTAATCGAGACATTTGTTATGGTGATTGATTGTGTTATCTTGTCGAATGATCTTGTCGAATGACCTTGACTATATGTTAATTGATTGATGTGATTAATTGTGGTATATGTGCGACATAGTATTGTATGTGATTTATCTGTTGAAGGGTTTAGTGTAGAGTGTTCATAAGAGAGATTGTACGTGACCAGGGTTTGAATAATGATTATATCGATAATTTCTGTATGTTTCTGATAATCATTGTTATGGCTGGGTTGAAGTCAGTTTGTGATTAGGAACTAATGGTGCTGATTGGACGAAGGTAATTGTACTAACTTAGATGGTCATGGCAGTAGGGTTTCTGTGTGTGCAAGATGAACTGGTATTGTGACGAAACTGCATGATGACGAATAACTCAGGTGTTTCGCCACCTTCATGTCGACGAAACACTCAGGTGTTTCGCCACCCTCATGTCGACGAAACACTCAGGTGTTTCGCCACCCTCTTGCCGACGAAATACTTTGGTGTTTCGCCACCTTCTTACCGACGAAATACTTGATGGATAGTTCACAATAGACTGTGGTTAGAACATGAATAACAATGAATGATATGAATAATTGTGTTGATGAAACCCTATCACTGCTTGTTAACGATATAAATGTTACCTGAGGAAACATGATTTGTTTGTTATGAGTAGTACACTTAACTTTTAAGTACCATTGTGAGACATACATGTGAATTTTGGAAGAGTAAATTACAAAGTTCGTCCTTTATGTATGTCATATATTACAAAGTATGTCCTTTATCTTTAATAAGCTCAGAAAACATACTCAATGTTTGTAAACCCTTACAAGTTATGTCCTTTAGTCATAACACAGTTAGTTTTCATTGTTAAATCTTACCAAACACACCCCACATAAGGGTATTTTGGTCATATCACCCTAAATACTAAAATAAATAATTATAATCTAATCTAAAAACTAATAAACAAAAATAAGTATGTTTATAAATATATATACACAGATAAACACAACCCAAGACTCTCTCTCCATCTCTAACTACCCTACCCCCACCACCACCACCTACTCCCACTATCACCACCTTCTGCTCCGGTGAAGCACCACCATCAAATTCCGGCGACCAAGAACCCTCATTGCGGCGGAACCCTAGCTCGCACCCTCCACTGTTGGTGACCCTCCATCTCCACCATCTGGTTCATATCGCCACCCTCCATCTGGATCTGGAAGAACAATGGCTTGGATCTGCAGAACGACGGTTAGATCGGGCCTTTATTGACTCGTTGCCGGTTTTCATGGAGTCCGGCTTAGATCCGGATTCCGGCTTAGATCAGGCCTTTCTTGACTCGTTGCCGGTTTTCATGTACAAGAAGATTGTGGGGGCGAAAGAGTCGTTTGATTGTGCATTTTGTTTATCTGAGTTTTGTGAATAGATAGATTAAGATTGCTCCCCACCTGCAGCCATGGTTTTCATATATGTTGCATAGATACATGGCTTCAATCGAAAAGAGGGATGTGTTAGTTTGGGAGTGTTGGCGGTGGATGGTGGTTGATGTGGGAGTGGCGACGGTGGTTGGGGGGTTTGAATGGATGGGTTTATGTGGGTTTGATTTTTGGGTTTGTTTAAAAAAAAACTAGATCTTGGTTTGATTAAAGTGGGTATTGATAAAGGGAAATCAAATACATATCTGAGGTTGGAGAAGCTCGGTGGCGACGGCCGGCTGGTGCTTGTGAGAACTCATAATAGAGAGAAAATGAAGGATTGTTTATGGTGGTGGTGGTGGTGGTGCTAAAATGGTGGTGGGTACAGGAGGTTAGAGAGAGTTAAGAGAGAGAGAATGAGGGTTATGAGACTGAGGATATAATTTATTTATTTTTTATATTTTTAAAATTCTAAAATTATTTTATTTATTGGTTTTATGATTATTTATTATAATATTTAGGATAAAATGACTAAAATACCCTTATATGGGGTTGACTTAGTCAACTTTAACCATGAAAACTAATTGTGTTATGACTAAAGGACATAACTTGTAAGGGTTTACAAACATTGAGTATGTTTTCTGAGCTTATTAAAGATAAAGGACATACTTTGTAATATATGACATACATAAAGGACGAACTTTCTAATTTACTCATTTTGGAATGGTATGAGTTTGAATAACCGCTATGTGGTATTCGATGATCATTGCTTAAATGCACACTATGATTTCAATTTATACGTGAACCTTGCGAATGTAAACTGATTACGTATACGTGAATACGTAGGCTTTGATTGATTAAGTGTGAACGAATATCTAATCATACCGAGCAAACCAAGGTTAGTTCACTTCTCTCAAAACAAGCATGCGTCCGATGGGGACAATCAAACAGTCAAACTTGTAAACGGATTTTCGTAAACCCATATCCTTGTAGGGGATATGAGGCGGTTTTCAAATACCCACATCCTTGTAGGGGATGTGAGGCGGATTTCACAAACGCATATCCTTGCAGGGGATATGCAACGACTTTCAGAAATTGTTGATGTTGGATAATACACTCACTTTCTATCACTTAAGTCCCATCATACTATCGGGTTAGTTGCTTGTTGGGCAACGGGGTTATTAGTTGATAGCGCTATTAGGTTTGGCACCCTCACGACGTACCTGGATTGGACGGGCGTGAACTAATAACTTTAAATCATGACCAATGTTTGATAGAGCATTGGAGAAGGGCAAAAAGGGTCGTCTGCGGTATCGAGTTATTATCAACATAACATAACATGAATCAGTAATCGGTAACGAACGGTTTAACAAATCTGTTAACTCACCAGCGTTGTCTGATACACGTTTTTCTGCATGCATGCAGGCCTTTAGGTACATGTTGTTGGAACTTGCTGTCTGGGATGCTGGAGTGGTCATGGGTCAAGTTGCAAGGAATCATAAGACAATTCTGATGGTTTTTATACACCTGCTTTATGAAACTCATAACAAAATGTAATATGCTTCCGTTGGATAATAGATCTTGTATTGTAACACTTATTTTAATAAATGAAAGTTTTATTTGAAATATCTTTATAAGTTCAATGTGATTGGTGGCTAGATCCTGGTACGTCACACGCCTCGCGGGGGTTTCCGCATGTGGTATTTTGGAGGTGTGACAGTTTGGTATCAGAGCCACTGGTTATAGTGAACTTGGTTTTAAAAACATTTTTATAAAACCAGACTATAACCGAACAGTTCTGAAAATGAGAATACGACCATGACACTCAGCTCCAGATTGCAAGGTTCGTCTCTTCCATCTGTTGTATACATTGCATGGCTAGTGTACACTTGTTTATGATGTGGCATACGAACACACACTCGTCACTATAGCATAATTTCATGAATTGCTTGTTTACTTTATGATGCGTAGTTGGTGTGTTGTAGTCCTTAGATTCTTGTGACCTTATCATTTTGATAACCTCTGTTTGGCACTCGAGTTTGAGGAACCATTTGACATGAGTTAGGAGGAACTGAGATGAGCATGCAAATCGCAATATTATTGTGGGTGCACACATAATAATAATGTGGGGTGCATGCGAGTCCCAGTGAGGCTTATCAAGTGAAAAAGGGGTTCCGTTCCGTTATTTGATCGATGTGAAAACACAACAGTCTATAGGAGTCATAGCAGTGATTGTCTCCTACTCGAACATGATCTTTTCACTTCTCCCTTAATCCTTATGAATCTCGAAGCTATCGAGTATTACCTGAACACACATCTGGGCATCTAGCGAACTGTGTAGGATGTTAGTTGCTAGTACGAACGTCTCTGTGTGGGATGTCGCAGCGTCGAATGATTGGTCTATACCTTTCTTACTCCTCTTCATTGGTTGGAACTCAGTGTATTGACACCTTTGTTAGTACATTACGTCTGTAGCTTCCGTCAGCATGTAGTCATATTTTGTATTCTGTGTTTATGTATATTATCTGTATGTATGTAGTTAGCATGACAACTCAGGAATAGGTTTTGTATGTAAAAGTGTTGAGTTCAACCCGTCCGGATGGTAATACGTACGTATGGCAATACGCACGTATGGCAATACGCACGGATGACTTATCCGCACGGATAAGTCATACGCGCGGATAATCATACGCATGGGTGAGTAATACGCACGGATAGCCCACCCGTACGTACAACACTTATTAGTTTCCTGAGTCTGTCTATAAATAGAAGGTCCGGTGCAACTTTGTTAGAACTTTTTGACACGCACGGATAGTCTGTATTTCTACTGGATCTTGTAACTTTCAGAACAATCAATAGAACGAACAGACAAGCAGTTAAACGTTGAATTATGTGTTGCACAAATCTGTGATTCGTCATAATGGATTCCGCACATTAAGACGAAATCGATTCATCTTGTTCCTACGATCAGATCCTGTATCAACGGGACCAACAAGTGGTATCAGAGCATCCAGGGAGCTGAATCGAGATCAACGACACCGAATTCACCGGAATTCAAGCTTTATTCGCCGATCAAAGTCAAATTTCACCGGAGATTTGACATCTGTTGCCGATTTGATTCAAATTTCACCGGAAATTTGACAGATTTCTTCTACATCTACTTAGTTTTTACATTTGTTCTTCATTCGTCATCATAAAATCAGAAAAACTTAAAATTGAGCAAGAATCTACGGTTAAAATTTGTTAAAATTGATATCAATTGATTCGCAATCATTCAAAGTATAATCCTACTTAGTTTCATAATCAGATTCAACCTAAAACTAGATCAAATTCATCGAAAATCATGTTTAGCTGTTCGTATTTGATGACGTCATTCACCCGTGCGGACAGCTGTCTGAACGGTTTGGATTAGTTAGTTACTGCAAGTTGTTTGCTGACATCATCATTGTTACACGCACGGATTACAACCCGTGCGGATAACCTGAAAAGTCAAAAGGTCAAAGATACTCATACGTACAACCATCCGAGCGGATCATTAACCGTGCGGATAACATCTGTCATTCGTCCGGACAACTACTCGGACGGATCATCATTTGGTTCAAGTGTTTGAAATTTTTAGAAATTGTAAAAATTGTCTAAGTGTTTGAAAATTGTTTCAGGAATTTGAAAATGGAAGAATTCATGAATCCCTTCAGTGAGATGTATGCTTTCGCGGGTAACTCCGGAGACGATACTTCCAACCATTCAAATGATAATCCGAACCCGAAGAAAACTTTGTCCGATGCCCTAAGTGTTGAAAGCGCATATGGTACTTATAACAAACCACCAAAGCTAATGGCAATCGAAGAGTATAATCGGTGGGCAAAACGATTTGATGAATGGCTGAGAGCATTCGCATATCCAAGCTGGAAAAGCTTAAAGAACGGTTTCAAAAGTGGTAGACAAGATTGTGAGAATCTGGAAGGAAATGAAGATATAGAAAACTTTGTGGCTGAACAAAAATGTGTCGCGTTGATTCACGAGTCCGTAAGAGATGACATTATCTCACTAATTGAATACACAAACGCAAAAGATTTATGGGAAAAGTTAAAAATAAAATGTGTAGGAAGTGCTGAAATAGTCAAAAACAAAAAGAAACTGTTGAGAAAAGAGTTTGATCTGTTTGGATGCTTAAAGAATGAATCTGTTTGTAAAATGATTGAAAGATTTGGGCACTTAAAGTTGGAATTGGCAAGACACGGAATTCTCTATCCTCAAGAGGAGCTAGTTGACAAACTGTTCGATTCACTACCAGACAAGATGGATTGGCAGTACTATGCACTGATGTTAAAGAATACAATCAAAGCTGAAAATCTGACCGTCGACTTGCTGATTGAAAGACTAGAGAGTCATGAATTGGAGATAAAGAAAACACACAAAGTAAATCATTCATCATACCAACAGAACATGGAGCTGCACTATCCAAAGAGTATGATTCCCAAGAATGTTTCTCCCAGAACTGCTTTCTCCGCTGAAAATTCAAACACTTCAAGTAAAGAAAGTCCAAGTTCAAACAATGGTTTTCATGGAGGTTTTTCATCCAATACTCCAAGTCAGGGATCTTCTTCAAATTCTTCAAGTCAACAACAATCTGTTCCAAAGAACATGTTTCAATGCAACATTGCGGTGGATTTGAAGAATGCTCAGAATTTTGATGAGGAGTCGGCCAAGCAGCAGATGATCTTTCTAGCATCTGTGTTAGAGTCGTATGAAGGGTTAGTAGCTGGGAAGATAGGTAACACCAATCTGACAAAAGAAGATTATGATCAGATTGATCCCGAGGAAATGGAGCTGATCGATATTCGTTGGGCTATGGCCAATGCAGTTCGTCGAGCACAACGTTTCATGGAAATTACCGGCAGGAAGACAATTGGTGGTGCATCTACCAAGCTGGGGTTTGATAAGTCAAAGGTGACGTGCTTCAAATGTAAGCAGAAAGGCCACTTCAAACGAGAATGCAGAAATGCATATGCTGATGAGTCAGAGAACCCTTTCAGAGATGATTACTACAAGAAAGCAATTTATCACCAGAATAAATCTGAGCCACCTAGATTGAAGCAGGTTGAAGACAACAAAGAGAAATCTAGAGCCCTTGCTGTAATTCATGATGATGAAGGTTTTGATTGGAGCGAACTGTTACCAGAGGAAGATGCGGTGGGTTATGCATTCGTGACGAAGACTGTTCCTTTTAAAGACAATAGAACTGAAGAAGAAAAGTTCGTCAACCGAAGAATGAAAGCCCAAACCAGGATGAGCAGAATTTATAACACAAACAAAGAAGCTAAAAGAGCAAAGAGATGGGATGCCGACAGAGAATGTTATCTTGATCCACAAGGAAACATTGCAGTTGACCCAGATTCCATTAGTGTTGATGATCTCACCCAGCAATTTGCCGAGGAAGAAGAAGCTAGACAAAGAGAATGGTGGGGAGGTGGTGATGAGAAACTAGTAGAGAAAGAAGAAAAAGTCAAGGAAACAGAACAGAAGCCAAAGTCAAAGAATGCTGATGATGGGATCATTGATACATCACAAGAGTTAACAGCTGAAAACTTGAAGAAGATGGCTGAAAAAGTTCTTGCAGCAAAAGAACTTGAGGTAGTTTATGATTCTGGAACTGAGTCCAAAAACAAGGTCAGTTCAAATGGTACACTTGAGTCAGGTAAGAAAGTTAAATCTGAAAATGACTGCAAAAATTGCATGAAAGAGTGCAAAGTTTGTAGTACAATCACTTACCTCTATGGTAAGAAGGTTGAAGAGTTGACTAGTAGAGTCAAAAGTGTTGAAAATCAAATCTTAAACCGTGACAAAATGCTGAAAGCTTCGAATGATAGATCAAAAGAATTAGCTGAGAAAATTGAAAATGATAAAAATGACATAGAAAGAATAAGAAAAGAAAACGAAAAGTTGATTTTTGAAAATCGTAAAATTTCTGAAAATTTTGAGAAGCTAAAGCGAACGGTTAAAGATTCTGATGACAGAAATGGTAAAACAACAAAAGAAAATCTTCAACTATCAGGGGTTCTTAGAGTAAAAGAAGAGTTAATCAACCAACAACTTGATGAAATTGCGAAATTGAAGCTTCAGTTTGAAGAAGCTAAAATTGAGAATGAGCGTATTAATTTGAAACTGAACAGTTACAACTCTGCAAGCTTTGTTTTGCAACACATTGTTCCAAAACCCACTGGGAAAAACAAAGCTGGCGAAGATGTATACTGTGATGGAACTGGGGTGGGGTTTCATCAAGTTCCGCCACCTGTTCTAAACAATTTCTCAAAGAAGCAATCAGGGTTGGTTAATGATGAAGTTGAAACAAATGAGATAAAACTGCCAGAGTCAATTGATGTGACATTTTCTTCATCATCATCCGATGATAGTGTTCAAACCGAGATCATTAAAGGCATGGCTGAAAGTGTCTTGGATAGTGATTCGACTGAAGATGAGGAATGTTTTCTGAATAATTACATTCCGAAACCAAAATCTAAAAACAACTTAGATGATGAACCGGGTCTTGTGATGTACAAGATGTCTGGTTCTGATAAGTTGTATTCAGACTTTGAGTTTCCTTTGGAGAATGTTAATGTGAATAAATTGAAAAAGGTTTTCAAATTGGTTGAAATTGATTTGTCTGAAGTAGACAGTTTGAAACAGACAAAGAGACAAATGAATTTTGATAAAGATAAAGCTTACTATAAAAAACCTGTTATTCCACCACGGTTTTCAAACAACAATCGAAATAAATGGTCGGGAGGATATCAGGGTGGTAAGAATTATCAGAAAAAGAATGTTCAGAACAAGAAGTTTGCTGTGAAAAAGGTGTTTGTGAACAGTTCAAGTTCACTTTCTGATGAGGAGTCTGAAATTTTTTCAAAAACAAACAATGAGTTCTTTGAAAAGAAGGCCTCAGAGCCTCAGTCTGAAGGCTTAAGTCGGGTAGCTGACACCCGAACATGCTTCAAATGTAATCAAGTTGGACATATTGCACGAAAGTGTACCAACTTGAAGCCTAAGACTGAAACTGTGAAGAACTCTATCAAGAGAGATGTTGTGAAAGGAAAGGCTCCATTGATTGTTGAGAAAAATGTTTTGAAAAATAAAAACACCAAGATCAAAACTGAACATGTTAAGAATTCGACATCTAAAATTGATAAATTTTATCAACGGGTTGCAACACCTCAACAAACATGGAAGCCAAAAGTTGTTGAAAAGAAAGCAAATACACCAAAGGCGTCTGAAACTGAAAAATCATCATCTTCAAACAAGAAGATGTATGTACCTTTGGAGTTTTATGAGAAACAAAAATCGACTTCTGAAAAGAAGTATGTGGTGAAGAAAAACCAACCAACTGCTCAACCTCAAAAATATGAATTTTTCTTATTCAAAGAAGTTGAATTTGGGACTGCTGAAAGCTTAAAAATGAATGATAAAAACTTTCCGCCACTTTACACTACAAAAACTCACATTAATATCCAGTTACCCGAGTCAAAAGAGGCTTGGGTAGCATCAAAATCTCATTAAATGCTTTTGATATGTGCAGGAGCTTCCTAGATCCGTTTCACGTTGGATTATGGATAGTGGAGCTTCTCGGCACATGACAGGAAAGACAGCGCTGCTGTATGATGTCAGAAATATCAATGGAGGATATGTAGGGTTCGCTGGTAACCAAGGTGGTAGAATTGTTGGTGAAGGAACGTTATCCAACGGGATCGTCACGTTTGAAAGAGTTAACTACATTGCTGAGCTGGAAAATAATCTGCTAAGTATCTCACAGATTTGTGACAGGATGTATACTACTCACTTCACAGACAAAGAGTGTTTGATTTTGAAACCAGGATTTGTTATTCCTGAAGAATGGATTATCATGAGAGCTCCTAGAGTGGATGATCTGTATGTTTTAGACATGAGTGTAGCAACTACAACAACGGGTCAAGCACACTGTTTTGTTTCTAAAGCAACGGAGAAAGAATCAAAGTTGTGGCATCGTAAGATGGGTCACATTCATCTTCGTAAAATGAATCATCTGGTGCATAATGATTTGGTTCTGGGAGTTCACATTAAAGGTTTCCATCTAGATAAAGAGTGCATTAGTTGCATGAAAGGCAAGCAAAAGAAAAAGTCACACCCCAAAAAGCAAGTCAATTCAGTCTCAAGACCTTTTGAGAGACTTCACATGGATTTATTTGGTCCTGTGAATGTCAAAAGTATTACAGGAGAACTTTATTGTCTTGTGGTTATTGATGATTATTCCAGATTTTCATGGGTATCATTCTTGAAATCAAAAGAGGAAACGTTTGACAGTTTGAGGGGGTTGTTCAGAAAGATTGAAAATTTGTACCAAAGGCGTATCAGAAGAATTAGAAGTGATAATGGTACTGAGTTCAAGAACAACAAGATGGAAGAATATTGTGATGAAAGAGGTATCTTGCATGAGTTCAGTGCTCCGTACACTCCGCAACAGAATGGAGTAGCAGAACGTAAAAACAGGACGCTGATCGAAATGGCCAGAACAATGCTTGCTGATTCAAAGTTACCGATAAATTTCTGGGCAGAAGCAGTTTCCGCCGCATGCTATACACTCAACAGAGTTCTCACTGTCAAGAAGTTCAACAAAACATGCTTTGAGTTGATCAATAACCGAAAACCGAATTTGAAGTATCTTGAACCGTTCGGGTCACCCTGTACTGTTCTAGAACCTTTTGGTAAGTTTGGTCCGAAGAGTATCGAAGGAATATTCATAGGATATTCAAGTCCGTTGCGACGAGTCTTCGTTCCAAGTCTGAAGCGGATTATTGAAGCTCAAAATGTTGAGTGTCAAGGTCATACAATGCCTCCACAGAATCCTGGCGACTCATGGCGTTTCAATTATGATACTTTGTGGGAATCCTTCAACATGGAGGAAGAACCAGAGTTCTTTGATGAGTTGGATATTCTAAGAGAGTATGAAGACTCAGATGAAAGATTTCCAGCAGAAACTTATCGAAAACGACAAGCTTCAAATGATGATGAGGCGGGTCCAAGCAATACTGGAGAACATGACGATATTGAAAATGAAGTTGCTCAAGAAGATCAGACGGTAGAGTATGATAATCAAGAATCTGAAAACAGACCAATATTCGATCGTGATGATTCAGACTCTGAGGGGGAGCTAATCCAGTTTTCAAATCAAACTATTCCAGTCAGTGAACAAGTTGCTAATCAAAACGTCACAAATTTGGAGAGTGAAGTAGATGTTTCAGGCGAGGTGATGCCAAGAACGCTTTCTTATCATCCAGAGGAACTGATAATCGGAGAACTACAAACGGGAGTCCGCACTCGAAGACAGCTTGATCAAGGGCTTACATGTTTTTATTCAAAAGTTGCTCCTTTACAAACTGAATTTTCATTAAGTTGCTTTATCTCGCAGATAGAACCAAGGACGTACAAAGAGGCACTTACTGAAGATTCGTGGGTAAATGCAATGCAGGAGGAGTTAAGCCAATTCGAGAAGTTAGGTGTGTGGAAGCTAGTAGATTTGCCCGATGGTCACCGGAAGATTAATACCAAATGGGTGTTTAAATGCAAGAGGGATGATCGAGGAGTTATCATTCGAAACAAAGCTCGACTCGTTGTCCAAGGTTTCAGTCAGCAGGAGGGGATAGATTTCACCGAAGTATATGCCCCTGTCGCAAGACTTGAAGCAATCAGAATCTTCCTTGCATTTGCATCGTGGAAAGGATTTAAAGTTTTTCAGCTAGATGTGAAGTCGGCGTTTCTCTACGGCAAGGTGAAAGAGGAGGTTTATATCGGACAGCCACCGGGCTTCACCGACCCAATTCACAAAGACAAAGTTTATCTCCTTGATAAGGCGTTGTACGGCTTACATCAGGCCCCGAGAGCCTGGTATGAGACCTTGTCTCAACATCTGTTAGCCAACCACTTCATTCGAGGAAAGATAGACGCCACTCTGTTCACAAAAGAAGTCGACGGGCATCTTCTGATAGTCCAAATTTATGTGGACGACATAATTTTCGGGTCTACAAATGAACAACTCTGCAAAGATTTTGAACAAGTTATGAAGCAGAAGTTTGAAATGTCTTCAATGGGTGAGATGAAGTTCTTCTTGGGACTTCAAGTTGATCAACTTCCCGAGGGAACTTTCATACATCAAACAAAATACGTTCATGATGTTCTGGAGAAATTCGGGATGTCAGGAATGTCACCAATGTCCACCCCATTAGCGACGACCCATGGGATAAACCCTGATCTCACCGGAGAGAAGGTAGATGAAACATTGTATCGCTCCATGATCGGCTCGTTAATGTACTTGACGGCATCAAGACCGGATATTATGTATCCAACCTGCCTCGCGGCTCGATTTCAGTCAAATCCTAGAGCTTCGCACATGGTAATTGTGAAAAGGATTCTACGCTACCTGAAAGGAACTCCATCTCTGGGGTTGTGGTATCCAAAAGTTGGCGACTTCACGCTCGAAGGATATTCTGATTCTGATTTCGGATGCTGCAAAGTGAATGCTAAATCAACAACAGCGGGGTGCCAGTTTTTCGGCCCACGATTGGTCACCTGGCAATGCAAGAAGCAGACCTCTGTCGCTTTATCCACTTGTGAAGCTGAATATGTATCTGCTAGCAGCTGCTGCTCTCAGATCTTGTGGATCCAGCAACAGATGCGAGACTACGGTTTGCAATTTCTTAACTCCCCTATCTTTGTTGATAATGAGGCAGCAATTAACATAACAAAAAATCCTGTTCATCACGCTAAAACGAAACACATTGAAATTCGTCATCACTTCATCCGAGACTGTTTCGAGAAGAAGTTGATACAAATAGAGAAAATCCACACCGATGAACAAAAAGCTGACTTACATACCAAAGCATTTGACAAAACACGTTTTAAATATCTTTTGAAACTTAATGGTATGAAGTTACTATCGGATGCGGAGGAGATCGTTGGCGTTGATGAAAGTACCACTGTAGATGATGTTGAAAAACAATCTGCAATGGTTTGTCGAATTTTTACTTGTTTTGGTTTTTAGGGGGAGATAGTAGTTTTATTTTCAGAAAAATACAAAAACAATAAAAAATTCGAAAAAGCCAAAAACATTAGAAAATTTCAAAAACCCAAAAACATGATAAAATTTCAAAAAGAGTTCGTGTAAAAAGGGAAAATGATAGTACATCAGCTAGACGGTTACAGTACGCTAAAGAAATGGAAAGTTTAAATGCGTTAAACAGTCTCACTGATGATATGCCGATAGGTTTTTACACATTTAGTAAGTCTGTTCGAGATATAAACCTAAAATCTTACTTACTTATTTCGTGGGGAACACTACTTGGATATATAGGTAACCCCTGAAATCTTGTTTGAAAGGTCTCATAATCTGATATACTAGGTCTTTATACTCAATGATGTCCGGGGTATTATTCCGGGACTTCTGCTGAACGGTAGTTCTGACCTAGTCCTTGGATAATACTTTACGCAAATGCTTGAAACATAGCATAAACCCTCAGCATGCCGATGAAACAATAAAATTGATAGTCGCTGCTGTTGTAGCTAAAAGATCCTCTAAAGGGGACATTCCGTAAAGTCGAAGCTGATATCTCTCTGCGTATACGGAAGTATCGACCTGAGATCCCTCGGCCCTCGCATACCTAATTTATGTACAGATATCATTGTAGTATACTCACCTGTAAGACTGATTATTGGGATTCTGGATACGGGAGTATATTCAAGAGGTGGGACACACGTATAAGTTTAAATCTCTAAAATACTAAATCAGTATCATGAACAGATTAAAATGTGTGTAAGAATTTAAGTGGATCAGCATATCGACAATCTAAGTGAATTGTTTAGTGTTTGGTATGAAATCAAGCTTAATGGTACTTGTAACTTGTCGGAAGCTGATATGATTCCCTAACACGCTCACCAAAAATATGTTTGTAAATAGTTTATTTTTACTATTCTTATATTCTGTTTTTTCATTACTCGTCTAATTGCTTCATTAAAAATCCCAAAAAGATTTTATTTTTCTACTTTATTTTCCGACAAACCAAAGTGGAGAGTTGATCTTCGGATTCGAAAGTTGAAAGCAGATGCAGGAAGTTTCTGGGATGGAAGATGAGTTTGGAGCTAATCATAACTAATCTGTAATTGAAAATGTCAAACACAAGTTCATTAAGTTGATACTTGTAATTTTTTTCAGAAAATTGATTGAACAAAAATTCCAAAAGTCAGTATGTTTTGTTTCAGGTCAACCAAGGTCATTAAGTTGGACTTGGTCGACAAATTAAGTACCTTGAGTCATTAATTTGAACCAAGCATCTTAAGTGGATTTCTAAAATCTGACAAAATTTGAGAAAAATCAAAGTTTCCTTAAAACGGTTAAAGTGTGCCTCATTCGGATGTTCATCCGGACGGATAGCCATACGCACGGATGGCAATGCGCCCGGGTGACAATACGCGTTTGTTGAAAGTATAAATAGAGGGTCAAAGAGTCAGTCAAAGTTATCCACACGCACAATACTCTTTCTCTCTCACTCGCACTTTGACTTTCTGATTTCGGAATTCTTTGCACGGATCTTTGTTTTCGTTGGTTTGCACAACATTTACAATGGCAAAGGTATGTTTTTCTAACTCAAATCTGCAATAATCCTTTGTTTGTTATCTGTTCATCGCGTATCTTTTCTTTCGGAGCTTTAATCTTAGATCTAGCCTGTGTTAGTTTGTTTTGTCATGAATAAATCATAGGGCTTTGTTCGGAATGATTAGATCTAGAGTTTTACCGGTTTAATTTGTGTTATAACATGTTAAAATCTTGTAGATCTGATGTTGGGACGGTACGTAGTGTCGGCTAGGTTTTTGTGAAATTAAGCTGTGAATAGGACGTTCTAGACAATATTGAATATAGGGTTTTGATCGCGTTGACATCCTCTGTGTAGATCTGTGTTCTATTTTAGGTTTTGCCATAGAAAATTTTTTGATGATCATAGACTGTTCTTCATCTGTGACTTATATCCGCACGCATAACTTGTACGCACGGATAGCAATCCGGGGCATTGTCATGCTGCACGCACGGATAGCAATCCGGGGCAATGTCATGATGTACGCACGGATAGCAATCCAGGGCAATGTCATGCTGTATGCATGGATAGCAATCTGGGACAATATCATGTTGTACGCACGGATGGCAATCCATTGGAATGTCAGGCTGTACGCACGGATGACAATACGGGGCATAGACATGTTGTCCGCACGGATAACTTATCCGCACGGAGAACTCATCCGCACGGATAAGTCATACGCACGGATAAGTCATGCGTATGGATAACCATCTAAGCGTCAAACCATACAAAAAGTTTTTCTTTGTCAGAATATTTTGAGATCCCAAAATTACTTCTTAAATGAATAAAATTTCTGCAGGATTGGGATAAATCTCATAATATTTATTGTGTATTGGATGAAGTGTATACCGAAAACACAATAGTTCAAGATGTTGCGAAATTCTTAAGAGAAAGCAGAATCTCTAAGGCTCTAACTGATAAGACTGTAGCTTATGAATCTCATGTGAAACGATTTTGGAGTGCTGCAAGATACGAAGAGAGTGATAAAACCATTTATTCTGCTATATCTAAGAAGGATGAGAATGGAAAAGATATAGATTTGGAGATGAAGGTGACAGTTGGTGATATAAGGAGAGTGTTGAATTTAGGAGACGCTGATAGTGACCCAACCATAGTTTCTGAACGTCTTGTAAAAGGGATATGGTGTAGAATGGGTTTTGCTGGAAGTGTAAATGGAAGGATGCAGAAGACAAGTTTCAGTCACGCTTATAAATTCATGGCTCATTGTGTTATTCATGCATTGTCACACAGAAAGGGTGGATATGATGAAACTCAAGATTATATCATGAATATCATTGCTTGTCTTGTACTGAACAGACCGTACAATATCTCTCAAGTAATTTTTGATCACATGATGGAGAATGTAAAGGATGGAAGCAAGAGGTTTCTTATGTATCCTAGGTTTGTCCAGATGATGATAAATGATCAGTTTGAAGGATTAGAAAAGAAAAGTAACGATATTTTGGGAATGAGGCATATGACACCAGACACAATCAGCAGGTTGATCAAAGGTCCAAATCCAGGAGCAAAGAGAATGATCTGCAAAATTTCAAATCCAAACTATGTAGCTCCAGAAAATGATGCTTGGAGACTTGAAGATAGCAATTTTGATAATGAAGATGACAGGATGAGCTTGTTCTATAAGAAAGATACTAGATGGTGGTGTATCAAGGATGGAAAGAGAAGGAGAACTCCAAAGACGTCCCCTGCAGTTTCTATTCCGAAGAATGTAGAAAAGGGTATTGAGAAAGGGGGAGTCATAAGGAAATTAGAATCTTATATTGTGAAAATTTCTAATAAATGTATCAAACATTTGTTTTGTAGGGTCTTCTGGAAAACAGCAGCACAAGTTGATAGATGAAACAGTTCTGGAACCATCAGCAGTTATTCAAGAAGGAGCTGAACTATTATCACAATCTCTTCAAAGTTTCTTAAAGAAGAATGAGG
This sequence comes from Helianthus tuberosus, assembly GCA_030545235.1. Lineage (NCBI taxonomy): Eukaryota > Viridiplantae > Streptophyta > Magnoliopsida > Asterales > Asteraceae > Helianthus > Helianthus tuberosus. The sequence continues at coordinate 47,300,233 of CM060403.1, forward strand.
ATGCTACTAAAGGTGTTAAAGATCAAGAAGGAGTCGTTCAAGATTTATCAAGTGATGATGATTCTGAAACCACTATATCAGAATCTGAACTTGATCCACTTACTCTTGGCAAAGGAAAAGCTCAGTTAAAGAAAAGGTCTCCAAAGAAAAAGAAGGGGTCAGATGAAGAAGATTCAACTTATGATCCTGAGAATCCAAAGAAACAAATCAAGAAAAGAAAAGCAGTTGTTGCTGGTTTCATTCCAAGAAATGTTCGAGCTAGAAAAGGAGAAGCTCAAGCTCAAATTGAACAAGGAAGTAAAGAAACACAACATGTTGAACCTCAAGAAAACGAAGCTGAAAAGAAGACTAGTCATGATGACTACGTTGAAGTTGTGACAACTCGAAATTTAGAACCTTTCATTGTATCTTGGTGTAACTTGTTTGAAACGTTATGTGATTAGTTAACTTGTTAATTCAATGAATGACCTAAGTGAAATTTTGTGATTTTGTGTTATGCTTGTATGAATGAGTGTGATTATGTGAACCGAGACACAAGGACACGACTCGAGACCATGCGGTCTCGAGTGAACAGTAACAGTTGGGCCGGATTGGGCCACACACCCCTTTAGCCTATTCGAAAGCCCATTAGGGTGTACCAATATGGAACAAGTATATAATCTCTAGTGATAGCCAACCTTGCCATTCTTTGGGCAATCCACACACACTCCCACATTCCCTCACTAAAACCCTCGAGATCAAACATCACATTTCCTCTCCTTCTTCGCGGATCAAACCGGTGACCACAAGGAGCACTCGGATCGGCACACACACACCAATTTGGAAGCTTCGTTCGCTACTACTTCACACCTTTGAACCCATACTTGAACCGGTTAGTGATTTCTTTGCAAACACATATATGTACATGATTAGAGGTGTTGATGTGTGATGATATAGGTTAATGATGCATGTTATGTGTTTATATCCGGTTGATGATGATTATATGATAGTGTATTGATTATGTTAGGATGAATAATGTATACTTAACTATGAATGAGTGTTATCGGCTCTATATGGGTTTGGATGTTGATGCAAGTTGGATTGATTGTTGAATGGAAACCGAATGCTTGTAGTCGGCTGTGGTATGTTCACGATTAGGATGATTCATTGTGTTGATATCATAGGGTGCATGTTAGTGTTGATAAGAAGATTGTTCATGATTTTGTTTGATTAAAGTTGATATGAATGATGATGATGAATGACTTGAATACATGAAGAACAACATGAATAGGATATGAACATGTTTTGAATATTTGAAATCTGATTGTTTGATCTATTTTGATTAGTAATTAGACAAGAAAACATGTTTAAGGATTGTGGTTGGATAGTACAATGTATCATGAAATCGTAATGCCATTGGATAGTACAAATTGCCGGATGTTAGCAGGTGTGTCAGTCGAGACCTTCGGTCTCGACTCGAGACCATGAACATACAACTCGAGACCGGGGATTGCGACATAGGTTACGAGTCGAGAACTCTCTAGTCTCGACTCGAGACCACACAATGCCAGCACAAAACAGCATAACTCGAGAACAGGGTTGCGAGTCTTGTTGCGACTCGAGACCAATACATGCATGACCCGAGACCTCTTCAGTTGCGAATTGAGAACTTATAGACTACAACTCGAGACCGCACAGTCTCGACTAGAGACCGCACAGTCTCGACTCGAGACCACGTACACGTGCACTGTTTGGACTTGCATTGTTACGGGCTTAGGATTGGGCCGGACTTTTGGGCTTTGTTTACTTGTATACTGTTCAACTCATAGGTATTATTGTAAACCGCCATGCTTATACATGTATGCCATGAATAATACCTGTATGCAACTTGCTAGTATACGTGTAAAACATACGTGCACTACTTGGATATGAACCTGACTTGAATGGTATCTATGTTAGGACGTAGTTGACCACTTACAACTTGATTGACTTTTCTGTGTATCTGCCGAGCAAACCGAGGTGAGTTCACACCCTCTACAAAGCATGGGATTCCCAGGGGTTGGGAATGGGGTTAAGGAACATGGGTTCCTCATCCTCCTTGGGTAGGACAGTATTGATCCAGGAATGTAATTCCTCGTCCTCACGGACAGATAACTCGTACTAGACCAAAACTCTATCACGAAGTCCCTCATCTTTGTATCGACTTAATCGCCGAGGCCAATGGCGAGCGGGTCATTAGTTAGATAGCGCTATTTAGGTTTGACAAACCTCACACCGTGCCGCAGAGGACGGGCGTGAACTAATGGACTACTGGCACGTCAATGATGATAGACATTGACAGTTCAGGGCACATAAACATGACTACAGTCAGCAGTCGATATGGTAACGAGTCTAGTAGATACATGGGGTAGCCCCCACGGCCGAAATGCCAGAGAACTAACACGGGGTAGCCCCCACGGCCGAAATGCCAGATAACTAACATGGGGTAGCCCCCACGGCTGGATTGCCAGAGTAACCGGGAATAAACATGTCACGTTTTCAACTATGGGGTAACCCCCACGGCAGGATGCCAGATAAAGGAAACTGTTTTCGAAACAACTTAAAACGAACACCCAACCGTGAACTCACTCAACTTGTTGTTGACTCGTTACTACATGCTTTGCAGGTCAATAGGTACTTAGCTGGAGCTTGCATGGAAGAGAGTCGTTGTGGGACATGGACAGCTGTGTGCCATGTTAACCTTTGAAACAATGAAACTTATGTTTGGTTTTGAACTTTATGCTTCCGCTTTGCAACTTAACGATGTTTTGTTTGAACACCAATCGTACTGGTTAAACTTTTATTATTATTAACTTGCGTGTTCAATATGATTGGTGGCTGGATCCTGGTCAGTCACGCCTCCAAGCTGTGGTATTCCGTAGGTGGATTTTGGGGGTGTGACAGATTGGTATCAGAGCCATTGGTTATAGAGAACTTGGTTTTAATAAGGGGAAAAAGTTTTATTAAAATCAGACTATAACCTGTACAGTGCTCTACGATCCACAACGACGCTTCACTCCACATGCAAGGCTCGACATTCTAGGTGATATGATCTATGTATATATTGCCTACTTGTTAGTTACATAGTATATTGCTCATGGTATGTTTGGTTAGTATAACTACTGTTTCTTGAAAACGCGTGTGCTTACTCTCTTCTGTCATCGCATTTTCGCGAACCCCTCTCACTCGCGTTCCTCTTGATGTGAAGATCATGTCTGGATGCGTAAACATGACACAAGCCCAGTTGACGGCTCTGATTAACGAACGAGTTGCCGCGGCACTGGCAGCTGCACACGCAGGAGGTATATCCTGCAGTCCAAACTCATCCTAGGATCTCTAGAATCCTACTCTCGTGAACCAACCTTTGTGTTAAACTCTGTCTTTTCTTTCACCCTCGATAGGTCAACATGTTCAACCACCTGTGTGCACTTTTAAAACTTTCATGGACTGCCGACCAACTACTTTTAGCGGCACTGAAGGAGCCGTAGGTCTCCTTCACTGGTTTGAGAAACTAGAATCTGTGTTCGAAATGTGTGAATGCCCTGAGGAGCGCAGGGTGAAGTATGCTACCGGTACCCTAGAGGGTTTGGCGCTCACATGGTGGAACGCTCAGGTGCAAATGCTGGGGTTGGTTGCTGCCAACGCCACCCCGTGGAACAACTTTAAGGAAATGATCAAAGAGGAGTACTGCAACCGTGATGAGATTCACAAATTGGAGGTAGAGTTCTTCAACCTCAAGATGACGGGGTCAGAGATTGAAGCTTATGTGAAAAGGTCGAACGAACTGGCAATTCTGTGTCCTACTATGGTGGATCCTCCCATCAAACGCATCGAACTATTTCTCAAGGGCTTAGTGCCGGAAATCCAAAGTCATGTGACTTCAGCAAACCTCGCCACCATCCAGCAAGTTGTCCAGTTGGCTCACCGTCTCACGGATCAGGCGGTGGAGCAGAACAGGTTACCAAAGCGCATAGGTGCTGCAACTACTTCAGGTGCTCTTAACGACAACAAACGAAAATGGGATGGAACTCCAAGTAAGGGTTCGACTTCTGTTCAGTCTCAGTCTCAGCAGAGAAAGACTGAAGACTACAAGAGCCCTAATCAGCAATCATCTGGTGGTCAAAGTCATGGTGGGTACAAAGGGAATCACCCCAAATGCAATCGCTGCAGCCTACACCACAGCGGGCCATGCACCAGGGGTAACTGTCATCGGTGCAACAGGCCAGGTCACGCTGCAAAGGATTGCAGGAGCCTGTATCCCGCCAATCAGAATCGTCAGCAAGCCCAACAGAACCAACGTCAGCAGCAGCAAGGTGATAACAACAACAACAGGAACCCAACTGAACAGGAACCAGAACAACAACAACAACAATAACAACAATCAGGGGAACGGTAACAACGGGAACAACAACAATGGTGCCAGGGGGCGGGCGTTCGTGATCGGCCAAGGTGAAGCAAGGAATGACCCCAATGTTGTGGCGGGTAAGTTCCTTCTCGACGACTTTTACGTTACAGTTTTATTTGATTCGGGTGCCGATACTAGCTACATGTCACTAGAAGTTAGTCGGATGCTTAAGCGTATCCCAATACCTTTGAACAACAAGCACACTGTAGAGCTAGCAAATGGTAAGAGTTTAGAGGCCACTCACGTAGTCAAGAGTTGTAAACTCGTTCTTGCTAACCAAACCTTCTCTATCGATCTTATTCCTATCGTATTGGGTAGTTTCGACGTTGTCATTGGGATGGATTGGTTATCCCAACACCGAGCAGAGATCCTTTGCAATGAGAAGATTGTTCGTATTCCTGGTTCCGGTAATGAACCTCTCATGATTCGTGGAGACAAGAGGAGTGCTGTTGAGAACATCATCTCTCTCCTTAAGGCCCAGAAGTGCTTACGAAAGGGCCACACTGCTATTTTGGCTCTCGTTACTGACACCTCAGAGAAAGAGAAGAAGATAGAAGATTTTCCAATTGTACGCGACTATCCTGAGGTATTTCCGGAGGAATTACCTGGTCTTCCGCCACATCGCCAAGTCGAATTTCAGATTGAACTAGCTCCTGGAGCTGCGCCTATAGCTCGTGCACCTTATCGTTTAGCTCCATCAGAGTTGGAAGAACTCTCTACGCAACTGCAAGAACTCTTGGATAAGGGTTTTATTCGTCCTAGCTCATCGCCTTGGGGAGCTCCAGTGCTATTTGTGAAGAAGAAAGACGGTACCTTCAGAATGTGCATCGACTACCGGGAACTCAACAAGGTGACGGTGAAGAACCGTTATCCTCTACCACGTATTGACGACTTGTTCGACCAGCTGCAGGGGTCGAGCTACTATTCAAAGATTGACCTGAGATCAGGGTATCACCAGCTGAGAGTCCGAGAAGAGGACGTCTCCAAAACAGCCTTTAGAATCCGTTATGGACACTACGAGTTTTTGGTCATGCCTTTTGGGCTGACAAACGCACCTGCGATCTTCATGGACTTGATGAATCGAGTGTGCAACCTTATCTAGACAAGTTCGTCATAGTCTTCATCGACGACATCCTGATCTACTCTAAGAGCCAGGAGGAACACGAGCAGCATCTACGACTCATTTTGGAACTCCTTCGAACAGAACAGCTTTATGCAAAATTCTCAAAATGCGACTTCTGGCTTCGAGGAGTCCATTTCTTAGGTCACGTGGTAAACAAGGATGGGATCTACGTTGATCCATCCAAGGTAGAATCGATTAAGAACTGGCCTGCACCTCGCACACCAACGGAAATTCGCCAATTCTTGGGTTTGGCAGGTTACTACAGGAGATTCATTAAGGATTTTTCCAAGATTGCACAGCCTCTTACCACACTAACGCAGAAAGGCGTTGTTTATCGATGGGGAAACGCACAGGAGTTGGCATTTCAGCATTTAAAGGATAGACTTTGCAGCGCACCTATCCTTTCCTTGCCAGAGGGCACAGACGACTTCGTGGTCTACTGCGACGCATCCATTCAAGGTCTTGGTTGCGTACTGATGCAACGAGACAAAGTTATAGCTTACGCCTCACGCCAACTCAAAGTTCATGAAAAGAACTACACTACACATGATTTAGAACTGGGAGCTGTTGTTTTTGCACTTAAGATATGGCGACATTACCTATATGGTACCAAGTGCACCATTTACACTGACCACAGGAGTCTCGAGCACATCTTCAAACAGAAAGAACTGAATATGCGACAACGACGATGGGTCGAGCTACTGAATGATTACGAATGTGCAATCAAGTACCATCCTGGCAAAGCCAATGTTGTGGCTGATGCCCTTAGTCGAAAGGACACTACGCCTAAGCGCGTGCGCGCATTGCAGCTCACTATACATTCTAGCCTTCCTTCCCAGATACGAGATGCTCAGATAGAAGCATTGAAACCAGAAAACGTCAGGGCTGAAGCCCTACGCGGCTCAAGGCAACGCTTAGAACAAAAGGAAGACGGTGCCTATTACGTAACGGGACGCATTTGGATCCCACTCTATGGCAACTTACGAGAGCTTGTGATGGATGAAGCACACAAGTCTCGCTACTCGGTACACCCTGGTTCGGATAAGATGTACCACGATATCAAAACCACGTATTGGTGGCCTAGCATGAAGGCCCACGTAGCAACTTACGTCAGCAAGTGCTTGACTTGTGCGAGAGTCAAGACAGAATACCAGAAACCCTCAGGCCTACTCCAACAACCAGAGATACCGCAATGGAAATGGGAGCAAATTTCCATGGATTTCGTTACTGGCCTGCCTAGATCCCAGCACGGAAATGATACTATTTGGGTGATAGTGGATCGACTCACAAAGTCCGCGCACTTCTTGGCTATCAAGGAGACGGATAAATTCTCCACTCTTGCAGAAGTATACCTTAAGGAAGTTGTCTCGAGGCACGGGGTGCCCACCTCTATTATCTCGGATCGAGATGCACGTTTTACTTCAGAACTGTGGCAGGCAATGCACAAATCCTTTGGCTCACGATTAGACATGAGCACAGCGTATCATCCTCAGACGGACGGGCAGTCCGAGAACACGATTCAAACCTTAGAAGACATGCTCCGTGCATGTGTGATCGACTTCGGCAACAGCTGGGAAAAGCATCTGCCACTCGTGGAATTCTCATACAATAACAGCTACCACACCAGCATTAAAGCTGCTCCGTTTGAGGCATTGTACGGACGTAAATGCCGGTCACCTCTTTGTTGGGCAGAGGTGGGGGATAGTCAGATCACTGGACCGGAACATGTGGTAGACACAACCGAACGAATTGCTCAAATCCGACAACGCATGGAGGCGGCTCGTGATCGCCAGAAAGTCTACGCCGATAAGGGCAGGAAACCACTTGAGCTCCAGGTTGGGGAGCGGGTATTACTCAAAGTTTCACCCTGGAAGGGTGTGGTTCGTTTTGGTAAACGAGGTAAACTTAACCCACGATACGTCGGACCTTTCGAAATCATCGAGAAAATAGGCAGGGTGGCCTACAGACTGAACTTACCAGCAGAACTCGGTGCAGTTCACAATGTTTTCCACGTGTCGAATCTGAAGAAGTGTCTGTCAGATGAGACCCACATAGTTCCTCTGAAGGAACTCACTATCGACGAGCAGTTATGATTCGTCGAGGAACCAGTTGAAATCACGGACCGGGATGTTAAGGTCCTCAAGAGCAATAGAATACCTCTCGTTCGAGTTCGTTGGAACTCACGTCACGGCCCAGAGTTCACCTGGGAACGCGAAGATCGGATGAAACAAAAGTATCCCCAACTGTTCGCAAACAGTACAACCACTACTGAGGTTGAAGCTATGGAATTTCGGGACGAAATTCCAGATCAACGGGGGGTGGATGTGACACCCCAGGAAAACCGGGAAAACCATACAACTTAACTAGCTTCCTCAGTGAGTGCTTACCAAATTTCGGGACGAAATTTCTTTCAACTTGGGGATGATGTGACAACTCGAAATTTAGAACCTTTCATTGTATCTTGGTGTAACTTGCTTGAAACGTTATGTGATTAGTTAACTTGTTAATTCAATGAATGACCTAAGTGAAATTTTGTGATTTTGTGTTATGCTTGTATGAATGAGTGTGATTATGTGAACCGAGACACAAGGACACGACTCGAGACCATGCGGTCTCGAGTGAACAGTAACAGTTGGGCCGGATTGGGCCACACACCCCTTTAGCCTATTCGAAAGCCCATTAGGGTGCACCAATATGGAACAAGTATATAATCTCTAGTGATAGCCAACCTTGCCATTCTTTGGGCAATCCACACACACTCCCACATTCCCTCACTAAAACCCTAGAGATCAAACATCACATTTCATCTCCTTCTTCGCGGATCAAACCGGTGACCACAAGGAGCACTCGGATCGGCACACACACACCAATTTGGAAGCTTCTTTCGCTACTACTTCACACCTTTGAACCCATACTTGAACCGGTTAGTGATTTCTTTGCAAACACATATATGTACATGATTAGAGGTGTTGATGTGTGATGATATAGGTTAATGATGCATGTTATGTGTTTATATCCGGTTGATGATGATTATATGATAGTGTATTGATTATGTTAGGATGAATAATGTATACTTAACTATGAATGAGTGTTATCGGCTCTATATGGGTTTGGATGTTGATGCAAGTTGGATTGATTGTTGAATGGAAACCGAATGCTTGTAGTCGGCTGTGGTATGTTCACGATTAGGATGATTCATTGTGTTGATATCATAGGGTGCATGTTAGTGTTGATAAGAAGATTGTTCATGATTTTGTTTGATTAAAGTTGATATGAATGATGATGATGAATGACTTGAATACATGAAGAACAACATGAATAGGATATGAACATGTTTTGAATATTTGAAATCTGATTGTTTGATCTATTTTGATTAGTAATTAGACAAGAAAACATGTTTAAGGATTGTGGTTGGATAGTACAATGTATCATGAAATCATAATGCCATTGGATGGTACAAATTGCCGGATGTTAGCAGGTGTGTCAGTCGAGACCTTCGGTCTCGACTCGAGACCATGAACATACAACTCGAGACCGGGGATTGCGACACAAGTTACGAGTCGAGAACTCTCTAGTCTCGACTCGATACCACACAATGCCAGCACAAAACAGCATAACTCGAGAACAGGGTTGCGAGTCTTGTTGCGACTCGAGACCAATACATGCATGACCCGAGACCTCTTCAGTTGCGACTCGAGAACTTATAGACTACAACTCGAGACCGCACAGTCTCGACTAGAGACCGCACAGTCTCGACTCGAGACCACGTACACGTGCACTGTTTGGACTTGCATTGTTACGGGCTTAGGATTGGGCCGGACTTTTAGGCTTTGTTTACTTGTATACTGTTCAACTCATAGGTATTATTGTAAACCGCCATGCTTATACATGTATGCCATGAATAATACCTGTATGCAACTTGCTAGTATACGTGTAGAACATACGTGCACTACTTGGATATGAACCTGACTTGAATGGTATCTATGTTAGGACGTAGTTGACCACTTACAACTTGATTGACTTTTCTGTGTATCTGCCGAGCAAACCGAGGTGAGTTCACACCCTCTACAAAGCATGGGATTCCCAGGGGTTGGGAATGGGGTTAAGGAACATGGGTTCCTCGTCCTCCTTGGGTAGGACAGTATTGATCCAGGAATGTAATTCCTCGTCCTCACGGACAGATAACTCGTACTAGACCAAAACTCTATCACGAAGTCCCTCATCTTTGTATCGACTTAATCGCCAAGGCCAATGGCGAGCGGGTCATTAGTTAGATAGCGCTATTTAGGTTTGACAAACCTCACACCGTGCCGCAGAGGACGGGCGTGAACTAATGGACTACTGGCACGTCAATGATGATAGACATTGACAGTTCAGGGCACATAAACATGACTACAGTCAGCAGTCGATATGGTAACGAGTCTAGTAGATACATGGGGTAGCCCCCACGGCCGAAATGCCAGAGAACTAACACGGGGTAGCCCCCACGGCCGAAATGCCAGAGAACTAACACGGGGTAGCCCCCACGGCCGAAATGCCAGATAACTAACATGGGGTAGCCCCCACGGCTGGATTGCCAGAGTAACCGGGAATAAACATGTCACGTTTTCAACTATGGGGTAACCCCCACGGCAGGATGCCAGATAAAGGAAACTGGTTTCGAAACAACTTAAAACGAACACCCAACCGTGAACTCACTCAACTTGTTGTTGACTCGTTACTACATGCTTTGCAGGTCAATAGGTACTTAGCTGGAGCTTGCATGGAAGAGAGTCGTTGTGGGACATGGACAGCTGTGTGCCATGTTAACCTTTGAAACAATGAAACTTATGTTTGGTTTTGAACTTTATGCTTCCGCTTTGCAACTTAACGATGTTTTGTTTGAACACCAATCGTACTGGTTAAACTTTTATTATTATTAACTTGCGTGTTCAATATGATTGGTGGCTGGATCCTGGTCAGTCACGCCTCCAAGCGGTGGTATTCCGCAGGTGGATTTTGGGGGTGTGACAGAAGTTACTGATGCTGGTGTCTTTTATTCAAAGTTCCCAACAGTACCAGAAAATGTAGAGATTCCAGAATCTTCACATCCAAGAAGTTCAGATGATTTCTTTAGCAATATTCCACCTGCTTCAGGAGATCCGTTGGAGGATCTGAACTTTGATGAAGATTTGTTCAACAATGAAGCAGTGAGAGTTCTGGCAAACAAAGTCAAAGAGCTTGAAAAAGAAAAAGCTGAAGAAGAACGTGATCTTTTGTTAAAGCCAGTAAATAAAATAATGAAAGCTCATGATAAACTTAGATCGGTGCTAATCCATGATGAAGACACCATGAAGAAAATAAAGGAAGATGGAGATAATAATGCTAAATTGATTGAAGCTCTTATGGCAGAAATTTCTTCATTGAACGAGAAGACAAAGAATCTCCAAGATGTAAATCAGACACTCAATCAACTTCTAAGTGAAATGAGTGAATCTACTTCAAACGAAATGAAAGCAATGAAGCTGGAGATGGAAGCTATGAAGGCAGACAAAGTAATGAAAGATGAACAACTCAAGATGTTATATTCTGTTGTGGAAAACTTTTTGAAAAAGGATGTTCATGCTGCTTACAATGAAATTGAAGTAGGAAAAGTTGAAGAAAGAAGACTTGAAAGAGAGAGAAGACTAGCTGAGGACGCTATTCAAAAGAACAAAAGTGTAGTTGAAGATGTTCAGGAAGCTGGTGGTTCTTCAAGTCAAATCGATACTGAAATGTTTGATGCTGAAAATGTTCAAGAACCAGTTGCTCAAGAACAAGTTGCACATGGTCAAGATTTCATGTTAGTTGGAGAGCCTTCTCAAATCATTGATTCTGATGAAATCATTCGTAGAGTTGCTGCTGAACAAAAGAAGAAAAAGGCCAAAGAAGTGTTGCTACTTGAATGGAAGACAAAGCAGTTTGTTATTGTTGGAGATGCTTATACTGTGCCACTCAACGTAAAAGACGGTCTTTACAGAATGAAAGTTATGAAAAGGAGAAAAGAAGCGAAAAAGGCTCGTGGTGAAGAAGTTAGTGATTCTGATGAAGAACTTCTTGTAGATGATGAAGCAGATGAAGATGTAGAGAAAGATGAAGATGAAGAAAAAGACGATGATGAGAAAGACGATGATAATAAGAAAGATGATGATAAGAAGAATGATGACAATGATCAAGGTACTTCAGGATTGATTGTCAAGAATCCCATTGATGAACAAAAGATTGAGGAGTTTCTGAATGATCAGATCAACGAACAAGAAGATGATGATCAGCAAGAAACTTCTACTTCTGGAAAACAGCACATGGATCAGGTATTCCTTACAAATCCTACAGTCATTTTCTTACATGATAAAAGTCAGGAGGTGATTGAGGTTAGAAGGTCAAGGGAAGAAATGTTAGAGGAATTGGGTTTGCAAGAAGGTAAATTCAAATTCGATATTGAAGATGAAATTCCTGAAACTTCTGAAGTTGTATTTGAATCAAGATATGCCTTTTGAAGCCGATCATTACAACGAAGTAATTGTTGAAGATGCTTCAGATTCATCTGATGATGAAGTTGATTTTCATTATTCTGGAATTGATGAAACATTTCCTTCGTTGTCGGAAATGTTCAAAGATCGAAATGAAGAAGAAATCAGGAGAAAGATAGTAGAAAAAGTGTCTACAGAAGGAATTCCAGATACCATACCGAGAGAAAATCTTGTTGAAGAAAGAAAGAAATGGTACAAAGTCATGCCAAAAGAGAGAAAGAAACTTCGGGCACTTCAATTCTTCACACACGACAAAGATCTCTCTTGGGGTGACATTCTCTCTTGGGGATATTTGGAAGACTTAAAAGTTTATACAATCAGAAGAGAACAGGGAGTACAATATTTTGAGTTCTTGGCTGATATCAAAACTCTGCCATGGTGGGATATAGATGAATTGGTAAAAACAAAGAACATCAAAGAATTTTACCATGGGTTAGATGTGAAGCAACATGATCAAAAGTTATGGAGTTATGTGAAGCTGCAGGCTGAGAAAAGGTATCCTGATTGGAAACCACACTTTCCATAACAAATTGTCAGAATCTTAGAAAGTGGTGAAAAAGATATTACTCTGGATGTCAAGCCTCCTAGTTGCTTGAAGAACATGCCTTTACGGGCAATGGAGCAAGATTTCCATGAAGAGTTTGAAGGGTGGTTGTACAATCAAACTACAGCTGAAGCAATAATTTCTTTACATAACAAGTCCATAGGAGAAGCAAGAAGGATCTGTGTGTTAGATCCTATATGGCTTGTAAATTGCTCGAAGAAAGATATCGATTGTCTGTTCTACAACAAGATAGTTTATGAGAGACCTGATAGAGAGCAAGCTTTGCAATATCAAAAAGTTGTGGATGTTTGTTACGCAAAAGACATCAACTCTGGAAGATACTGGAAGACTCAATGGAGAGATCTGGAGATTGACGAGTTCTTGAAAGTATACAAGCGTGAACAACGTTCTAATAAGAATGCTGAGCATGCTGCTAAGTTGGGAAGACGTAAATTGGGGATTGTTCCTCCAACAGACCAAACACCAATTGAATCTGAAGAAAACAAAATTCCTAAGTGGGAACGGAAGCGAGATGGAGATCCTGTGTACAGAAATTGGTGGATGACTGAAGGAAGACAAAAACGAAAAAGAATGTTGGAGGAAAAGGCACAGAAAAGAAGAGAGAAAGCGCGTGAACGAAGACGCAGCAGAAGGAATTAAAGACTATGCTGGAAGGTACTACAGCTACATCCGAGGGGGAGTCTGTTAGTACATTATGTCTGTAGCTTCCGTCAGCATGTAGTCATATTTTGTATTCTGTGTTTATGTATATTATCTGTATGTATGTAGTTAGCATGACAACTCAGGAATAGGTTTTGTATGTAAAAGTGTTGAGTTCAACCCGTCCGGATGGTAATACGCACGTATGGCAATACGCACGTATGGCAATACGCACGTATGGCAATACGCACGGATGACTTATCCGCACGGATAAGTTATACGCGCGGATAATCATACGCACGGGTGAGTCATACGCACGGATAGCCCACCCGTACGTACAACACTTATTAGTTTCCTGAGTCTGTCTATAAATAGAAGGTCCGGTGCAACTTTGTTAGAACTTTTTGACACGCACGGATAGTCTGTATTTCTACTGGATCTTGTAACTTTCAGAACAATCAATAGAACGAACAGACAAGCAGTTAAACGTTGAATTCTGTGTTGCACAAATCTGTGATTCGTCATAATGGATTCCGCACATTAAGACGAAATCGATTCATCTTGTTCCTACGATCAGATCCTGTATCAACGGGACCAACAACCTTAGATGCCGTAAGTGCGATCACTTCTGCAACACCCTAGCAACATACTGTGTATTACTCGATCAACCTGCAAGATCGAGGGGCAAGAGGATGATCGTGGTACCTCACCGACCTCAGTATTAGAACGACCCTGGTTATCGGCAATGAATACCATCAGATTGACTTCAACCGAATCCCTAACCCTAGTCAGCGACTTATGGGAGTCAACTCTTACGAATCAATCAGGACATAAGCGATGACAGCAGATTATAGTGTGGAATGTGTGACTACCAGCACTGTGAGTAGCGCGAGAGGACATGGCGCAGAATGTGAAAAGATGGGCTTGGTTGGTGAAGGATCGTAGGGCCCCGTTTCAAGCAACGACGTTAGAGACGACAGTCACGGCGACATCATGGTATTTGTAACCATGGCCTACAGTATGGAAATGAAGGTGCCTACGACATGGGTTGGTCATTGTTAGAATCAAGACGACAACAACCAAGGGAACGACGACAATAACAACACTAGAAATGATGCTCGTGGAAGGGTATTTAGGATTGGCGTGGGCGATGCCAGGATTATAGCAACATGGTAGCTTGTATGGGTAGCTAATCGCTTCGTCTCTATTCTGCTTAACCCTGATGTTTCTTGAAACCAAACCTGTTGTGGAATCGGCTGATGGCAAGTCAATTGAAACTTCATATGTTCGTTGGGATGCAAACTCGACCTTGTGGGACAAGTGTTCGACATCGACCTTCTTTCTACTACCCTTGATAGTTTTGATGCAGTAGTCAGTATGGATTGGTTATCCAGATATCGCGCAGATATACCCTGTGAGGAGAAAGTTGTCGCCTGTCATAAAGTACCCGGGTGGTGCAGAGGTTAGCATCAATTCAGCAATGAAGGCCAGAAGTGTCCACGGAGGGATTACCCCGCTATGTTAGCACTCGTTACTGATGTTAGGGTAGGGAAATAGGGATCGAGAATTCACCAATTGTTTGTGATTTCTTTCGATGAGCTACTCGAGGAACTTTCAGGTTTACTCCCGCAACTGTTAGATAGACTCTCAGTTTGATCTCACGCCAGAGGCAGCCTTGATTCTTCGTACTTCTTATCATCTTGCGCCAGGAGGGTTGCAAGAACTGTCAAATCAACTACAGGAACCTTGGGACAGGAGTTTTGTCGGACCTAGTTTTCGCTCCGGGGAGCCCCGGTTATATCCGTGAAGATAAGCCTGATCGTTAGACATGTGTACTGGTTATCGAGAACTTAACAAAGTGACAGTCAAGAACCGTTTGCCTCGACCATGTATTGACAACCTGTTGACTAGTTACAAGGGTCAAACTCCCACTCGAGGATTGGCTAACAAGCGAACCATCATCAGATGGAAGTCCAAGGGGAGAATGTTCCTGGAACGGCATATCGAATGCAATGCGGCCATTGCGACTTCGTATTCCCTGACCTTTGGATTGATCAACACACCAGCAGCTTTTTGGGATCACATGAATTTACCGTGTTTATTGATGATGTCTTGAATCATTTCCAGGATAAAGGAACAACATGGGCGGCATATGTATCATATTTTAGAGCTCTTGAGGGAAGAGACACTCCGCGCGAAGCTTTGATAAATGTGAATACTGGATTTGAGCGGTACATTTTTGGCCATGTAATCAACGAGGTGGAATACATGTGGATCTCGTTAAGATCCATTTTCTTAGAAACTGATTGGCACCAAAGATTCTTTCAGGGATACAGCAATTTCTTGGTTTCGCTAGATGCTATCACCGATTCATCACAGGATTTTCGAAGATCGCGCAGCTTAAATCTCTTTAGCACAGCAGGGTGCTGTGTTCGTGGGAGACAAAACAGGAGGACGTCTTTTCAGCTTTCGAATCCCAACTCTGCAATGCACTGGGCCTAGTCTTTACCTAAGGGTACGGGTGATCTAGTAGTATACCATGATGCTCCGAATCAGATTCCCAGTTACACACCGATGCAACACGAGAGAGTGATGACTTACGTAATGGAGTTACGAAGAGGAACTGCACGACAAACAATCTGCGGTGGAAACTGTGGTCTTTAGATTTAAGTCGGAGGCATTACTTGGATGGTACCGAATGCACTACTTAGACCGATCACAAGGGCCTCCCGTGTACCCTGGTTTCGAAAGAGCTAAATCAGTTAATGGCATCGCTGGATGGAACTTTTGGATGATTATGACTATGAAACTTGAATGTGCATGGGCTTTGCAGCTCACTATCGACTCTAAATTACCTGATCAAACTCGCTCTGTTCAAACTGGAGAACTGAAGGAAGAGGATTTTCAAGTTGAACCCATGCGGGGCATGGAGAAGCAATCTCTGGCAGGTCGGATGATAATTCGCTACCTCCAGGAACGAGTGTGGATCTCATTATACAACAACTTTAGGGAAACTTGTGTTGAGCAAAGCACACCGGCTTCGATATCCTAGTCGTCTGGATTTTGCTGAGAGATATTAGGATCTTTAAATCTTGTACTGGTGATCGGGCATGAAGACCCACCTAGCAATTTATGTGAATGACGTTTGACTTGTGGGAAAGTCAAGGTGGAGTATCAGCAACCAGCAACACCCATATGGAAAATGAGAACATGCTGCCATGGATTTTGTCGCTAGTCTACTTACAACTCGAAACGGAAACAAGATCACCTTGGTGATCGTTGATTGTCTCATGTAACCAGCACACTCTCTTGCAATCAAGGAAACTGACGAGTCGTCACAGCTTGTGAATATTCCTCTGAGAGAGGTGGCTTTTATGCCAGGCAATACACAATACCCTCGGCTCACACCTAGACATGAGCATTGATTATCACCGTCGGACGAATGGTCAGAATAAACGAACTATCCTGACACTTGAAGACATGCTGCAAGCATGTGTATGATTAACCTTAGTAAAATGGGAAGGACACTTACCTATGGAAGAATCCTACTGCAGCAGATACCATTCTAGTATTCAGACAGCTCTGTTTGAGGCATTGCATGGACGATAATGCCAACCTCCTTGTTGGACTAAGGGGATTGAAAACTTAATTACGAGCCCAGGACTTGTACTCGAAACTCTTGGGAAGATTGTTTGGATCGGGAATCGTTTGACGGCAACGCGTGACCGTCAGGAAGGCTGATAAGCTTAGGAAGCGCTGGAAGATCGTTGTAGGTGATCATATCGTGTTGAAGGTCTCACCCTGGGAGGGTGTGGTATGCTTGGTAAGCGTGGTGAGCTTAATTCACGTTACGTTGGACCATTCAATTATGGAAAGAATCGGTAGCATGACCTAAAAACTCGAGATTACCCGGTGAAGTGAGTATCGTACACGAGGTCATTTATGCCTCGGATCTAAGGAAGTGGTTGTTCAACGAAACACTTGTGATACCTCTACTGGCGCCTAAGGTTAAAGACAAGTTATAGTTGTCAAGGTATCTATTGAAGGCATGAACCAGGAAGTCGAGATTCGTTAACACGGTCGGATTGCAATCGCGAAAGTTTGTCGGGACTCAAGACGTGGACCGGAGTTCACGTAGGGACGCAAAGATCAGACAAAGCTCTAATATCCTCAACTGTTCAAGTGGTTGAACCAACTTTTGCTGTCGTTGGCGAATTTTGGGACGAAATTCCCTTTCAAGTTGGGGATGATGTGGCACCCGAGGAAAAATCCACAGTCATCCTAATTTAACAACCATCCCGATCTAACATTTTGCAGCTTTGGATTGCTTACCAAATTTCGGGACGAAATTTCTTTCAAGTTGGGGATGATGTGACAACCCGTGCTTTAGAGCTTTTTATCGTACCCTGATGTAACCTATACGAACTTTATATGGTAAGTTGACGCATAAATTTAAATGGAATATTTGTGAGTTGTATGTGCGTGATGTGTGAAATGTTAAATGTTTGTGTGTGGTATGTGAGATGTCAAATGTGAATGTTGTTAGTAATTTAATTGAGTCGCACAAAGGTCCGGGTCGCACACCTATAACTTGGGCCGAACACTCTCTTCCTGTAAACTAAGCCATTCTCGGCCCAGCTCCCCTAGGCCCAAAGCTAAGTCCAACTCCTCTGAGCCCAAACGAAACACAAGCGGGCCTGGCCCACTTGCTCAACAGTATGCGTACATAAGGGGGTATACGTGATCCTCATTGTCACACAAACACATTGAATTGCAAACCCTAACTCCTTCTCCTTGGATGATCGACGGCAGGCCCTCCCAACCTGAAGCCCTCCTTCTCTCGGCTTGGCCCTCCCTTGCACCTGATCTCCTTCGGTTAGTATCATCCCTGTAATCGAGTCATTTGTTATGGTGATTGATTGTGTTATCTTGTCGAATGATCTTGTCGAATGACCTTGACTATATGTTAATTGATTAATGTGATTAATTGTGGTATATGTGCGACATAGTATTGTATGTGATTTATCTGTTGAAGGGTTTAGTGTAGAGTGTTCATAAGAGAGATTGTACGTGACTAGGGTTTGAATAATGATTGTATCGATAATTTCTGTATGTTTCTGATAATCATTGTTATGGCTGGGTTGAAGTCAGTTTTGTGACACCCCAGGAAAACCAGGAAACAACACAACATAGCTTCCTCAGTAACTGCGTACTAAATTTCGGGACGAAATTTCTTTCAAGTTGGGGATAATGTGACAACCCAAGTTTTCAAGGTCTCTATTCGACTTAACTTATTACTTATTTGCAAGTGTGTTTTTATGTTTACTTGATGTGCAATATACGTGTTGTTTATAGATTTGTGGTGTGCATGATATGTGTATAGGTGTTATACATTTTGTATTGATAATATGATTGTAAAATTGAAAACAAAATGTTGGAACCTTGCCGAAAACCAACCCCCACCCACGAAAACACCTCCCACCCGAAATCACCCCTCCCCAATGAAAACACCTTAGTGTTTTCATCAGGAAGTGGGGCGACGAAAACGAATGGGCTTTGGCCCAGTTGCGGTTAGTTTTATATGATTGCTCCCAACCTTTACGAGATTTTTTTGGAATCGGCAACCCTAACCACTTCTCTCCCCTCATCCCGGTGTGCCGGCAAGTTTAGGATCTTGAAGCTTTTTGCATCGATCGATTCGTTATTCATCCTGTTTGGGTTAGTAATCGACTGTTGATAGTTAATTGATTTAATTCTTCATGAACTATCTGTTTGTTACCATGAATTAACTGTCATATGAATTGGTTGTGGATTGTATAGATGAGCATGTTAGGGATCCTTATAATCTGTTGTATGATCAGTTACATTATGTTATGCGTATTGATCATGCTCGATTTGATGATTGACGATCCGTATATGTTGTTAGTATGATTATAGATGCTTAACAGATTAGGATTCTATGTTTAAGTGTTACGATGAATACTTGATGATTTCAACAACTTGCTGATGATTGCTTGGTGATTGAATGATTGTATGATGAAAGAGATGTAACTGTTAGATAGCTGCTAGGGTTGTGATTGTGTAACTGTTCGACGATGACACCCTATCTCGACGAAATCAAGCCAGACGAAAACACAAGCCGGACGAAAACACTTAAGTGTTTTCGTCATACTTCAAGTCGACGAAAACCCTTGGGGTTTCGTCGCCCAAAGGGTTTTCGCCAGAAAAGGGATTTCGCCGAACAAGTGTTTTCGCCGTATATGTGATTTCGGCCCAAATTTCTGGCATAATGACTCTGCTAGTTTATTAACTCAATTAGTTTATTAACTCTGTTAGTATGTTAACCCTGTTGATGCGTTAACTCTGTTATGCATGTTAAGAATGTAAACCCAGTTAGTCTATTAACTGAGTTAAGTTTATTAACTCTGTTGATTTTATTAACTCTATTAAGTTATGTATGCAACTCTGTTAAGTATATAACTCTACTAGTTTGTTAACTCTGTTAGTTAACCAACACTGTTAGTTTATTATTCCTGTTATGTATGTTAATCCTGTTAAGTTTGTTAACTTTGTTAAGTATGTTAAAGAATAGATATGTTAGAATAAACTGTGAAGGACATTTATGTGGAGCATGAATTGCATGGAATTGATTAACTGCTTACATGATGCTTGATAATGACTGCCTAAGCACTTTGTGACATAGATTGCATGTGAATCTTTACGAACTTAAACTGATTGTGTATACGTGCATAACTATAGGACTTGACTGATTATTTGTGAGCACATAGTCTAGCATACCGAGCAAACCAAGGTGAGTTCACACTTCTAAGGCATGGGATTCCCGGTGGATTGGGAATGGGATTGAATAACTACAGCAGAACTTGTACATATACCACTACTAGACTACTTACCACCGTCCTCGGATTGGGAAGGACGCCAGCGCTAAACCTACGTACTCGATACGTACCACTGTCCTCGGATTGGGAAGGGCACTTACGTAAAACCTACGTAATCTCATACTTACCACTGTCCTCGGATTGGGAAGGGCAATTACGTAAAACCTACGTAATCTCATACTTACCACTGTCCTCGGATTGGGAAGGGCACTTACGTAAAACCTACGTAATCTCATACTTATCACTGTCCTCGGATTAGGAAGGACACCTATAGATACAACTAGTCTAGTAATATGCAACATGGGAAGCCCCCACTAAATATCGTAAAGATTTGGGAAACAAGGATACTGGGTAACACATGATGATGAAACAAACTTATGATATCTTAAACGAACTCTATAACTGAACAAACAACTGTGAACTCGCTCAACTTTGTTGTTGACTCGTTTTACATGCCTTGCTGGTCGATAGGTACTCATGGAGCTTGCATAGGGAGTCGCGGTCGTTGTGGGACATGGACAGTGGGTGCCATGTTAAAAACATTATAACATTTCGAATTTAATACTTATGTTGGGTTTTCACATTTATGCTTCCGCTCAACTTTGTTATAATGTTTTTAACATGGCACCCACTGTCCATGTCCCACAACGACCGCGACTCCCTGTGCAAGCTCCATGAGTACCTATCGACCTGCAAGGTATGTAACAACGAGTCAACAACAAAGTTGAGCGAGTTCACAGTTGTTTGTTCAGTTATAGAGTTCGTTTCAGATATCATAAGTTTGTTTCATCATCATGTGTTACCCAGTATCCTTGTTTCACAAATCTTTACGATATTTAGTGGGGGCTTCCCATGTTGCATATTACTAGACTAGTTGTATCTATAGGTGTCCTTCCCAATCCGAGGACAGTGATAAGTATGAGATTACGTAGGTTTTACGTAAGTTCCCTTCCCAATCCGAGGACATTGGTAAGTATGAGATTACGTAGGTTTTACGTAAGTGCCCTTCCCAATCCAAGGACAGTGGTAAGTATGAGATTACGTAGGTTTTACGTAAGTGCCCTTCCCAATTCGAGGACAGTGGTACGTATCGAGTACGTAGGTTTAGCGCTGGCGTCCTTCCCAATCCGAGGACGATGGTAAGTAGTCTAGTAGTGGTATATGTACAAGTTCTGCCGTAGTTATTCAATCCCATTCCCAACCCACCGGGAATCCCATGCCTTAGAAGTGTGAACTCACCTTGGTTTGCTCGGTATGCTAAACTATGTGCTCACAAATAATCAGTCAAGTCCTATAGTTATGCACGTATACACAATCAGTTTAAGTTCGTAAAGATTCACATGCAATCTATGTCACAAAGTGCTTAGGCAGTCATTATCAAGCATCATGTAAGCAGTTAATCAATTCCATGCAATTCATGCTCCACATAAATGTCCTTCACAGTTTATTCTAACATGTCTATTCTTTAACATACTTAACAAAGTTAACAAACTTAACAGGATTAACATACAAAACAGGAATAATAAACTAACAGTGTTGGTTAACTAACATAGTTAACAAACTAGTAGAGTTATATACTTAACAGAGTTGCATACATAACTTAATAGAGTTAATAAAATCAACAGAGTTAATAAACTTAACTCAGTTAATAGACTAACTGGGTTTACATTCTTAACATGCATAACAAAGTTAACGCATCAACAGGGTTAACATACTAACAGAGTTAATAAACTAATTGAGTTAATAAACTAGCAGAGTCATTATGCCAGAAATTTGGGCCGAAATCACATATACGGCGAAAACACTTGTTCGGCGAAATCCCTTTTCTGGCGAAAACCCTTTGGGCGACGAAATCCCAAGGGTTTTCGTCGACTTGAAGTGTGACGAAAACCCTTAAGTGTTTTCATCCGGCTTGTGTTTTCGTCTGGCTTGATTTCGTCGAGATAGGGTGTCATCGTCGAACAGTTACACAATCACAACCCTAGCAGCTATCTAACAGTTACATCTCTTTCATCATACAATCATTCAATCACCAAGCAATCATCAGCAAGTTGTTGAAATCATCAAGTATTCATCGTAACACTTAAACATAGAATCCTAATCTGTTAAGCATCTATAATCATACTAACAACATATACGGATCGTCAATCATCAAATCGAGCATGATCAATACGCATAACATAATGTAACTGATCATACAACAGATTATAAGGATCCCTAACATGCTCATCTATACAATCCACAACCAATTCATATGATAGTTAATTCATGGTAACAAACAGATAGTTCATGAAGAATTAAATCAATTAACTATCAACAGTCGATTACTAACCCAAACAGGATGAATAACGAATCGATCGATGCAAAAGGCTTCAAGATCCTAAACTTGTCGTCACACCGGGATGAGGGGAGAGAAGTGGTTAGGGTTGCCGATTCCAAAAAATTCTCGTAAAGGTTGGGAGCAATCATATAAAACTAACCGCTACTGGGCCAAAGCCCATTCGTTTTCGTCGCCCCACTTCCTGATGAAAACACTAAGGTGTTTTCGTTGGGGAGGGGTGATTTCGGGTGGGAGGAGTTTTCGTGGGTGGGGGTTGGTTTTCGGCAAGGTTCCAACATTTTGTTTTCAATTTTACAATCATATTATCAATACAAAATGTATAACACCTATACACATATCATGCACACCACAAATCTACAAACAACACGTATATTGAACATCAAGTAAACATAAAAACACACTTGCAAATAAGTAATAGGTTAAGTCGAATAGAGACCTTGAAAACTCGGGTTGTCACAAGTTTGTGATTAGGAACTAATGGTGCTGATTGGACGAAGGTAATTGTACTAACTTAGATGGTCATGGCAGTAGGGTTTCTGTGTGTGCAAGATAAACTGGTATTGTGACAAAACTGCATGATGACGAATAACTCAGGTGTTTTGCCACCCTCATGTCGACGAAACACTCAGGTGTTTCGCCACCCTCATGTCGACGAAACACTCAGGTGTTTCGCCTCCCTCTTGTCGACGAAATACTTTGGTGTTTCGCCACCTTCTTGCCGACGAAATACTTGATGGATAGTTCACAATAGACTGTGGTTAGAACATGAATAACAATGAATGATATGAATAATTGTGTTGATGAAACCCTATCACTGCTTGTTAACGATATAAATGTTACCTGAGGAAACACGATTTGTTTGTTATGAGTAGTACACTTAACTGTTAAGTACCATTGTGAGACATACATGTGAATTGTGGAATGGTATGAGTTTGAATAACCGCTATGTGGTATTCGGTGATCGTTTCTTGAATGCACACTATGATTTCAATTTATACGTGAACCTTGTGAATGTAAACTGATTACGTATACGTGAATACGTAGGCTTTGATTGATTAAGTGTGAATGAATATCTAGTTATACCGAGCAAACCAAGGTGAGTTCACTTCTCTCAAAACAAGCATGCGTCCGGTGGGGACAATCAAGCAGTCAAACTTGTAAACGGATTTTCGTAAATTCATATCCTTGTAGGGGATATGAGGCGCTTTTCAAATACCCACATCCTTGTAGGGGATGTGAGGCGGATTTCACAAACCCATATCCTTGCAGGGGATATGCAACGATTATCAGTAATTGTTGATGTTGGATAATACACTCACTTTCTATCACTTAAGTCCCATCATACTACCGGGTTAGTTGCTTGTAGGGCAACGGGGTTATTAGTTGATAGCGCTATTAGGTTTGGCACCCTCACGACATACCTGGATAGGATGGGCGTGAACTAATAACTTTAAATTATGATCAATGTTTGATAGAGCATTGGAGAAGGGCAGAAAGGGCCGTCTGCGGTATCGAGTTATTATCAACATAAAATAACATGAATCAGTAATCGGTAACGAACGGTTTAACAAATATGTGAACTCACCAGCGTTGTCTGATACACGTTTTTCTGGATGCTTGCAGGCCTTTAGGTACATGTTGTTGGAACTTGCTGTCTGGGATGCTGGAGTGGTCATGGGCCAAGTTGCAAGGAATCATAAGACAAGTCTGATGGTTTTTATACACCTGCTTTATGAAACTCATAACAAAATGTAATATGCTTCCGCTGGATAATAGATCTTGTATTGTAACACCTATTTTAATAAATGAAAGTTTTATTTGAAATATCTTTATAAGTTCAATGTGATTGGTGGCTAGATCCTAGTACGTCACATGCCTCGCGGGGGTTTCCGCATGTGGTATTTTGGAGGTGTGACATATGGGCCATGCGCAAGTAATGTCGTTTAAATATTTAAGTATTGCACGCGAGGAATTGTTGGTAGATCTATCAGGTTGACAACC
Source organism: Helianthus tuberosus (assembly GCA_030545235.1). NCBI lineage: Eukaryota > Viridiplantae > Streptophyta > Magnoliopsida > Asterales > Asteraceae > Helianthus > Helianthus tuberosus. Next base: position 47,324,769 of record CM060403.1, read on the forward strand.
TCGTCGTGAGCGGTCGCTCCGTGTCAAGTCAAACGACGAATTGATATTCTGTTATATTCTAGCTTTGATTATACCTTCATTGTTAATATATAGTTCGTAATGTCTTGCTAACTTACGAGTCCGAACAATTGATGCTATCAGTTTAATATATAAACTTGGGAAGATGTTTATGGTCGGGGGTTCTTAGGAAACGCTTGCGATGGCTGACCCTTGAATTTTTATAAAGGATATTAATTAATTTTCTTAAAAATTATATGGAAGTTATGATAATAAACACAAAATTAGAAAGTTTTTCCTTGGATCAAATTATTTAAATTTGGATATGTGAACTCACCCTCCTTTGTGTTGACACCTGATTTTTAACGTGCTCTTCAGGTACTTGAGTTCGGCTTCGGGAATTATGGCGTATCTTGTGGTTGTTGATGCATGTTTGGTTTGATAATGTTTTGGACAAACTTTTAAAACAAATTGGGACCTATGTAATAAGATCCATAAGGATCAAAACAACCAAACTGTGATGTGGTTGTGACATACTTTAGGATTTTATGTTTTAAAATCTATGTTTTAATTAAGTTAAAATGTCCAACATTATGATGCATCGTTTAGCAAGATATTAATGGGTACCAACTTCCGTCTCCACTACATTTTATATTCCGCTGCGATGTTTTTGGGGTGTGATAGAAGTTGGTATCAGAGCCAACGGTTGTTAGCGAACTAGATGTTTTCTGGGGAAAACTCTAGACTTCAACCAAAGAATTTTGAGATTAAAGTCCAAAATTCGCGAAGCCAAAATTTTTATATAAACATGGAATTTTTATCATGTATGAAAATCATTGCGTGTTTATGTGCATACGTGTTAATCTGTTGTTTGGCCTTATGTGTTATTTTTCATTTGAACACACACTTACTTTGCACGGTTATATATGTCACAAATGTCTCACGAACACGAGGTCATCGAGATTCATGACTCAGGTAGCGAGCCTGAATTCGAGACTTCACCTAGATCCATTTTGCTAGAGATACCCCTCACGACTCCACAGATGGTTGGTATGGCCGAATTCGCTTCGTCATTCCATGTCGACCCTGCTGCATTCGCCAACCAGGTAGACCCCGTTATGCTTTTTGATGTATTGCAAAATACATCCATTTATCGTGTTAAGTTTGTACATATTTCATATTCATTTGTTCGGTTTTATTTAGAATTTCGTTACTTTGATCAGTTCTCGTTTTCCAGGTCGTTGGTGCTGAAAGTGTCGAAAAAACGATAATTAAACGGCTGGAAATTAAGTTGCAAAGGAGTTCGGTTCGTCGCGTTGCTGAAACTGAGTTAAAATCGAAGAAGTCTCAGAAAACCGTGCCGTCGCGTCGCGTGACAGCCTAAGGAGCTCACAGTCGCACCCCGTGAAGATAAAATAATAATATTTCTGAAGTTATAGTGTCGCGCTGCGCGACCTCATATCCACTGACCCGTCGCGCAACGCGACGGGGTATTTGGGCGGCGATAATTCGTTATGTAATCAGGGTTTCACTATAAATTCCTCATAATCTTTCAAAACCCATAACTTACGAATCAAGAAGCTTTTGGACGAATTTTGGAGATCTCTTGGAGCGTTTTCGAGTTCGTGGAGCCACCGATTGAAGATACGAAGCTTGGGAATCATCCTGGTTGCATATTTGCCAATCGAGTATCTTTACTTTCGTATCTCTTTCGCCGTCATGTTTCGTGTTCTTGTATGTTTTCAATCACTTTGATTGGATAAACTTATTTAACTACCTAGATTGGATGAATGATTGCTAAAGTTTTGATTTTTATTATGGATTTATGAATTCTATGGATTATTTATGAATTGTAGGCGATTTGTTCTATCGGTTAGATGTGTTTGTGTGCTTGATATTGTTTGAATATTGTTTATTGCTTCATATGATTCTTGGTGATGGTCTTTATCACATAATAGAGTCGTGCTACGGTTTTAGATTTTGGTGAGTGCCTATATCACATAACAAATCTTTTCTCTTTAGGGTGAAATTACGCCATTAACCTTAGAAGTAATATTCGGTAATCTCATAAAATCAAGTGTTCTACTAATCGTCAATAGTTGAAAGGTGCGAGGTTATTGCTTGGTCTAAGTCATTAAACTGAAAGGTAGGAGCTTCGTTAGGAGTAAACCTATTTGCTAATGTCTAGCAAGTCTAATTGTGAAAACAAGTCTATCCTTGGTTTAGATCTCGACAAGGAGTGAGCCTCGTAGGATACTTTCATAAATCCATTAGGTGTCTTGAAAAAGAGTCTAATAACCGGTAATCTAAACAACCTCTAGGGTGTCATAGCGTGCTCTTGAGAAGGGTTAGGAGTCCTTTAGATTTCCAGAAAGGTGAGAACTTTATGATCCCGGTTCCATAGTAAACAACTTCCAAATATAATCATAACTAAAAGCAATCAGGATTCCGGTTTAGGTAGTGTTTCCACCATATGAGTAAAGTCCAAAGTAGTTCGTTTAGTTAATTTAGTTAATTAATTTACTTTAATTTTAATTGCATTCTTAGCATTTGTAGAAACCCCCCCCCCCCCCTTAAAACATAAAAATAGTTAAGTGTCGTGTCAGAGTTAGTCTAGATAAGGTCATTAGCGTAATTAATTAGAGTCTCGTGGGTTCGATATCCGGACTTACATTAGCTATACTAGAGTCGATCGGTACACTTGTCGGTTAGTAGTTTAGTGTGTCTTAGTGAGTCTAGAGTATTAGTTAGAGTCTAGAATTAGGTTAATTTAGTTATTTTTATTAAACTACTTTTTAGCATATCAAGTTTTTGGCGCCGTTGCCGGGGACTCTTAGCAATTGCGTTGATTACTTTGTTTGGACTTTATCTGATATCATTACGTGTTATTTGTGTGTTTTTGAGTCGTAGGAGTCTAGATAGTTCTAGTGTCTTTTTAATTTTTTTTATTTTTAGCGTCTTTTGTTAGAGTCGTCTTACTTGTTTATTTTCGGTTTTGCAGTGAATGCCCCATACACGTTCGCAGGGACCACCGAAGTCGCCGATTGACAAGTTTGCCTTCTCGTCTTCTAGTTTAAAGGTTAGTAAATCTTCCACTTCATCTTCCGTCGCTTCTGACTCTACTCTCCAATCTAAACCACCAGCCTTTGACTTCACCCTGAAGTCGTCACCCCACAATTCCCCACCACCTTCCTGTTCCTGTACCCCTGGTCCTACACCCATTGCCCAAATGGCCAATAACTGCACCGTTTACAAACAAGCCACCACCGGTTTCACCGGTGCTACTTCACCCATCACCCTTCTGAACATCAACAATGATAGGTCCTGGCAAATCCCATGCTACATCATGACGGCCATCACTAATTCGTGCCAATTCCATAGCCGTGATGATGAGGATGCCCCCGCCCATATTAATCGCATTACCCGCCTTTGTAGTACCTTCTCTATCGAAGGTGTTAATCATGCGCGATACCTTCAAGTTTTCCCATTTTCTCTCGCTGGCCGTGCAGCCGTTTGGTTTGATTCGCAGCCAGTGGGCACTTGCACCACCTGGGAACGTTTACGAGATTCTTTCTTAACTAAATATTTTCCACCCGCCAAAGCATCACGTCTCCGTGATTAGATCCATTCGTTCCAGATGGAGCCTTATAAGCCTTACCACCCGTCCTGGGAAAGATTTCAAACCTTGATTTCTCGTTGTTCTCAGCATGGCTTATCGGATTGGGCACTTGTAGAAAAGTTCTATAACGGTCTCACCCCCAAGATAAAAGCCCGGTTTGATACTTCTGCTGGAGGGCAACTCATGGGTAAAAAGTCGTTGGTTGAGTGCAATGATCTGTTTGAGAGTTTTGCCCATTCTGACATGGACTACAGCACTACCAGCAGGACTTCCATTCCTGTGACTAGTACTTCCTCGGCCGTTCGAGGGGTGCAACAAGTTAGCTTGGACTCAACGGTAGCTGCTGCTCTAGATAGGATGGAGAAAACTTTCAAACAGGAGTTTAATGAGATAAAGAAAAAGGTAGATAGATGTGAAGTGTGTAGGGGGGCCACGATACAATAGATTGTCCCACACTTACACTTGAGCAGGTAGAGTATATTGCAGGTCAGTCTAGAGGTCCCACTAATCAGTATAATTATAATAACCCTAATTATAACTCCAATTGGCGTAATAATAATAATAATTTCCGCTCCTCCGGTAATCCTCCTGGTTTTCCATCCGGTCAGTATCAAAACAGGGGGCCAGGTCTATACACTAGTGGAGGGTCAGGTCAGGCAGGCAAGTTTGGTAGTTCAGGTTCAGGGGTTTTTCTAGTGGTGGGGGGTCGAATCAAGAGGGTCGGACCAGCGATAATGGTTCAGGGGGTAGTCTAGGGAGGATTGAGGAACTTCTTGCTCAGTTAGTAGTTAAAGATCAGGTTACCCAGAAAACCCTAACTAAATTTGGTAATTTTGCTAAAAATCAAGAGCAGATAAATAAAAATCAAGAGCTTCATATCAAAAATCAACAATCCACACTCTTAGATCTTCAGAGGATAGTAGGTGGTATAGCTAAGCAGTTAAAAGAATAACCTCCTTGTCAGTTTTTGGGTAACACTCACACTAACCCGGCTAACCATTCCGCAAAAGAAATCACCACCCGTAGTGGAAAGAGTTTAGGAGAGGTAGTTAGAGAGAGTGTCGAGGTCGAGGATGATGAGGAAGTCGATGAGGAGATGGAGATGGAGACTCCCGGTAAGGTGCACATTAGGCTAGACCCAGTAAGTACCGCACACACCGAGGAGCCTCAAGTAGAAAGAGTGTAGAAAAACATCCGGTAGGGGTTAGGCCGTCACCGTTAGTTGATCATTCCCGTGTCCCGTACCCCGCCCGCCTTAAGCATTAAAAATATGCTAAGGAATATGGGCAATATCTTGAAATGTTCAAGCAATTGAAGATCAACCTTCCTTTCATCGAAGCCTTACAGTCCATGCCCAAATACGCCAAATTCCTTAAGGACCTTCTCAAGCGTAAGCATAGGATAGGTGAGTTTTCTAATATTCCATTCACCGGAGGTTGTTCCGTGGTGGTCTTGAATAAGCTACCAGAGAAACTAACCGACCCGGGAACCTTCACCATTCCGTGCTTATTCGGGGGTGCCATTACTCCCGCTCATGCTTTAGCCGACCCGGTTGCTAGCATCAACTTGATGCCATTCTCTCTTTATGAGAAATTAGGTCTAGGTGAGCTTACCCTACTCGCATGTTGTTGTCCTAGTTCAACCGCTCGGTCAAATATCCTCGTGGAATCATAGAGAATTTGCTCGTTAAGGTAGATAAGTTCGTGTTTTCCCGTTGATTTCGTGGTTCTAGATATGGAGGCCGATGAGAGAGTTCTGATCATTCATGGTCATCCATTCCTTCGCACCGCAAAGGCAGTCATCGATGTCTTTGACGGTAAGATTTCACTTCGTGCGGGTGATGAGATCGTTACCTTTGAGATAGATAGAGCCATGCAACACCCTAGTGGTAGTGATGATTCTAGTGGTCCTTGTCACTCCGTTTACTTCATATTTTTTTCATCTCATGCGTTGATCGGTGTGTAGGTTTCATTAGTGGAGCCGATCTAGTTAGTGAGGGAGTAGTTGAAGAGGAGTTGGTTGATGAGGATGGGGAGGTAGATTCGACTTGGGTTCCTAAAACCTTAGAGGTTTGTGAGATTAAGGAAGAGAGTGAGAGTAAACATGTAGATGCTCCACCCCTAGAGCTTAAGGTCCTTCCGTCACACCTAGAGTATGTTTTATTAGGAGAGAACTCGAGTATGCCCGTCATTATTTCTTCTAAATTGATGGAGGAGGATAAGGGGAAGTTAGTTGAGGTGCTAAAGGAGCACAAGGAGGCTATTGCTTGGATGCTGTCTGATATTAAGGGGATTAGCCCCACTTTTTTGCACCCACCGTATTCTCATGGAGGATGAGTTTAAATCGGTGGTGCAACCTCAAAGACGCCTTAATCCCAACATGAAGGAGGTAGTTAGAAAATAGGTGTTGAAGTTGATGGAAGCCGGCTTGATTTACCCAATATCCGATTCTTCTTGGGTGAGTCCTACTCAAGTCGTCCCTAAGAAGGGGGGATGACTGTTGTCGTGAACGAGAAAAACGAGCTCATCCCTTCTCATACGGTCAGCGGTTGGCTTGTGTGTATTGACTACCGCAAGCTTAATGACGCCACCCAGAAAGACCACTTCCTACCCCCATTCATCGACCAAATGCTAGAGCGTCTCGCGGGGCAACAATTCTATTGTTTCCTTGATGGTTTTTCCAGCTACTTCCAAATCCCTATCGCGCCGGAAGACCAAGAGAAGATGACCCTTACATGTCCATATGGCATGTACGTGTACCGACACATTCCGTTTGGATTATGTAACGCTCCGGCTACTTTTCAACGATGTATGATTGCCATCTTTCAAGACATGGTTGAGAGTTCTATGGAGGTCTTTATGCATGATTTCTCCGTCTATGGCGATTCGTTTGATCAATGTTTAGGTAATCTTGAGAGGATGATGAAGAGGTGTGTTAAGACGAAGTTGATGCTTAATTGGGAGAAGGGTCACTTCATGGTTACGGATGGGATTGTTTTAGGGCATAAGATTTCTAGAGCCGATATAGAGGTAGATCGTGCCAAGATAGATACGATTAGTAGGCTTCCTCCACCGACTAGTGTTAAGTCCATTCGTAGTTTCTTTGGTCATGCGGGCTTCTATAGGCGCTTTATTAAGAATTTTTCCAAGATTACTCGCCCCATGACTCGACTCCTTGAGAAGGACGTCCCTTTTGTTTTCGATAAGGAGTGTCTTCAAGCGTTAGATTTCCTTGAAGAGAAACTCGTAAGTGCACCCATTCTTGTATCCCCCGATTGGAGCTTACCCTTTGAGCTCATGTGTGACGCGAGCGACTACGCGGTCGGGGCGGTCTTGGGTCAAAGACGGGAGAATCACTTTCACCCGATCTACTATGCGAGTAAAACCCTCAATGACTCCCAAGAGAATTACACCACCACCGAGAAGGAACTTCTAGCCGTCGTCTTTGCTTTCGATAAGTTCCGTTCATACCTTGTGCTTTCAAAAACCATAGTTTTCACCGATCATGCGGCTTTGCATTATCTTTACCAAAAGAAAGATGCTAAGCCTCGTCTTATACGATGGATCCTTTTTCTTTCCGAATTTGACATAGAAATTAAGGATAAGAAAGGAGCGGAGAATGTCGCGGCGGACCATCTTTCGCATTTAGAGGATCCTAGTAGGGAGGAGATTCGTGAGGAGGCGATAGGAGATAGATTCCCTCACGAGTCTATCAATTTCATTGCGGCGGAGAAAGAGGGTTTGTCGTGGTTTAGTGATCTAGCTAACTATCTTGCAAACGGGTATGTGATGAAACATATGAGTGTTCAACAAAGGAGGAAGTTGTTTAGAGATGCGAGAAAGTGCATATGGGATGACCCTTACCTTTTTAGGATAGGAGGCGACCGTATTCTTAGGAGGTGTGTTAGTAGGGAAGAGGGTTTAGATATTCATAGGCATATACACGAGGGGTTGACGGGAGGTCACCATGGTGCACAAACTACCACACAAAAAGTCTTCGATTGCGGTTTCTTTTGGCCTACGGTAGTCGAGGATGCTATAGAATTCGTTAGGACTTGCGATGCTTGCCAACATACCGGCAATATCTCATCCAAGAATGAGATGCCCCAAAATCCTATTCAAGTACTCGAAATATGTGATGTATGGGGCATCGACTTCATGGGACCTTTTCCCCCTTCTAGCGGGAATCGGTACATCCTCGTGGTGATCGACTACGTTTCGAAGTGGGTTGAAGCTCAAGCTTTATCTACAAATGATGCTTGAGTGGTGGTGAGATTCCTAAAGAAGTTGTTCATGCATTTCGGTATACCTAAAGCCATTATTAGTGACCGAGGAACGCACTTTTGTAATGCCGTGATGGAAAAGGCATTGGAGCGATATGGAGTTACACACCGTTTGTCCACCGCGTACCATCCACAAACAAACGGTCAAGTAGAGAATGCGAATAGAGGAGTGAAGAGGATTTTAGAAAAGACGGTAGGGAAGAGTCGAAAGGATTGGTCGGATAAGCTTGATGATGCTTTGTGGGCATTTCGTACCACCTACAAGACACCTTTAGGTACCACACCGTTCATGATAGTCTATGGCAAAGCGTGCCATCTTTCGGTAGAATTGGAGCACCGAGCGCTTTGGGCTCTTAAAACCATGAACTTAGATCTTACCGAAGCTGCTAGGAAAAGGTATTTCCAAATTCATGAGTTGGAAGCCCTTAGAGATGTGGCGTATGAGTGTTCTTGGAGTATCAAAGAGAAAACGAAGGCGTTTCATGATAGGAGGCTTAAGGGGTTAAAGGAGTTTAAAGTCGGTGATAAAGTGCTCCTTTACAATTCGAGGTTTAAGTTGTTTCCCTGAAAGTTGAAGTCGAAGTGGACGGGACCTTATGTCGTGAAGGAGGTGTTTCCGCATGGTGCAGTTGAGTTATACGATGAAGTTAGTAAGGGATCTTGGAAGGTGAACGGCCATAGGTTAAAGCACTACTTAGGTGGCCCGATTGACAAGACCGAGAGGGAGGTAACTCCTCTTGAAGATATTCAAAACACCACCGTTTAGAGTCTTGAGAGAAATCTCATGTGTAGAGTTTGTATAGTTTGTTTCGTGTCGTTATTTGAGTCTTTTCGTAGATAACGGTAGTTTGTCGTAGTGTGTCGTGTCTTTATTTTGTGTGTTTGAGTATTTTGCAGGAATCACAACCAACGAGGAGGGGAAATTGCGAAGAAAACGGCGCTCCAGGTAAGTCCCAGTGTTAGAAAAAGTTTGGGAGAGTTTTGGGAAGGTTGGGAAAGACTTAGAAAATTTTCTAAGGCATTGAACATAAAATTCTACGCAACATTCTGCTAAAAATAGGGTTTCGTGTCGCGCCACCAGCTACACCCCTCTATTCTCACGCTACGTGACCCCTCAGTCCAAAATCATCAATTGACCCCCATTGTCTCATCGCGCGACCCTTAACATCATATGTCGTCGCATAACGCAACTGCTTAATTGAACCAGATAAACCTGAGCCCCTTCGTGGCGGCACGCGAGAGCCAAACCCATTTATCGTCGCTCATCGCGACGTTATAATTGTCGAATAAAAAACCATTTGACAGCTTTTATCTTCCCCAAACTTCTCAAACCCTATCCCCACATACCACCATCGCCGATCACCCCTACACCACCGATACTCCACCATTACACCACCAAATCATACCATTTTAACATTTATCTGACCGGAATTCAATTCCGACCGAAACCCACCAAAGAATTCCATACTTTAACCGCTGATTATCTTGTTTTGGGGCTACATCATCTTCACGAAATATTTAATTTTTCTTGCATCTTTCGTGATTCAGGTATGTCTTCTCGCTTTTATTCTCACATACATATTTTTCGAGTCTGTTTCGAGTCTTTGTAGAGTCTAGTTTAAGTCAGTTATGTAGTTTATTTTGTCGGGTCAGTAGTCTCGAGTCGAGTCAGGTTCGGTTGAAGGTCGTTTTAGCGTAACTTCGTTGGGTGTGGGAGAGTCAGTTTGGGTTGTTGAACACTGAATTGTTGATAAGGTTGGACATGTTATTGCATTGCAAATACATTCACACCTTGTGTTTTTGGATATCGAGTTTTGAGTTATGCTAAGTCTAGGCTGCTTTAGTTTGGTTAAATGGGTGCGAATGGCTATGGTTTGGGATTATTGAACATTGCTTTGCTGATAGTGATTGATGCGTTAGTACATTGGCATCAAGTTTCACCCTTGCACATATTGAATCGGCAATTTTTTACAAGTTAAAAACTTCCTTTCGTTAGGCGGAATTTTGCGAAGTTAAAATCTGTTTTGAACTAAAAAGCGACTGAATTTAAGCAAGGTTGGACTTCAATGTTGGTTTTGGTAGGCACTTGAACTTAATTAGCGACAATTAAAGTGCCGGGAGGGTGTAGTGTACATTGAGTCCAAGTTAGGGTGTCGTTTTAGTCTAGTCTAGTCGGTTTTGGGTTTACCTGCACGTACAAGTTAATTAGGCTCACCCGTACTCAATCTCCATTCGGGCGAGTTTAGTTATTACTTAGCAATTGTAAAAAAGGTAACCCGTCGTTTTATTTAAACTTTATTTTCAGAATTAAACCGTGAATGAAATGTTATACGGTTATTCTAATTTTTTTTTTCAAAAATCCAAAAAAAATTAAAAAAAAATTAAAAATACCAAAAATAGCTTGTGATTACTGATTATCTGCTTGTTTCGTCTTGTTGAATAATTATTTTACAGATATGGCAGCCGCAGGTAGTAGTTCGGGAGGCGAGCAGCGGCCTCGTAAGAGGGGCCCAGGTCAAAGGTCGCAAGAGCAGCCGGCATTGCAAGTAGACGTGTCGGATCTGAGATTAAGGAAAATTATTTACTCCGCTCCTGAAAGGATTCCGATTTGCAGAATTGATAATAGAGCTGACCACCCACTACTGCAGTTTAAGCTTGGTACACATGAAAAAGACAAGTATGAGAAGTTGAAAGATACTGATTTATTACAGCATAGGACCATAGACTGGGGTTGGTTAGATGAGATTGGTTCAAAACAGGAAGTGTTGGATCTTTTGGGACCAAAGTTGAGAATGATGGTAGATTGTGTATGGGACCAGTATGAGGAGTTGGTTTTAGAGTTCCATAGCACATGGAAGCATAAGGAGGGTAAGTTTTCTGATGGAAACGCAGTGTTTCGTTCAGTTTGGCCCGTCGAGTGTTTGAGATGGATATGGCCCGTTTTGCGATTGCTTCTGGTTTTTACACACCTGAGGAGGTTCAGCAGCCAGGGTTTGCTACGAGTTTGCGAGGAGCACACTCGATTGATAGGGAGTGTAGTGTTGGAGCAGCAGAGTTACGCCGGTTTTGGAGCACCATCTCTGATCATCCTTTTGCACTGACGAACCTTATTACCTCGGTTCGTAATCCGGTTTATAGGTACGTTATGAAGATCTTTTCTACTACTCTTGTTGGTCAGAAATCGGGAGAAAATAAAGCAAATTGGATTGAGATATTCATCTTGATGTGTCGGGTTAAGAATAGGGAGATGAATCTTGCTACCGTGTTAGCTGCTTCATTTAGTAGGGGACGTAGAGGGGGTCACGGGCTGCGCTGGATATGGGACCGTACATCACACGTCTGGGATTGAATCTGGGGGTGTGTTTGATAAATATAATCCCCGAGTTTTACATGAAGGTCCGAAGAAGGTTATCTTTGGGATAAGAGAGTTGCAGCAGGCTGGTGTTGTTTCGTATACAGAGTTGTATAGATGGGAGGAGATTAGACAGGGGCCTCAGGTACAGCCGCCTGAGGGACATCCAGCTGCGGATGTTATGATACAGATTGAGCCCTCACATCGCCAGCGACCACCACAGAGGCATGAGAGGCCTGCACCACAGTACCCTCGTAGGCAGCCACCTCCTGAGCCACTTACTCTATAGTCTCTGTACGGCTATATGGAGCAGAGATTCGATGATAATGAGCAAGTTATTCGAACGGGTCAGGAGAGGTAGGAAGGAGCCCTGAGGTACATTATGCATAAGATGAGTATGGCGATACCTGATTTCTTTCACCCGGCTGCCCAGGTTAGACCGATTGATGCAGGAGTTGTGGGTCAGCATGATATGGGGGATCCGGCTCCCCCGTTTACTGTATTCGGGGAAGGTAGTTCGGGAGCCGGTGGACAAGAAGAAAGTGAGAGTGGAGAGGAATAGTGTGGGGATGGCGAGGATGCAGCAGGAGCCGATACTATATCTTTTGTTTTTATCTTTTATGCTGTTTTAATCCTCATTCTTTTGGCTTGTATTTATACTTTAAATACTTGTGTACAGGATTGGTCGGGTCGGGTTGGTCGGTTTGTGGTAGTTGAACTAATGCACGTTATGGTTATATATTATCTTTTGGTATTGTTGGGTTATGCTGCTTGCTAGGTTGATGCTTGTTGCCACTTCCGTTGGCGTGTAAGATTTAGGAACTGTTTGCTAAGCGCGTTCGGATTGGAGGGCTTATGTGGAAACGACTAGCACATTGACAGTCTCACATATCAGCTAAGTCATTTTCCACTTGTATATTTTGTACATTTTATTTTATTCAATATTTAGTTTAGTGGTAATTTAGGTAGTTTAGTATTTTTCATCCTTGCATTAGGGACAATGCAAATTTTAAGTGTGGGGATGGAACATTTGAGTCGTAGTTTAGTTCGGTAATTTAGCGTGTTGAGTCACAAAAAAATATATAAAAATATAAAAAAAGTTAAAAAAATTGAAAAATCCAAAAAAAAATTGAAAAATTTTGAAAATGTTTCTCGATTAAAGAAGTTTGCAAAATAAAAGCGGAAAATGATAGAAAAATTGATTTTTGTTCGGGTTGCAAATAATGATAATATGAGAATAAATAAATTAAGCCTGTGTCTAATTTGGGATGTGTGAGTAGGCTTGGCCCGGTTTTAGGTTCCTTTGAGCTAAAAATATACCTAATTGTTGATTTACTAGTGGGTTCTCATCTAGGAGAGGAAACCGTCAATTATAGTATAAGGGATGCCGTTATAAGCTAAGATCGTTAGACTTTTTTTATCATATCATGGAAAAAATAATAATAATAAAAAGAGCTAGACTGAAAAAAATTGGCAAGGCCTACGTAATCTCTGTTGGGGATAGTGACTCTGACTTGGAATACCTCTGGGATTGTTGAAAAATAATACAAAAATACTGATGCCTATTGTAATCTCTCTTGGGGATGGTGACTCTGATTGGTAATGCCTCTGGGATAAGGTATGCACAGTCTAAAAAGCTCAAACGAAAAAAAAAAGAAAAATATATAATAAAGATTTGATTTTAAATTCTCTTGATCTTGGTACAAAACGGTTAGGAAATAGCCCAGTGGTTATTCCTTTTGTTCTATAAGCATGAGGCGGGATTAGGTGAATCAGCTAATTCTAGTGTGAGACCCTAGGTGAGTTGACCGAACTTGAATTAATATACATGATAAGGGCTTGGAACCGGGTTTGGGTTTAAGAGGATCGAAATACTTGCAATCGCGGTTAACACGGGTTTTAATTTTAATAATAAACTAGCTTTTGTACCCGAACATTAACTTGATTCTGATTCCGTTGCATAATTCTTTTTCGGGGACGAAAAAAATGTAAGTGTGGGGATATTTGATGAATTGCAAAATACATTCGTTTATCGTGTTAAGTTTGTACATATTTCGTATTCATTTGTTCGGTTTTATTTAGAATTTCGTTACTTTGATCAGTTCTCGTCTTCCAGGTCGTTGGTGCTGAAAGTTTCAAAAAAACGATAATTAATTGGGTCGAAATTAAATTGCACAGGAGTTCGGTTCATGTGAAACTGAGTTAAAATCGAAGAAGTATGAGAAAAACATGCGGTCGCGTTGCGCGACGGCCTAAGGAGCTCACAGTCGTGCCCCGTGAACATAAAATAATAATATTTCTGAAGTTATAGTGTCGCGCTGCGCGACCTCATATCCACTTACCCGTCGCACGACGCGACGGGGTATCTGGGCGGCGATAATTCGTTATGTAATCAGGGTTTCACTATAAATTCCTCATAATCTTTCAAAACCCATAAATTACGAATCAAGAAGCTTTTGGATGAAGGAGATCTCTTGGAGCATTTTCGAGTTCGTGGAGACACCGGTTGAAGATACGAAGCTTGGGAATCATCCTGGTTGCATATTTGCCATTCGGGTGTCTTTACTTTGGTCTCTCTTTCACCGTCATGTTTCATGTTTTTTATAATACTTTGTTTCTGATGTTTTCAATGACTTTGATTGGCTAAACTTATTTAACTACCAATATTGGATGAATGATTGCAAAAGATTTGATTTTTATTATGGATTTATGAATTCTATGGATTATTTATGAATTGTAGGAGACTTGTTCTATCGGTTAGATGTGTTTGTGTGCTTGATATTGTTTGAATATTGTTTATTGCTTCGTATGATTCTTGGTGACAGTCTTTGACACATAATAGAGTCGTGCTAGGGTTTTAGATTTTGGTGAGTGTCTATATCACATAATAAATCTTTACTCTTTAGGGTGAAATTGCGCAATTAACCTTAGAAGTAATATTCGGTAATCTCATAAAATCAAGTGTTCTACTAATCGTCAATAGCTGAAAGGTGCGAGGTTATTGCTAGGTCTAAGTCATTAAACTGAAAGGTTGGAGCTTCGTTAGGAGTAAACCTATTGGCTAATGTCTAGCAAGTCTAATTGAGAAAACAAGTCTGTCCTTGGTTTAGATCTCGACAGGGAGTGAGCCTCGTAGGAAACTTTCTAAAATCCATTAGGTGTCTTGAAAAAGAGTCTAATAATCGGTAATCTAAACAACCTCTAGGGTGTCATACTGTGCTCTTGAGAAGGGTTAGGAGTCCTTTAGATTTCCTGAAAGGTGAGAACTTTATGATCCCGGTTCCATAGTAAACAACTTCCAAATATAATCATAACTAAAAGCAATCAGGATTCCGGTCTAGGTAGTGTTTCCACCATCTGAATAAAGTCCAAAGTAGTACGTTTAGTTAATTTAGTTAATTAATTTAGTTTAATTTTAATTTCATTCTTAGGATTTTTAGAAACCACCCCCCCCCCCCCCGCCCCTTAAAATATAAAAATAGTTAAGTGTCGTGTCAGAGTTAGTCTAGATAAGGTCATTAGCGTAATTAATTAGAGTCTCATGGGTTCGATATATGGACTTAAATTAGCTTTACTAGAGTCGATCGGTCCCAGTTGGCCAGTCCCACCTCTACTCTTTACAGAGACCCGGGTTCGAGTCCAGGCAGGGGGTATTCTGCCACCTTCTTCCCAGAGGGAAACGGACTCAGCTCGGGATGGGGTATTCACCGCCAGGCAGCATTGGGATGTTGCTAGCTTGTGGAGTGGGATCACTCCAGTGGCCGGGAGGTCCGTGCAATAACCCCCCCCCCCCCCACTTGCCGGTTAGTAGTTTAGTGTGTCTTAGTGAGTCTAGAGTATTACTTAGAGTCTAGAATTAGGTTAATTTAGTTATTTTTATTAAACTACTTTTTAGCACATCACTTTTACAAGCAACAGTTGGATAGACGACGATGATGATGTTCCTCTCTCGATCCATGAGACGGGACAATCATCAGGTACCATGCCAGTTATCGATGAAGTGGATAGAGGTGTCCCTTTGATCGGTGGATATTTCAGTATCGCACCAGTGGTGGAAATCACTATCATTACAACTCAACCATTAGAGCCATTGGTCATCCCACCTACGGTCATTGCCAAGCCCACTATTGAGATCCCTCCACCCGTTGTTACTTAGTCTTCTTTTCCGTTAATCGATGTTGTCACTACGACCGATAGTTCGCTACTTTGCGCAGAGACTTGGACTCAGCGAGGGATCAGATGATGAACTTAGAGGGACAGATGGACAGGTATGACGAGCTGAAGGATCTGGACAACAGTGCGATGGATCAGATGCACTGAAGGATAATAGAGCTGGAAGAGCTTGTTAGGAAGATGTTGGACTTCCTGGGTTTGAAGCGATAGTTGTTTGTTATTTTTGTTGTTTGTTTTTATGTCTCTTTTGATAAACCCTTTTTGTCTTGCATGCCAAATTTTTGGATATTTAGTAGGAAATTTCATATGGACTTGTTGTTGGTGTTGATGTTGATACGCCAAATTTTGATTAGTCGTTGTACTAAAAACAAGCTTCATAATTTCTGGTATAAATATCGAATGGGTTTCTTTTGGTTTAAAATTATTCTCATTATTATGTGGGTATAATACATGCGCAATGTTTGGTCCACTAGCATTTAATGATTGAATTATTTTTGGATATCATCTTATGTTGTTATTATTGTTGTAAAATAATAGAAACGACGAAATGCCGCCAAAAGCGAGACAGGGTCCTGGACTACCTACCACCCCAGAGGAGTTGGCACAACTCATAGCCCAACAAGTTAATAGTGCCATGGAACAGCGTGATGCTAACCAGAATAATGGCCAGGGACGTGGACATGGTACTCATGGGCATGGTTTTGGTGGAGCACAGATCAGAAACCCTCAAGGTAATATAATGATCGGAAAGTATTAGTAGTTCCCGTGTTATGATATAATCGGAGCATAATCCTGATTTTCATTAACTTGTGAACAGTGCATGGATGTACGTATAAAACATTCCAGGGCTGTAACCCACGATCATTTACCGGTGCTGAAGGACCTCTTGATATCACTAGATGGATCGAGAAGATGGAGTGTGTCATGGCAATCAGTGGTTGTGCTGCTGATCAACGGGTTAGGTATGCTTCTTGTTCTTTTCTTGACGAAGCTTTATCCTGGTGGAATGCATAAGTTCAAATAATGGGTGAAGACGCTGCCTATGGTCTAACCTGGAATGAACTGAAAGAAATGTTTCTGAAGGATACTGCCTGCGTAGTGAGATACAGAAGATTGAGACCGACTTCTGGAATTTGACCATGGAAGGCCTGAATGTCAGAGCATACACGTCTCGGTTCAACGATTTGGCTAGATGGGTTCCACGGATGGTCACTCCTGATTACGTAAAGATAGAGAGGTACATTTGGGGGTTATCGCCACGAATTCGTAGTATGGTCACATCAGCGAAACCCACTGCCTATCTAGAAGCTACTACTCTGGCGAAATCATTAGCGGATGACACTGCTCGTAAAGGTAGCCTTAACAAGAAGGAGGAAACTAGGAAGTCATCGGGCAAAGCCAATACAGATGGGAAATCTGAGCGATCGGAGCGTTCTGAGCCTAGATCTGGGGATTCGTGGAAGCGAAAGTCTGAGAGCTCGAAGAAGGATACCGATGAGAAGCGTGAGAAGAAACGCAGCTCGGGGAATGCGTATGTAGCTAACTTTAGTGGTTAAGGAAAGGATAATGCCAGGGATGGCAAGAGTAGTTCTGTGAAGAAGACTCATGTTGATGAGCAGAGAAAGCGCACCAGATGTGATCGAACTGGGCATGTTACTCATGACTGCTATGCTAAGAGTACGTCGGAGGGAGTTAAGCTAGAGGGATGCTACAAGTGCGGAGAACAGGGACATTTCAAGAGAGATTGTCCGAAAGCAAAGGGTCAGAATGCCAGGGGCAGAGCGTTCGAGCTGAATGCTGGGAAGGCACGTAACGATCCTGTTGTTGTTACCGGTACGTTCTTGATCAATAACCATTCTGCGTTCGTACTGTTTGATACTGGAGCTGACTTGAGTTTTGTTTCGAAAAACTTTGAACCATTTATGTGTTCTCCAACAAGTAAGCTAAGTAAAAAGTACTCGATAGAACTAGCAAATAGTAAATTGATAGAGACTAGTGAAGTCATTCGTGATTGTAGTATTCGGTTAGACGATCATAGTTTTAGTATCGTTTTTGTTACCAGTGGAGCTGGGTAGTTTCGATTTAGTTGTTGGGATGGATTGGCTATCCAAGAATAAAGCTGAGATTGATTGTTCGGAGAAACAAGTGATGATACCTCGTCCTGAAGGTGGTGAAGCTATAGTCGTTCATGGTGACCGATCGAGTCGAGTATCAAGAGTTGTTAGTGTTTTGAAGATGCACAAGATGGTATATAAGGGCTATCCTGCGTTCTTAGTTAACGTAGTGGATACGAAGGCTGAAGGTAGGAAGATCGAAGAGATTCCTATAGTTCGTGATTATCCAGAAGTTTTCCTTGAAGACTTGCCTGGATTGCCCCCTGTGAGACAGATCGAGTTTAGAATTGATCTGGTACCCGGTGCTGCACCAATTGCAAAATCTCCTTATAGATTAGCACCGTCAGAGATGAAAGAATTTTCGAATCAGCTTCAAGAGCTACTAGACAAAGGTTTCATTCGACCAAGCTTTTTGCCTTGGGGTGCACCTGTTTTGTTTGTGAAGAAGAAGGATGGTTCCTTCAGGATGTGTATTGAATACAGAGAGCTGAACAAATTAACTATCAAGAGTCGGTACCCTCTTGTTAGTGCAGTATGTCTATCGCCTCCGTCATCTCAAGATTGTAGCTGAAACTGATTAAGTCTAGCTTTATATTGTAATATTAGATAGAAAAGGCAAGGTGGCATTATTGTAAATAAGGGGAACTCTCCTTATAAGCATTGGCCTATAAATAGAAGCCTTAGGGTTTCATTTAGAAACTTTTGCCACTTTTGCTCATTTGCTATATTTGAGAGCTCTAGTTCTAGAGAGAGAAACTAGAGAGAGAAAGTGTCTAGGTGATTCACGGTTCCTGTAACAATTTCAGATCTTTGAATAGAATCACAGTTATTGTACGTCTCGTGTTTTTCGGTCTTGCTCGTACACGGATTCCGCACGTCGTACGAGTCGGTTCGCAATCGTTCGGAGTCAAACCGGACCTAACAAGTGGTATCAGAGCGGGAGATCGATTGCTCAGATCATTCACACGATTTCGCACAGGATTTCATCAGATTCAGATCTCAATTCGCATCAGATTCGATAAAGTTCTTAATTTTTTCATATTTTCACGTTTTTAACTGAAAAACGCAAAATTAAACAAGATTTTACGGTTAAAATCGGCTGATTTTTTGATATGATGTGCGAAAACAACTGATCAATAAGCCTATTAATTTTCAAAATCAAATTCTTTACCGTTTGTGAGAAAATTAGATTTTTGTGGTTCGAAAAAAGTTAAAAATTGGTGCTGTTGTTCTTGATGTCACACGCACGGATGACTTCTACGTGTGGATAAGTCATACGCACGGATAACTAATCCGCGTTGACTGATTGTTGACCTATACGTGCGGATAAGTCGCACGCACGCACAACATATACGTATTGACTATTCGTTGACCTATCCGCATGAACACTTGTACGCACGGATAGCAAATACGTGTCACAATCATTTCACACGATCAAGTCATTTAGTCAACATATTCTCTCAATAATTCAGTTGCTGTCTTTAATCATCACGTGATTACATTAGAATTTTGTCAGCACCGTTTATAGATGACAGATTGCATGTGATTGTGATAAGATTTCAGGACTTGTCGGATAGTGATTGTGTATCAGAATGCATGTGAAGTTGAAGTAATCACGTGATCATTCTAAATTCAGTGAACATGTGATCAGTCTGCATTCGGCCATTGTTAAATTCATGTGATTGTTTCAGAGCTTGAAAGTCAAGAGCATGTGATATTGTTTGTTGGTCGAATAGGAGTTGTGTCACCCGTACGTATAAGCCATACGCACGGATAGCATCATTTGCCATACGCACGGATAGCATCATTTCCCATACGCACGGATAGCATCATTTCTCATACGCACGGATTACTTTCAGCCATCCGTGTTGACTTGTTGACTTGCCACACGCACGGACAACTTGTCCGCGCGGATAACATCACTACCCGTGCGTATCACCACCCGTGCGGATAACATCATCTGGATTCCCACCCGTACGTATCACCATCCGAATCACCATCCGGACGAATCATCATCCGGATCTCCATCTGAACGGATCTTCATCCGGATACCATCTCACCCGAACAAATAGCAGTCTCACTCGAACGGACAAGCGTTGTCACGAGATTATTTTCACTGTTGACTTGTGTTGACTCACTTGATCGAACCACCTGTTTGACATTGATTAAACTGATTGTGCTTGTTTGTTTATATTCAGGTGATTCAAGATGGATAAACCGTTTGATGAACAGGAAAACGAGAATCTTAAAAATTTAAACGTTTGGACTTCTGGATCTTGGATTGATAATAAGGATGTTTGGATTAAAAGATTCGAAAATTTTTTATGTATGAAGAATGAATCAGTGGAGATGTTGAAAGAAAGGTTTTATGAGCTAATCATCAAGTTAGAAAAACATAAGATATATCATTCAAATGATGAAAGAATTTCAAAATTTGTTGATGCTTTACCTTTGGAATGGGAGAAATTCGTAAATAACCAAAAACGGAATTCTAGCTTATCACACTATGATTTAAGAAGTTTTATCAATAAAATTACAAATCATAGGAGTGATGAAGATTCAAGAAAAAGGAAATTATTGGATGAAATAAAAGAAGAATCAAGAAAGATAGATTTGGATGTAATCATTGAAATGAGAAAACGAATCACTGTGTGTCTTGCTGCAAAAAATGTCATGAAATATGATATTAAGAGAGGTTGTTTTATTGATGAATATGCAAACCCTCTTGATTTTGTTAAAATATTTTGTGCAGGAACTTTCAAGATGGAAACAAAGAAAGAAGCTGATGTTGAAAAGATGAATGAAAAATGCTCAAAATGTGATAAACTTGGAGCAGACAATGCCAAATTCTTGAGTGATGCGGAGAATTTGACATTGGAAAACAAAACTTTGAGAGCTGAGAAGAAAACAGTTGATGAACAGATTCTGGAGTTGCGCCTGAACTGTGAAAAACTAAAATCTGAAAATATCAAACTGTTGAGTGATATGGACAGTTTGACATTGGATAACAAGATTTTGAAAGAAAAAGAAAAAGAGTTTGAAAATGAAAAATTAAAATTTGAAAAAGATTTTCAAAGTCAAATGAAGATTTTAGAAGATGAAAAATCTGTTATTTTTAAAAATAATCTTGAAAAACATATTGAAATAAACTCTCATCTTCAGAAAATCATTCGGCTTGAAAATGAAGCTGAAAAAGCTCGGATTAAAATCAAAGAGCTTGAAGAGAAATTGAAAGGTTTTGAGACTTTGTCATCAACACCAGATTATCCATGTCCAAAACCGATCAATTCTATTCCAATAAGTGACAATGTCACAAATTTTGACAAAGTCAAAATTGAAGATTGTGATGACAAAGCTGATGATGAAAAAGAAAAAGAAAAGAAAAATATTTTTAGATTTACAAGAAAAATTTAAAAATACTGTTTTGCAATCTACTGAAACAGGTGAATGTTCTAAGCAAAAACCTGCTAAGAAGAGTGTAGAACAGAAACAAAAAGTTAAAAATTCGAAAAATTTTAAAAATGAAAATAAAAGCTCATCAGTTCAGTCATTCAATCATTATAAAAAATTACAAAAATTTGTAAATGAAAATTCACAAAATGATGGTAATAAGTGGTGCAGGTTTGACCACAGTGCTCAAAAGACAAATCCAGCATTAAAGAGGAGAAATGATTATCACCAAGCCAAACAATGTTATGATCTGAAGGTTTGGACTGACAGAAGTGGATGGTACGATAACAGAGTGTGCTACACCTGTGGTGTTAAAGGACACATTGCTGTTAACTGCCAGAATTGGAATTTTGAAACACGAAGATGCTATAATTGCCATATCAGAGGACACATTGCTAGAGATTGCCCAAGGAGATCGATGGGGAGATCGAGGGTTGAATCTCAGAGAACGGTGAAGAAACCAGTCACTGTCAAGCCCAAAGAACAGAAAGTGGAAGATAAGAAAGTAAAGCTTTCACAAGGGCAAAGAGACAGACTGAGGAAAAAGAGGAAGAAGGCGAGAGAGTATTTGGAGAAGATTTTGTCTTCAGGTTCACCAGTTGGTTCGAATAAAAGTTCTGATGAATCAATTCACTCGACTGCAAAGTCAAGCAAATCGAATTCTTCAGATGCAAATCTGAGGACAAACAAGAAGAAAAAGAAAGTTATTGGCGATGAATCTGGCTCATCCAAGTCAGACAAGCCAAGTTCGGGCAATGAATCTGATTCCACAAAATCAGAGGAGCCACAAGTTGAGGTAAAAAAGGAAGAGACAGTTCCATTAATGAATGATGAGAACTTTCCACCATTACGAGCCGCAAACCTAAAATCAAAAGGTGTTGATGCTGGAAAAATGTTTAATAGCAATGTTAAACATATTTTTAGTAAGATGGTTGATGGTAAGGAAAAAGGAGTGAAAGAGTTTTATGAAGAAAAGAGAAAAGCTCAAAATGCGCCTAAAGCTGGTCAGGCTTGGGTGTCAAAATTTGTTGGTTGAATTCCTGACTTGCCGGAGCTTCCAGGTTGGTAAGTGTGAAGCAGGTATCGGCATATTTCTTGAGAAATTCACAGGATGGTAACTGTGATATTTCGTTTTACAAGTGGTTAATCAAGGACATTAAGTTGTACTTGATTTTCTACAAGTGATAGTGGTGTTTGTCCTAATAATGTTAAATTTTCAAAATGGGTTAAAAAGAACAAGGTGATGAATTATCCCCGAACTCACAAGTGATGGGTAAACAAACTAATTTTTCCGGAAAAACCATTCTGATTAAAACAAACTTAAGTGTTTTGAAATCATTATGGGAAAATAGTTTGTTGTAAGGGGGAGTGTTGATTGAATACGCCAAAACCCTCACGGCTGAACAAACATGATTAATTTCACAAGATTGAAAAACGGTTTTCAAACTGTAAATATCAATGTGTTGTAAATCATGGGGGTACGTTATATTTTCTGCAAATCAGTGCATGAAAAGCAGAAAATGGATGGCGAGACAAAGCTATCAGTATCGGTTTGTCAAATTTTCTTTAAATGGTTTTGCATTTTAGGGGGAGTAAGAAATTGTCAGAAAATCCAAAAACATTAGAAAATTTGAAAAAGCCAAAAACATGATAAAATTCAAAAATTGAGTTTTTGTGTAAAAAGAGGAAATGATAGTACATCAGTAGACAGTTACAGTATGCTAAAGAAATGTAATGATTAAATAGCGTTAAACAGTCTCACTGATGATATGCCGATAGGTTTTTATACTTTTAGTAAACTTTTCGGGATATAAACTTAAATTTAAACTTGCTTATTTCGTGGGGAACACTACTTGGATATATAGGTAACCCCTGAAATCTCGTTTGAAAGGTCCCTCTTTCTGAGATACTAGGTCTTTATACTCAGTGATATCTGGGGTATTATTCCGGGACTTCTGCTGAATGGAAGTTCTGACCTAGTCCCCGAATAATACTTTCCGCAAATGCTTGAAACATAGCATCGCCCTCAGCAAATTGATGAAACAATAAAATTGATAGTCGTTGCTGTTGTAACAAAAGATCCTCTAAAGGGGACACACCAAAAGTCGAGCCGTCATCTCTCTGCTGAACGGAAGTTCTGACCTGAGCTCTCACGGTTTCGTACTATAATTTATTCCTCTTACAGATATCATCTAGGTATACTCACCTGTAAGACTGAATATTGGGATCTGGATACGGGAGTATATTCAAGAGGTGGGACACATGAATGAGTTTAAGTTCTTAATACACCTAATTCGTATCCTGAATCAGTTGAAATTTGTGTAAAAATTTAAGTGGATCAGTATATCGACAATCTAAGTGAATTGTTTAATTCTTAATGTGTAACTAAGCTCAACGGTACTTGTGACTTGTCAAAAACTGATATGATCCTCTGACGCATACTCAAACAAAAATATTTTCTGTAAATATGTTTGTACATATTTCTTTACTGCTTTATATTTCAGAAAATACAAAAAGATTTTGATTTCTGCTTTATTTTCGACAACCGATGTCTGGATGCTGAGTTTCAAAATCTAAGTATGCTGATCGTGTTTCTGAAAATAAACAAGTTCATTAATTTGAAACTTGAAGTTTTTAAATTCAAAAATCAAAAATAGTTTGTGATATCTCCAAGGTCATTAATTTGGAGTTGGATGATTAACTGTGAGGGATTTGGATGCTTTTATTGTTAAAATCTGTAAAAGAGCCAGTTTCCGATCCGGTTCGTTGAAACTGCCAAATCTTTGAAGATTGTTAATAGGGGGAGAATATCAAGTAATCCTGGATATATTTCATATTATTATATCTTAGTCCTAGGATCTTGATTTAGAAAGTTTAATAGAGCCAGGTTACAATACCTGGACAATCGAAAATGCTTTCATTGTAAAATATTTTAGCAAAAGTTGAGAGAGCCAGGTTTTCAATCCTAGAAGTTCAAAACGTTGTTACTTATAAATGTATGAGTGTTGCAGATTCCAGACTACGATCCCTATAGCCGAGTCTAAGGGGGAGTCTGAAGACGAGCTAAACGAAAGGGGGAGCGTGCATTCAAGGAGACACGTAACTATCCCAGAGGAGCTTGTAACCGGAAAGCCAGGTGTCGATCCCAAAGCACGGAAGCTTGACGAAAGGGGGAGCCTGAAGAGTCTACCTAAAGGGGAAGCTGAAGCTGAAGACAGATCCACGGGGATTCTGTTCGAGCAAGAGGGAGTCTTCGTTGCTGAAAATGTGTTAAAGCTTCAATAAGACTCAGTGAGAGAGAGAAAGACCAGAAGCTACGAGCCTGACTAAATGTTTGAGATTGACTGCGGCAATATCCAAGGGGGAGTCTGTTAGTGCAGTATGTCTATCGCCTCCGTCATCTCAAGATTGTAGCTAAAACTGATTAAGTCTAGCTTTATATTGTAATATTAGATAGAAAAGGCAAGGTGGCATTATTGTAAATAAGGGGAACTCTCCTTATAAGCCTTGGCCTATAAATAGAAGCCTTAGGGTTTCATTTAGAAACTTTTGCCACTTTTGCTCATTTGCTATATTTGAGAGCTCTAGTTCTAGAGAGAGAAACTAGAGAGAGAAAGTGTCTAGGTGATTCACGGTTCTTGTATCATTTCAGATCTATCAAAGAATCACGTTTATTGTACGTCTCGTGTGTTTCGGTCTCACTCGTACACGGATTCCGCACGTCGTACGAGTCGGTTCGCAATCGTTCGGATTCAAACCGGTCCTAACACCTCTACCAAGAATTAACGATTTGTTTGATCAGCTTCAGGGATCCAGCTACTACTCGAATATTGACTTGCGTTCAGGTTATCACCAATTGAAGGTTGCTGACGAAGATGTTCTGAAGACTGCCTTTCGAACACGTTATGGCCATTACGAGTTTTTAGTCATGCCTTTTGGCTTAACTAATGCGCCAGCTGTGTTCATGGATCTCCTGAACAGGGTGTGCAAACCCTATTTGGATAAATTCATGATAGTATTCATTGATGATATACTTATCTATTCGCGAACCAAAGAAAATCATGAGCTACATCTGAAGTTGATTCTGGAGCTGCTGAAGGAAGAGAAGCTGTATGCCAAGTTCTCTAAGTGTGAATTCTGGATTCGAGAAGTTCATTTTCTCGGACACATCATAAATGAGAGAGGTATACATGTGGATCCGTCTAAGATAGAGGCGATCAAGAATTGGGAAGCGCCAAGGACTCCGTCAGAAGCCCCTGCGTGTGTGTGCTTTAGGTTTGACCATACAAATGAGTTTGACTACTCGAATTCGTGAAGCACAGCGAGAAGCTTTAAAGGATGAGAACCTGAGAAGAGAAGGTTTGAGAGGTTTAGAATGTGAACTGATACCAAAAGTGGATGAAGTGATGTACTACATGAACCGGGTTTGGGTTCCGCTTAGAGGTAACCTACGTGAACTGATTATGAACGAGGCTCATAAGTCCAGATATTCTATTCACCCAGGTTCTACCAAAATGTATCAATATATTAAGGAGTTATAATGGTGGCCGAATATGAAGAAAGATATTGCGGTGTACGTGAGTAAATATCTGACATGCTCAAAGGTTAAGGCTGAACATCAGAAGCCGTCTGGGCTCCTGTAGCAACTAGAGATTCCTAAATGGAAATGGGAGCATCTTACGACGGACTTTATCAACAAATTACCCCGTAGTCGCGTGGACATGATACGATATGGGTAATTGTTGATCGATTGATGAAGTCTGCTCATTTCCTGGCACTTAAGGAAACAGACAATACTAAGAAGATATCACAGTTATACCTCAACGAGATTGTAGCCCGTCATGGAGTACCAATGTCAATTATCTCAGATAGAGACGGACGATTTGACTGCCGTTTCTAGCGATCTCTTCATGAATCGCTGGGTTCTCGTTTGGACATGAGTACTTCGTATCATCCTCAAACGGACGGTCATAGCAAGAGAACCATTCAGAGGTTAGAGGATATGTTGAAAGCGTCTACGATCGGTTTCGGTGGAAGTAGGGATACTCATTTACCGTTGGCTGAGTTTTCTTACTACAATATTTATCACGCTAGTATCAAGGCCGCTCCGTTTGAAACCTTGTATGGAAGGAAGTGTCGATTACCTCTTTGTTGGGCTGAAGTCAGCGAGAAGCAATTGACCAGACCCGAGCTTATCCAGGAAACCACCGACAAGGTTGTCAAGATCAAGGGGAGGTTGAAAGCTACCGCAGATCGACAGAAGAGTTATGCAGATAACCGGAGGAAACCGTTGGAGTTTCAGGTTGGTGATCGAGTTATGTTGAGGGTGTCACCTTGGAAAGGTGTTGTGAGATTTGGGAAAGGGGGAAAGCTAAGCCGACGTTATATAGGTCCTTTCAAAATCGCATCTCGAGTTGGATCAGTCGCGTATAGGCTTAAGCTGCCACAGGAGTTAAGTGGAGTTCATGACGTGTTTCATGTCTCCAACTTGAAAAAGTGTCTATCGGATGAGACACTGATTATACCCCCTAGAGAGGTTCGTGTGGACGATAAACTGAGATTTATCGAAGAACCAGTAGAGGTTCTGGATTGGAAAATTCAGAAGCTTAGGAGGAGTAGGATTAAGTTGGTCAAGGTTCGCTGGGATTCTAAACGTGGACCCGAGTTCACCTGAGAACGACAGGACCAGATACAACAGAAATATCCCCATCTCTTCCCACCTAGTGCGAAAACGAAACCTGCAGAGTAGAATTTCGAGGACGAAATTCCCTAAACATGGGGAGACTATGACACCTGGCTATTTAAGTTGTACCGTACAAATGTAACACGTGTCAAGAATGAATAAAAGGTTGTATTTGATTGATATTGATGTTTATGTGTGATGTTTGGTGTGTTAATAAATCCAAACTTTGATAAAAATTATGTTGGCAATAATAAGATAAACGCTTATCACGTAACGAACAAAATGCGAAACGAAGGTCGGTGACCGCCCGATCAATGTTAGAATCCTAAAAATAATTCGTTATGATTAGAATGGTAATTTTAATCATATTCGGAAGGAAAAATAAATTAAAACGCTAAGAAACTCTATTTTTTGAGTTTAAGCGCGTACCATGCGATACTGCGCGTATCTGACAAAATACTGTCAACACAGCCAGTCAAGGCAACTGATAATTATTTCAGTAATATTTTAGCGGGTTTATTTTTATAGAGTGATAAAAATAATTTAAAACGAGATTAAAATGCTAGATAACATACCCGGTATCCAGTAAAATACCAGTGTTTAACTAATATATATATATATATATATATATATAATATGCATGTATATATGAGTGATATGTGAGAGGTGGGTGCAAGGTGGCGGCCAAGGAGGACCATCTCTCTCCTCCATGTGTTCGCTAGATAAATGTGCATGATGATGATGCCTTTCTAAAAACCTTCTAAAATCTTTACAACTCCAAGACAAGATCATAAACACAATCTACTCTCTCTCTAACATAAGCTATGACCGAACACCCTCTCACACATATCCATTTTTAAATTTCAATCTTGTTCTTGAAGATTTATGTTCATACAATCTCATTTCAAGTCCATTTGAAGATTTAAGAG
Source organism: Helianthus tuberosus (assembly GCA_030545235.1). Classification (NCBI taxonomy): domain Eukaryota; kingdom Viridiplantae; phylum Streptophyta; class Magnoliopsida; order Asterales; family Asteraceae; genus Helianthus; species Helianthus tuberosus. Next base: position 47,352,368 of record CM060403.1, read on the forward strand.
TGTTTCCAAGGAGTTTCAAGCTAGAATCAAGTTCCATATCATCATCTTTGTCAAAACCCACTAAGAATCTTGAAGGTATAAAACTCACTTTAAAAATCTTGTTCTTGATTCATGGTGATATAGATGATTATGGAAGTTTCTCTTGTTCTTGGATTTAAACACAAACTTGAAAGCTAAAACAAATGGGTTTTTGAATAAAATAAAAATGGATGTGTATATGTATGTGTATGTTAGAGTATGAGTTTTGATTTTTGGTTTAATCTTGTTTGATAAGAAGCTGAAAAGTGATATGCATGTAATCTTTAGAAGTTTCAAAAAGGGGTTTTAATCATGTAAATGGACATGTAAAAGTAAAGTTTTGGAATCATGTGTGTATGTATATATGTGACGTATATGTATGTAGGGAGGGGCTCATGCGAGAACTCCATTTATTGCGAGAACCGCGAGAACCAATGTGAACACAACCTAAATTAGCTAAAAAAAACCTAAAAAAAACCTAACCCCCACCCCCCCCCCCCCAAAAAAAAAACCTAAACACCCCCACCCCCCCCCCCCAAAAAAACCTAACCCCCCCCCCCCCAAGCTAACCCCCCCCAAGCTAAATGCTAAAAACTAAAACCTAAAAAAAAACCTAACCCCCCCCCCCCCCCAAAAAAAACCTAAACCCCCATCCCCCCCCCCCCCAAGCTAAAATGCTAAAAACTAAACCCCCAAAAAACCTTAAAAAATCTAAAAAAAAAAAAAAAAATCTAAAATTCTTTTTTTTTTTTAATTTAAAATTTTTTTTTTTTTTTTTTTTGCTTCGAAAAGTAGCGATTTTTATATAAAAAATATTAAAAAAAAAATTGTGTGATTTTTAGCTATTTTTAGGCATTTTTTGTTGTGTTCACATTGGTTCTCGCGGTTCTCGCAATAAGAGGTGGTTCTCGCATGATCTTCTCCCTATGTATGTATGTATATATATATATATATGCATGTATGTGAATTTTTTATATTAAAAGTCTTAGATGTGTAAGAATGTGTATGTCTTACATTTATGATAAATGATTGGATGATGATCATATGAATATTGGAATGTTTGGATTATTAAAACATGAGTTAAATAAATGTGTAGATGAATTTAAGTTCATGCAAGTTGATTTTGACATGTTATGGGTGCATTAGATGCTTATACTTAAGCATGCATGTTGATATATGATCATGAAATGATGATTTAGATATGATTTGATAAAAATGATTTTTAATCAGATTCTAAACACTAAAAATAATAATATTTTATGTGTTATAATAGCATGAAACTTTGTCATAAAGTTTACTAACTTTGCATGTTGTACATGGTGCTTAAAAAGTTGTAAAATACGTGAAATCGCATGATTTATGTGACTTACATGAAAACTGCACTAATCATATTATAACCATCATTTTAATCAGTAAATAACATGGATTATGTTAAAATATCAAGTCGTTAAGATTTTGGATGGTTATGGTAACGTTTGACGCAAAACTATGCGGTAAAACGATTAAAAATCAGCTATTCGAAGGGTTTTTACAAACTATTTTAAATCAGTAAGTAAACTGGTATTTTTAGTATAAATATAAGTATTTTAACTTATATTAAGTTTACTTGGTGTTTGGTTAGTCATACGTGACTTCCGACGCCCGAAAACGTTACCGAATCACTAAAATACGCGTTTTACAATGTACACTAGCATAGGTTACTTATGGGTGAACCTTATGTGTTATATTGTGTTATGTGATTTAGATATGTGTATATGATAATATGTTAAGTGTTGACATGATAGCGGGAATTTAGACTATGCATGTACACTTGTGCGCTTAAGGCGGTAGAATCGGTAAAATCACGTTAAATGTGTAACTTGTTTGTCAAGCATGAAAATTGATACATATGTTAACTTGATAAGTTATTTCATGTATACGTGCTTTAAAAAAGATAAAATATATAAGTTAACGAGATTTCGTGTGTTATGAAATTAAGTATATGTGCACGTTTATGTATATATATTACGACGCGCAAATCGTAGATATATTACGTATAAACAGGAGTGTTAACGGATTTACATGATAAGGGTCACCAATTAAATCGTTCAAGTCGTAAAATCTTAATGTGTATATATATATATATATATATATATATATATATATATATATATATATATATATATTAATGTGCCAATATAATAAAAAATAACGACTTTTCGAGAAAATCTCAAAGTTATGTGAAAATTCTAAGATTCGGAGAAACTTTGGAATTTTGTGATATATTGATTAATAAATCATTCCTACGTATATTAGGACGTGTAGAAATCGATTTGTGGGATTGTGCTATTTATAATACGCACCCACAGGTGAGTGTCACTAAACCCCCTCTTTTTACTGTTTTGTATATGTTTTGGGGGAAGAGCACGCCTTAAAAGGTTTAAAAATGTTTTTGAATAAAACATACCTTTGATATATAAAATGTATATTTTCATGGAAAATATACGGATTTATTGAATATAAATATGTTTCGGATAGAAACAGTTTTGGTGAATAAATAAGTTTCGGGGAGAAACGGGGGATTAATACGGTGTTTTAGAGAAAACGACCGTGTAGATTTAAAATTGTTTAAATCTAAAGTTGGGACGAATTCGCTTGATCTCAAGAGAATAAGTATCGGGTTATAGGCTTATATTTTGGTGGGGACTTCGGGGAATTCGTACAACATTATATATTAAATTTATCAGTATTAGTTGGATATATATATATATAGGGTCGGGATTTAGAGAAAACGATCAAAAGTGTGAGAACGGTGAGAACGCTTAACGATCGTCCGATCAAAACAATCTATGGACTAGATTGGCGCGGTGGCGTTATCGTAAATAACATCAATTTTATTACGTGGACGCGCTTCATTAAGGGTAAAAGGATCTTTTGACTACTCCACATAAAACGCCAAATCATGAAATAAAACGCCAAAAAGAAAAATCACAGACTATTTGTCACACCCCCAAATTCCACCATGCGGAGTACCACCGCTTGGAGGCGTGACATGACCAGGATCGAACCACCAATCATATTGAACAACGTATTTAAGTAAACAAAACTAACCACAATACAATTGGTGACCAAGAGGAAGTTAACCGAGTTCAATTTAAACAGCGGAAGCATAAGACGTTAAACCAAAACATAAGTTCATAGTTCATAAGTTTAAAGACCCAGAACATAAGTTTCATAAGTTTATAAAGTTTATTTATTGAGTACGGGACATAATAGTTCGCATCCAACAACGACCACCTCCATGTGCAAGCCCCATGGCATCTAGTGACCTGCAAAGCGTGTAACAACGAGTCAACAACAAAGTTGAGTGAGTTCATGGTTGGTTGTCCATTTTAGAGTTGTTTCCAAAAACGTAGTTTAATCTCATTCAGCTATCCAGCCGTGGGGGTTACCCCATAGTTCGAAAACGTTTATTAGTTAACCATCCCATGTCCCCCCCCCCCCCCATGTCCACCTTCCCTGGCTATCCAGCCCGGCACTCCGGCCGTGGGGGCTACCCCATTATTTAAACTACCAGACTCGTTTATCATATCGACTACTAACGAAAATTTAATGTGCCCTAGCGTCGGTGTCTATCATCACCGACGTGCCATAGTCAATTAGTACACACCCGTCCAACTGGCACGGTGTGAGGTTTGTTAAACCTAATAGCGCTATTAACTAATGACCCGCTCGCCATAGCCTCGGCGATTAAGTCGATACAAAAAGGGAGGGACTTCGCTGATAGAGTTCTAGTCCAGTAAGTCTAATTCTTCCCAACAGGACGAGGAATTTACATTCCTGAACACATCCCAAGGACGAGGAATCCCTATTCCTGAACTCATTCCCATTCCCACCGGTAATTACCATGTTTGTAGAAAAGTGTGAACTCACCTCGGTTGCTCGGTTTGACTCTCAAAAATAGCTAACAGTCAAGGTCGGTCAATCACATCCTAATATGATTACCAGTTAGTCATTTAGTGGTTTTCAAATAGAGCACAAAGTTCCTACACGTATCTATCACATAACATGCATCACTTTAATAGTTCACGCTCATATAAACATTCCACCTATTAGCTACTCAAGAACAAACATACGATATTTCACATAACACTTTTATTGACATATAACATGTTAGATTATTCTCAGATAACCTACCCGACATTTAGACATGCAAATCACTACTTATGTCGTTTCAGCTTTATTCTTCAAAACTGGGCTGTTTTCGGGGATTTTAATAAATTAGTTAACTTATTCCAAAAATTCCCAACTTTTTACAGAATATCTTAAACGATCCAAATATTATTGTGTAAAAATATCGGGATCCAATTCATTACCAATATTTTATAAAAATTCGTTTACCGGACTGCAAATCAGATTCATCACTTTCTGACTGCAGTCCATGGAGTAATTCATTAAAAATTCATCGTAACTCCGATTTATAAAATTCCAGTGGGAGAATTACAAATACATCAGTGGTCATCTACAGTACAAATTTCACGATCTAACTCTACACAGAATTTAAGTTATGATAGAAAACAGAACGCATATTTTCAGCAGTAAAAATGCAGCTTGAGCTGCTGTCCAAAAATAGATCTTTAAAAATAGTAAACGAAGTCCAAAAATTATGATTCCAGTGCCATTAGAACCGTATTTCATAATAACACGTTATAGACTCAAGAAAATCAAGTTTTTGTTAAGTTATAATATGGTTACAGCCAACTGAAATTGGCTGTAAACTCCAGCCAGCTTTCTGTTTTCAGTTCCCTACTTTCTAACGCATGTTCTATTGATTCCGTTAACATGTTTAGCGAACAACAACGACCTTTAACATTAATATTAACAAGTAGATCATCAAGAAATCAGCAACATGTTCACTACAACATCCTACTACAACATTTCATCTTCATGTTGCTTTTATATGTAAAGCTTCATGTTTCTATTTTTTGAGTTCTTGTTCTTTTAGTGTTTTAAACATAAGTATCATACTACATCATTTAGCCATAAAAACAAGATGAACAAGGGTTTGTCAAGAGCTTACTACTAGCACACAGCTAGGGAAGAATCTAATGAAGAAGATGATGAGAAATGATGATGAAGAAGCAAGAACAAAGTCCTTTTGAAGCTTCCACAAGTTGCAACCTCCTTGAATCACCTTCAAAGCTTGTATGGAACTTGTTTAATGGATGAAGATGGTGGTTTAATGGTGGTGATGGTGGCGGTTGGGTGTGACCGAGAGGAGGGAGGAGAGAGTGAGGGTAAGGGGTGAAGATTATGTGAAGATATGAAAATGACATTGTGATCTAAGACCTTACTTATAAATCTCATGTTTCAATATCTTGTTCACTCCATCAAGAAACCAATCCAAATAAATATATGATGAATCTTTGAAGGCATGGTGTGGATCTTGTGGGTCCACTTGGGACCGAAATCGGTTATGGGGAGGGGGGTTGGGTGTAAATTTTGTAACCAAGTTGTAAAGGTTAGCTAGATTTCAAGCACATGCTTATATATGTTATTTACTAGAGAAATTAGTGGGTGTTATGGTGAACGGGGACCATGACTAGTAAAAAATAATTAAACAATGTATTTGACAAAAATTTAGTGTTCCGGGTAATGTCCGGTTGTTCGGTTAGATACTGTTCCGTTAAAGTGTTTAATTATTCCGTAAAGTGTCTTATATATATATTTTTGTAACACTTTTAATTCCTAACACTTAGGAAAACATTTAGGACCATTTAGTCAAATTTTCTGCACATGACTAGTATGTTAACAAGCACATGTAAGTATGACACAGTAATCTGGAAACAGTTAAGTAATTCAACACAGTCACTAAGCACTTTAATTATCATTAATAAATCGTACGGACACATGAAATCATGAGGGTTGTCACATTCTCTCCCCGTTAAGAAAATTTCGTCCCGAAATTTAGCACGTGGTTACTGAGGAAGCTAGTTAAGTTGCGGTGTTTACTGGCTTTTCCTGGGGTGTCACATCATCCCCCCGTTGATTTGGAATTTCGTCCTGAAATTCTGCAGTAGCTTCAGCCTCAGTAGTGGTTGCATTTTTCTTAAACAGCTGGGGATACTTGAGTTTCATTTGGTCTTCTCATTCCCAGGTATACTCTGGGCCACGGCGGGAGTTCCAACGAACTCCAACAAGAGGTATCCTGGTACGGTTAAGAACCTTAACATCTCGATCAGTAATCTCTTCTGGTTCCTCGACGAATCGCAGCTGGTCGTCGATTGTGAGTTCCTTCAAGGGGACTATGAGGGTCTCATCTGACAGACACTTCTTCAGATTTGACACATGGAAAACATTGTGAACTCCGCTGAGTTCTTCAGGTAGATTTAACTTGTAGGCGACTTTGCCAATTTTCTCAATGATTTCGAATGGTCCGACATAACACGGATTGAGTTTGCCTCGTTTGCCAAAACGAACTACACCTTTCCAAGGTGAGACTTTAAGTAGCACTCGATCCCCGACCTGGAACTCGAGTGGTTTCCTTCGCCTATCAGCATAGCTTTTCTGACGGTCACGAGCTGCCGCCATTCGTTGTCGTATCTGAGCAATCTTCTCGGTTGTATCTACTACAAGTTCTGGGCCAGTGATTTGACTGTCACCAACTTCTGCCCAACAGAGAGGTGATTGGCACTTCCGTCCGTACAACGCCTCGAACGGAGTGGCCTGGATGCTGGTGTGGTAGCTGTTGTTATACGAAAACTCCACTAGCGGGAGGTGCTTTTCCCAGCCATTACCAAAATCGATTACACATGCCCTAAGCATGTCTTCAAGGGTCTGGATGGTGCATTCAGATTGCCCATCCGTCTGTGGGTGATAAGCGGTGCTCATATCTAAACGTGAGCCAAAAGATTTGTGCATAGCTTGCCACAATTCAGATGTAAAACGTGAGTCTCGATCAGAGATGATGGAAGTTGGCACTCCGTGCCTTGACACTACTTCCTTTAGATAGATGTCTGCTAGAGTAGAAAACTTGTCGGTTTCCTTGATAGCCAAGAAGTGTGCAGACTTAGTTAATCGATCCACGATCACCCAAATGGTATCATTTCCGCGTTGAGATCTAGGCGGGCCAGTAACGAAATCCATGGAAATTTGCTCCCATTTCCATTTAGGTATCTCTGGTTGTTGAAGTAGGCCTGATGGTTTCTGATATTCAGTCTTGACTCTCGCACAAGTCAAACAATTGCTAACATAGGTTGCTATGTGGGCTTTCATGCTAGGCCACCAGTATGTAGTCTTTAGGTCGTGGTACATCTTATCCGAACCAGGATGTACCGAATAACGAGACTTATGTGCTTCATCCATCACAAGCTCGCGTAAGCCTCCATAAAATGGAACCCAGATGCGTCCGTTAACATAGTAGGCGTCGTTTTCCTTTCGTTCTAGCCGCTGCCTCGATCCTCATAAGGACTCAGCCCTGATGTTTTCTGCTTTCAAGGCTTCAACCTGAGCATCGCAAATCTGAGCGGGAAGGTTAGATTGGATGGTAAGCTGTAACGCACGTACACGCTTAGGTATAGTATCCTTTCGACTGAGGGCGTCGGCCATAACATTGGCCTTGCCCGGATGATACTTGATCGCACATTCGTAATCATTCAAGATTTCGACCCATCGGCGTTGTCGCATGTTTAATTCCTTTTGCTTGAAGATATGCTCGAGACTCCTGTGATCGGTGTAAAGGGTGCACTTGGTACCGTACAGGTAATGTCTCCATATCTTAAGCGCGAAGACAACTGCTCTCAATTCCAAGTCGTGCGTAGTGTAGTTCCTTTCGTGAACCTTAAGTTGGCGCGATGCGTAGGCAATGACCTTGTCACGTTGCATCAACACGCAACCAAGTCCTTGGATGGAAGCGTCGCAATAAACCACAAAATCATCTGTGCCTTCAGGAAATGAGAGGATAGGCGCGCTACAAAGTTTGTCTTTCAAGTGCTGAAATGCGGACTCCTGCGCATCACCCCAATGGTAGGTGACACCTTTCTGTGTCAGTGAAGTGAGAGGTTGCGCAATCTTGGAGAAATCCTTGATTAACCTTCTGTAATATCCTGCCAAACCCAAGAATTGGCGGATTTCTGTTCATGTACGGGGTGCAGGCTAGTTCTTGATCGAGTCAACCTTGGATGGATCTACATGAATCCCATCCTTGTTTACCACATGGCCTAGAAAGTGGACTTCGCGAAGCCAGAAGTCACATTTCGAAAACTTGGCATACAACTGCTCTTTTCGAAGAAGTTCCAGAATAAGCCTCAGATGTTGCTCGTGTTCCTCCTGACTCTTAGAATAGATCAGGATGTCGTCGATGAACACTATGACAAACCTATCCAGGTAAGGCTTGCACACTCGGCTCATGAGATCCATGAAAACCGCGGGTGCATTCGTCAATCCGAAGGGCATAACCAGAAACTCGTAGTGGCCGTAACGAGTTCTGAATGCTGTTTTGGAGACGTCCTCTTCTCGGACTCTCAACTGATGGTATCCCGATCTCAAATCAATCTTAGAGTAATAGCTCGACCCTTGCAACTGGTCGAACAAGTCGTCAATGCGTGGTAGAGGATAACGATTCTTCACGGTCACCTTGTTGAGTTCGCGGTAGTCAATACACATTCTGAAGGTACCGTCTTTCTTCTTTACGAATAACACTGGAGCTCCCCATGGCGAAGAGCTAGGGCGTATGAAACCCTTTTCCAAGAGTTCTTGCACTTGCGTGGAAAGTTCTTCAAGTTCTAATGGAGCTAGACGATATGGTGCTCGAGCTATGGGCGCTTCTCCAGGAGGTAGCTCGATTTGAAACTCAACTTGGCGATGAGGCGGAAGACCAGGAAATTCCTCAGGAAATACCTCAGGAAAATCACGTACAATAGGTATGTCTTCTATCTTCCTTTCTTCCGAGGATGTATCAGAAACAAGGGCTAGGATAGCGGTGTGGCCCTTTCGCAAACACTTCTGGGCCTTAAGGAAAGAGATAATGCCTACGACAGCACCACTCTTATCGCCATGAATCATGAGAGGTTCTTCACCAGAACGAGGAATGCGGACGATTTTCTCCTTGCAAACAATCTCCGCTTGATGATGAGATAGCCAATCCATCCCAATAACGACGTCGAAGCTACCAAGTACAATAGGGATAAGATCGATAGAGAAGGTCTGACCAGCTAAGATGAGGTTACAACCCTTAACTATGTGCGTGGCCTTAAGACTTTTACCGTTTGCTAGTTCTACCGTGTGTTTGGTGTTCAAAAGTGTTTGAGTGCGCTTAAGCATTTGGCTAACTTTTAAGGACACATAACTAGTATCGGCACCCGAATCGAATAAAACAGTAACAAAGAAATCACCCAGAAGAAACTTACCCATCATAACGTTGGGATCGTTCCTCGCGTCAGCCTGACCAATAACGGAGGCACGACCTCGGGCGCCATTGCCATCATTGTTACTCCCGTTTTTGCCTCCATTGTTGTTCTCATTTCCTTGGTTGTTGTTCTGATTCTGATTTTGATTCAGCTGTGGACAGTGCCTCTTGAAGTGACCCTCAGCACCGCACTGGAAGCATCCCTTATTACCCTGCTGATGTTGTTGTTGGTTCTGTGGAGCTGGTTGTTGTTGTTGGCGATTCTGATTCGCAGGACGTGGGCTCATGCAATCCTTGGCTTCATGACCCAGCTTGTTACACCTCAGACAGCGACCCTTGTGGCACCGCCCGCTATGATGCTTGTTGCACCGGTTGCACTTGGGGTGGTTCCCCCGGTATCCACCCTGTCCTTGACTACCAGAAGATTGCTGACCAGGACTCTGGTATTCATCAGTCTTTCTCTGCTGAGACTGAACTGAAGTAGAACCCTTGCCCGAATTTCCATCCCACTTGCGCTTGTTATCACTGGGAGCATCAGTAGTAGTAGCGCTAATACGCTTGGGCAGCCTGTTCTGCTCAACTGCCTGATCAGTGAGTTGGTGCGCCAAACGAACGACTTGCTGGATTGTGGGAAGGTTGGCCACAATTACAGACCCTTGGATTTCCGGGACTAAGCCTCTGAGGTATAGCTTGATTCGTCTAGATATGGGTTGTGACATGTTAGGACATAAGGCAGCCAAGTCGTTGGACCTCTTTGTGTATGCCTCAATCTCTGATCCTTCCATCTTCAGACCATAATACTCTATTTCAAGTTCCAGGATGTCGTCCAGGTGGCAGAATTCTTCCTTAATCAAATCCTTGAAGTCGCTCCAAAGGGTGGCATTCGCGTCTGCCAACCCGAGCATCTGAACTTGTGCGTTCCAACAAGAATACGCCTTCCCTTGCAACATGCCAGTAGCATACTCTACTCGTTTGCTGGCAGGGCTTTCACTTTCTTCGAATGTATATTCGATTCTTCGGATCCAGTGTAGAAGGTCGATTGCTCCTCCAGTGCCGTCGAAAGTGGGAGGTTTGCATTCCAAGAATGCCTTGAAAGTGCCTATGCGTGATTGGGTGTGCATGGGTTGACTCCCTGATTGGGTTGCTAAGGCTTCAGCAATCCGTTCGTTAATCAAGGTCGTCAGCTGACCCTGGGTCATGTCGAGACATCCACTCATGATCTTCACATCGAAGGAACACACGTAAGAAAGGTGTCGCAAGGTGCGTAAGTGTGGGGTGACAGAAGAGAGTAAGCACACAAGGTTCAAATAGCAGTTATCACATTAACTAATGCATACTATGATCAAATGTGCTACTAGCAGGTAGGCAATACAAACATAAACCATATTACCTATAATGTTGAGTCTTGCATGTGGAGCGAAGAGTCGTTGTGGATCGTTAAGCACTGTACAGGTTATAGTCTGGTTTTGTCAAAATGCTTTTTCCCCTTTTTAAAACCAAGTTCACTATAACCAATGGCTCTGATACCAATCTGTCACACCCCCAAATTCCACCATGCGGAGTACCACCGCTTGGAGGCGTGACATGACCAGGATCGAACCACCAATCATATTGAACAACGTATTTAAGTAAACAAAACTAACCACAATACAATTGGTGACCAAGAGGAAGTTAACCGAGTTCAATTTAAACAGCGGAAGCATAAGACGTTAAACCAAAACATAAGTTCGTAGTTCATAAGTTTAAAGACCCAGAACATAAGTTTCATAAGTTCATAAAGTTTATTTATTGAGTACGGGACATAATAGTTCGCATCCCACAACGACCACCTCCATGTGCAAGCCCCATGGCATCTAGTGACCTGCAAAGCGTGTAACAACGAGTCAACAACAAAGTTGAGTGAGTTCACGGTTGGTTGTCCATTTTAGAGTTGTTTCCAAAAACGTAGTTTAATCTCATTCAGCTATCCAGCCGTGGGGCTTACCCCATAGTTCGAAAACGTTTATTAGTTAACCATCCCATGTCCACCTTCCCTGGCTATCCAGCCCGGCACTCCGGCCGTGGGGGCTACCCCATTATTTAAACTACCAGACTCGTTTATCATATCGACTACTAACGAAAATTTAATGTGCCCTAGCATCGGTGTCTATCATCACCGACGTGCCATAGTCCATTAGTACACACCCGTCCAACTGGCACGGTGTGAGGTTTGTTAAACCTAATAGCGCTATTAACTAATGACCCGCTCGCCATAGCCTCGGCGATTAAGTCGATACAAAAGGGGAGGGACTTCGCTGATAGAGTTCTAGTCCAGTAGGTCTAATTCGTCCCAACAGGACGAGGAATTTACATTCCTGAACACATCCCAAGGACGAGGAATCCCTATTCCTGAACCCATTCCCATTCCCACCGGTAATTACCATGCTTTGTAGAAAAGTGTGAACTCACCTCGGTTGCTCGGTTTGACTCTCAAAAATAGCAAACAGTCAAGGTCGGTCAATCACGTCCTAATATGATTACCAGTTAGTCATTTAGTGGTTTTCAAATAGAGCACAAAGTTCCTACACGTATCTATCACATAACATGCATCACTTTAATAGTTCACGCTCATATAAACATTCCACCTATTAGCTACTCAAGAACAAGCATACGATATTGCACATAACACTTTTATTGACATATAACATGTTAGATTATTCTCAGATAACCTACCCGACATTTAGACATGCAAATCACTACTTATGTCGTTTCAGCTTTATTCTTCAAAACTGGGCTGTTTTCGGGGATTTTAATAAATTAGTTAACTTATTCCAAAAATTCCCAACTTTTTACATAATATCTTAAATGATCCAAATATTATTGTGTAAAAATATCGGGATCCAATTCATTACCAATATTTTATAAAAATTCATTTACCGGACTGCAAATCAGATTCATCACTTTCTGACTGCAGTCCATGGAGTAATTCATTAAAAATTCATCGTAACTCCGATTTATGAAATTCAAGTGGGAGAATTACAAATACATCAGTGGTCATCTACAGTACAAATTTCATGATCTAACTCTACACAGAATTCAAGTTATGATAGAAAACAGAACGCATATTTTCAGCAATAAAAATGCAGCTTGAGCTGCTGTCCAAAAACAGATCTTTAAAAATAGTAAACGAAGTCCAAAAATTATGATTCCAGTGCCATTAGAACCATATTTCATAATAACACGTTATAGACTTAAGAAAATCAAGTTTTTGTTAAGTTATGATCTGGTTACAGCCAACTGAAGTTGGCTGTAAACTCCAGCCAGCTTTCTGTTTTCAGTTCCCTACTTTCTAACGCATGTTCGATTGATTCCGTTAACATGTTTAGCGAACAACAACGACCTTTAACATTAATATTAACAAGTAGATCATCAAGAAATCAGCAACATGTTCACTACAACATCCTACTACAACATTTCATCTTCATGTTGCTTTTATATGTAAAGCTTCATGTTTCTATTTTTTGAGTTCTTGTTCTTTTAGTGTTTTAAACATAAGTATCATACTACATCATTTAGCCATAAAAACAAGATGAACAAGGGTTTGTCAAGAGCTTACTACTAGCACACAGCTAGGGAAGAATCTAATGAAGAAGATGATGAAAAATGATGATGAATAAGCAAAAACAAAGTCCTTTTGAAGCTTCCACAAGTTGCAACCTCCTTGAATCACCTTCAAAGCTTGTATGGAACTTGTTTAATGGATGAAGATGGTGGTTTAATGGTGGTGATGGTGGCGGTTGGGTGTGACCGAGAGGAGGGAGGTGAGAGTGAGGGTAAGGGGTGAAGATTATGTGAAGATATGAAAATGACATTGTGATCTAAGACCTTACTTATAAATCTCATGTTTCAATATCTTGTTCACTCCATCAAGAAACCAATCCAAATAAATATATGATGAATCTTTGAAGGCATGGTGTGGATCTTGTGGGTCCACTTGGGACCGAAATCGGTTATGGGGAGGGGGGTTGGGTGTAAATTTTGTAACTAAGTTGTAAAGGTTAGCTAGATTTCAAGCACATGCTTATATATGTTATTTACTAGAGAAATTAGTGGGTGTTATGGTGAACGGGGACCATGACTAGTAAAAAATAATTAAACAATGTATTTGACAAAAATTTAGTGTTCCGGGTAATGTCCGGTTGTTCGGTTAGATACCGTTCCGTTAAAGTGTTTAATTATTCCGTAAAGTGTCTTATATATATATTTTTGTAACACTTTGAATTCCTAACACTTAGGAAAACATTTAGGACCATTTAGTCAAATTTTCTGCACATGACTAGTATGTTAACAAGCACATGTAAGTATGACACAGTAATCAGGAAACAGTTAAGTAATTCAACACAGTCACTAAGCACTTTAATTATCATTAATAAATCGTACGGACACATGAAATCATGAGGGTTGTCACACTATTCTAAGTAAAACTCCATTAAATATAAAACGCCAAACTTAATTATAGTAAAATCCCGCCTTAAAAAACCGCCAAAAAAATCCTATATATACAACATCTCACACCTTCAGTTAAAACACACACACAAAAACCCAAACGCCATATTTCATATAATCCATTCGCCTTAGAAAAGCCAAAAAACCCAAACATCAAATATCTTCAACCCCAAAAATGTTTTTTTTTTTAAATCCAGTTTGGCTGTCAGTAAAATTTCGCTCAAATGAAATAGACAAAATCCTAAAGTGAGGATATAGTCCATTTCATTTAGTAAAATCTCATTGACTTATCCTAAACTTCCATCAAATTTATAACGCCAAAACATACAAAAAGATTATTGAGGTTTGTTGTCAATAAAGTTTAGCTGTATGGGGTGGACAACATTGTCAGTTATCTTTCTTAACCGAGGATTAACAATGTTGTCCATCTCATACAGCAAAACATTATTGATTTTAGCATGATCAAAATTTGAGGTTTAAGGTGATCTTATTTCGTGGCGTTCTTTTTATCGGTAAAACGCCAAAAGGTTAAAAAATCAAACATCGTTGATTAAAAAATTCAAGATTGTTGGCTGAAGGATATAAACTCGATAACATTTTGCTGCATGAGATGGACAAATATTCAAGAACAAGATGCTGATGTCAGACTATGTGCTTTCAAACAGCAACACAAAAAACTACTTGAAAAACAAAATGAATCATACAAAAGTCTAACCAGCCAGTTAACATGATTCAAAAAAGAGAAAGAAAGAGACCGGAGACAGAGAAGATTTGGAAGATCAAATGTTTATGTATTCTTTTTTTTTATTTTCCTTTTGAGTTAATTGTTATATAATAAAAACGCCATATATAATAAAAACGCCAAAACAGCCAAAATGCTTGTTTAAAACGATATCATCCAGTTAAACGCAACAAAAAAACTGCCAAACTATAATAAAATTACTTTGAAAAATTATTATAAAAAACCCAAATAAAAAAATAAAAATAAGAAAAAAAAATAAAAAGCAAACCGGAAAATCTAACTAGAAACAGTAAATACAAAATCATTAAATACTGAAGAATCTAAAACGCCAAACTTGAAAGATGGGACATGTTACAGACTTCAGAGATAAAAAGCTTAACAAAAACATTAATTACAAAACAGTAACTGAAAAGACAAAATACTTTATTATAATAATGCACCGCCTAATTTAGGCGCCAAAAGACATCCTATAAAATGATACATCTCAGCAACTTCCATTTGATCAAACAAAAAAACGTCAAATACTACTAAATACCACCCACTGTAAAACGCCAACAAATAAACTGAATGAATTGTTATCAGAGGGAAGTACCTCAGAAAAGATTTTGCTGCATGAGATGGACAAAATTTCAGGAAAAAGATACTGATGCCAGTCATCTGGCATTTTGTATTTTTTGTTCTTGAAGAAGGTTTGGATGAGCAGAATAGGTCAATGACACTGAAGAGTGGGTTCACTATAAAGATGAAGATCCAGATAAAGGAAAAGCGAAAACCCACTCACACGCCATAGATCTATGTCCCGAAACATCCACACAAAAACACAGTTCAACAGACGAGCAGGCAAAAAAATCAAACCCATGGGTTTCTTAAGTTTTACATAAAACGCCATATATTTGATGACAGTTCTTGTACTATTAAAGAAGAGAGAGACTGATGACACTGAAGATTGGGAAAAGAGATCCAATTAGGATTTTTAATTTATTTCCTTCCCTTGTATTTTTTTTCCTGTGGTTGAAATATAATTTAACAATAGTAAAACTCCAAGATACCACAAACGCCTAAATGTTTATAAAAAATAACAGATCAATAGGCCAACTTGTTTAAACGCCTTGGAAAACGCCATTCAAATAGATTTCCTGCCCCTTAGGTTCCATTGGCATACGATGTGAATAACGCCATAAACGTCATAAACGCCAAAATGCTGACACAATGGAACCATTAAAATGCCATTAATTATTGAATTTGATTAACGCCAAAATCTCAAAAACCAAAATTTAAAACAACATTGGGAAAAAGCGGAACAGGAAAAGCAGAAGATGAAAGGACAAAAAAGCCCCTCCGCCCTTTTCTAAGCGGCGTGACACGTGTTGGGCCAGGAAGTGTTCTCACCGTTCTCACACTTTTGAGCGTTTTCTCCCGATCCCGTTTCTATATATATATATTGTTCATGAGGCAGGCATTATAGATGGCCCCGTTACGGGCCATGTGCAAGTAATGTCGTTTAATCATTTAAGTATTGCACGTGAGGAATTGTTGGTAGATATATCGGGTTGATAACCCCGTCGTGACCGGTCGCTCCGTGTCAAGTCAAACGACGAATTGATATTCTGTTATAGTCTAGCTTTAATTATACCTTCATTGTTAATATATAGTTTGTAATGTCTTGCTAACTTACGAGTCCGAACATTTGATGTTATCAATTTAATATGTAAACTCGGGAAGATATTTATGGTCGGAGGTTCTTAGGAAACGCTTGCGACGACTGACCCTTGAATTTTTATAAAGGAAATAAATTAACTTTCTTAAAAATTATATGGATGTTTTGATAATAAACACATAAGTAGAAAGTTTTTCCTTGGATCAAATTATTTAAATTTGGATATGTGAACTCACTCTCCTTTGTGTTGACACTTGATTTTTAACGTGTTCTTCATGTACTTGAGTTCGGCTTCGGGAATTATGGCGTATCTTGTGGTTGTTGATGCATGTTTGGTTTGATAATGTTTTGGACAAAGTTTTAAAACAAATTATGACCTATGTAATAAGATCCATAAGGATCAAAACAACTAACTGTGATGTGGTTGTGACGTACTTTAAGACTTTATGTGTTAAAATCTATGTTTTAATTAAGTTAAAATGTCCAACATTATGATGCATCGTTCAGCAAGATATTAATGGGCACCAACTTCCGTCACCACTATATTTTATATTCCGCTGCGACGTTTTTGGGGTGTGACACCACTCACAACCACAACCACAACCACAACTACCACCACTCACCACCGTTTTACAACCCCCACTCCCTCTCATGTCTCTCTCCCTCAACCACGACAACAATCACCACCACAACCATTGCCTAATCAAAACCCACCACACCAACATCCCCAAATCAAAATTGCAACACAATCATTAGATCCATTCAAATCGAGCATTATTTCAACTAATTTAATGCATCGAGATCAATATTTACCAAATTAGATCATTAGATTGTGCTTCATTCCTAAGCCATGCTTTCCATGAACACATCCAGGTTTGTTAAATTGAAAGCTTTAACCTTTGTGGTTCAATACTCAATTTCTTGACTCTTTTAACCAAACACAGAGATCAAACCCAAAAGGGTAATTAAAAAATTATTTTTTAGGCAAAATGATGACAAAATATGATGATTCAAGCAAACAACACCAATAATAATTCACATAAATATATACATACAGTCACATAGAAAGAGAGACGACATTTTCTGATTTCGTTTTCCGGTCAAATAACCGTAGATCTGTGAAATCGATGGTGATTTTGTGGATTAGATGTTGAATCTGATTGGATTTGATGTAAGGAGAACGCTAGGGTTAGGGTTTGATTATTCCGGTTGGATGAGATAAATTTGGCTTCACTGACTTGTGGTTTCTCTCTCTAGAATTTTGCCAATGGATATGCAGATGCAAGATGAACCGATTTTGAGTCTATCAGTTAAAGCAACATTTTCTCTTGGATCAGAAACACATATGATTGAAGCTTGCAAGGGTATTCTTTCACACCAGTTGGTTTATATAAAAGGGGAGGAGTTAAGTATTGTTTTCGTCCCTGTGCTTTGTCAAAAATCACTATTTTAGTCCATTAGTTTAAAAATTGCGATTTCAGTCCCCGTGGTTTCACTTTCGTAACAATTTCAGTACCTTGGTTTCACTTTCATAATCATTTCAATCCATTTATTATGTTAGTACAGGGACTGAAATGGTTACGAGGCGGACTGAAATGGTTACGAAAGTGAAACCACAAGGACTGAAATCGTAATTTTTAAACTAATGGACTGAAATAGTGATTTTTTAAAAACCACAGGGATGAAAACAGTAATTAACTCAAAGGAGAAAGTATGAGCATACCGGAAGAATTCATCACCAAGAATAACGTTCCAAATGACGTCCCGGATGAAATCTTGTCCGAAGGCGATGCCGATGACGATGATGAGGCGCCCATTGTCAAGTCAAAGAAGATTAAAACAGAGAAATAGGGTTTGGGAGAAGATTTTTGGGGAAGATGAGAATTCATCTGAGCTTTATGAGGTTAAGGGGATATTTAATTTAGTTAATATTTTGTGTTATAATAAATTTATATTGACTATTTTGCCCCTGAGGAAAATGACAATAATAGGATTTTATTAGCCAAATATCAGGTGATATCATTTTTGGACCAAAATGACAATAAAAGTGAAACCACAGGGACTCAGATTTAAAAGATTTGAGTTTTGGACTAAAGTGGCAAAAGTGACCAAACCTCAGGGATCAAAATAGTAGTTTACTCTGTTTTTTTAAATCACCCATTTTGTTAAATATTTCTTCCACCACCACCCTTTTGAGAAAAAAACTCATAAAAAGAGTGTTTGTTGATTGCACACTACCAAGGACGTGTATTGAATGGCCACAAAGACAAAATTACTTCAAACCCACAACCACATCACTCAAATTCCTCATCTCTCGTTGTTACAACAAGCCGTGACCATTATCCAAATAACCAACAAGCCACGTGTATGTCCTAAAAGATAGATAGGTCCAAACAAATGAAACAATGTTGGAAAATAATTGCCACAAAATAAAAAAACAGAACATGATCCACATAACACAAATATAAAGCAATAAGGAGCTCTACAAAATCAAACGGTATGAGGAGCTTGTGGTTTAGTTGGAACAACACACAGACAAACTCTAAGATATCATCATTAATACATACTCCAGTTTCAGTAGAAATTCAGAAAACCCCGATATGGAAAAACAATACATGAATATAACATATTGCAACGTAAATATAACGTACTGCAAGTGAGGATGACTCATGATTTAATAGGCGGGTCGGGTTAAACAATTAAATATTATTATTATTTAATAATTTTGTATGTTTAACGAATTTATTTCTTTGATTTTTCTTGGTTTTGTAACGAACCAAACCGATTCCAATCAAAATTATTTTCCCGACATATCGTGCTGAGGAATTTAATAGTTATTAAATTCATCCATAAAAATAATTCATTGAATAACAAATAAATAATATTGCATATTTTATAATTCATTTAATAAATAATATTAAAAACAAAAAGTTAAAGGGTTTATTAAAATAAATAAAAATAATTCATTAAATAAATAATATTACGCATTGAATAATTAATTCAACAACATAAATAATAAGAAATATAAACTTGAGGGGATTTATATTATTTCTTTATTAAATAATAAAAGATAATGCAATATTTTTTTATATCACGAATGTTGTTATTGTATTAATAAATTGGATTTAATATAATATATTAATAACAATAATATTACCACATTAAAAAGAAAGTGACATTTGGCATTAATTGGAATCGTTTATTATACGTTAGATTAGATATAGAGATCCATACATACATATATATATATATATATATGTAGGGGAAGGTTCATTTAAGAAGAAAATTTAATTAAGAAGAAAAAGAATAAAGGGTAATTTTGTAAAACATTAAATAGTTTTTTCACTTATATCATTTATTATCATTTTTTACTAATTAATTAGTCATAAAGACTATTATCCTCCACACTAACTTTTTTTGCTTACACACATCAAAAATTATCCTACATATTTCGAAATTCATCCTACATGTTGAAGTTTATCCTACACAACTCGTAATTTATCCTACACTTTAAATTATTATTTTTTTCAAAAAATATATATTTTGAAGATAAGTTACAAATTATTTAATGTAGTTAGCCATTAAAGAGGAAGACTACAAATTAATGACCTATGTAGATTTACCAATGTACCCTTATAGTAACATTAGATACTTATATTAAATAAAGTAAAATAAACCATTCTTATTGGTTGAAATTTCTTCATTTTTCTTCTTACAAAAAATTTCTTACTAGACGAAAATATAGGAGAAGGATCCGTTAGATTTCACCCTTTATTGCGAGAACCGCGAGAACCAATGTGAACACAACCAAAAATACCTAAAAAAATCAAAAAAACACAATTTTTTAAATATTTTTTTAATAAAAATCGCTAATTTTCGTCTCAAAAAAATTGTTGACGATTTTTTTTATTGACGAAAAGTAGCGATTTTTATTAAAAAAAAATTTAGATTTTTTTAGGTTTTTGGGGGGTTTAGTTTTATGGTTTAGTTTTTAGCATTTAGCTTGGGTGGGGATGGAGGGGGAGGGTTAGGTTTTTTTTTAGGTTTTTTGGGGATTTAGTTTTATGGTTAAGTTTTTAGCATTTAGCTTGGGTGGGAGGTTTATGTTTTTTGGGGGGTGAGGGTTAGGTTTTTTTTAGGTTTTGGGTGGTGTAGTAGCTTTATTTTATTGTGTTCACATTGATTCTTGCGGTTCTCGCAATAAAGGTGGTTCTCACATGAACCCTATATATATATATATATATAGGGAAATGTTTAAATGAGAACGCTATATATCGTGAGAAACGTGAGAACGATTGGAAAAACCGCAAAAACTGGTCAAAAACATTTAAAATTCAAAATTTCTTTTTACACTTATCATTATTGTTTGAATACAATGTTAGAAATTAAATATACACGTTTAAATTTACGTGAATTCGTAAATAAAGAAAATTTACACATGTGTAAGTTTGTCATTTACACATGTGTAAATTTGTTATATTTACACATGCGTAAAAAATCTAGTAAGAGTGATTTTGAGAGAAAAAATGAATTATTTGATGTTGTAAATTCTTTTTTGATGTTGTATTTTAATTACAATGAGGTTTGTATTAAAGAAAATCCGTTTTGATTGATTTTTTCATTCGTTCTCACGGTTCTCGCGATATTTAGCGTTCTCAAGATAACCCTCCCTTATATATATATATATATATATATATATATATATATATATAGGGGAGGGTTATCTTGAGAACGCAAAATATCGCGAGAACCGTGAGAACGAATGAAAAAACCACAAGAACTTGGTAAAAAACAATCTAAATTCAAAAGTTCTTTTTAAACTTATCATTATTCTTCGAATACGATGTTAGAAATTAAATTTACGTGAATTCGTAAATAAAGAAAATTTACACATGTGTAAGTTTATCATTTACACATGTCTAAATTTGTTACATTTACACATTCGTAAAAAATATAGTAAGAGTGATTTTGAGAGGAGAAATGAATTATTTAATGTTGTAAATTCTTTTTTGATGTTGTATTTTAATTCCAATGAGGTTTGTAATAAAAAAAATCGGTTTTGATTTGTTTTTTCATTTGTTCTTATGGTTCTTGCAATATTCAGCATTCTCAAGATAACCCTCCCCTATCTATCTATACTTTCTATAAAATGAGAAATCCCAATGACATAAGAAAAGCTGATGTGGCAGCCAGAGAGGCTGTCCAACAATGCTTTTCTTATGTCATTATTACATTATAAAGCTTAATTTAAAATACATTTAAAATTCAAACATCTGCCTTTCAAACCTTTGCCCCTATTTTGGCAGTCAATCTATGTGTAATATTCAAACATCTGCCACCAAAACCACTGCCCATATTCAATAATACATAAGTTTTGGCTCCATTTTCAAAATTCAAAACCCTCTCTCTCTCTCTCTCAGATATAGTCCTGACTCCATTTTCAAATTTAAAATTCAAAATTCAAACCATATATTCTAATCCTGTAAATAAGATATACGAATCTGGCTCCACATTCAAATCTCTCTCGCTCATATTTGCGAGCGTATCTCTCTCTCTCAAATGCATATTTCTCGTGATTCAGCCGGCTAATCTCCGATTATACTTCTTTGTTCGAATGTTTGTTGATTCTGTTTACATATCATCGTTACAATATCATGTCTTTGAACTTCTGTTTACATGTTATCGTTCCAGTATCATTGTTCCAACATTGTCGTTTCAATGAAGCTTCCCTTCACACATCAACCTTTCAACATCGATGTTGCAGTATCATTGTTGCAACATCGTGAAAAGTTGCATGTGCTACCTTCTTTGATGGGAGAGTTGCATTGTTCGATTTTCGTTAAATCGAAAGTCAGCTTTTCTTATATCAGTGAGATTTTCTTCTTTTATACAAAGTATAGATTCGTGCAATATCGTGAAATGTTAGATGTGCTACAACAGTTGAGAGGAGATCTTTGCATTTTAGGTTTATTTCTTATTTTGATTAACTGTTGATGATGTTGAGAGTTTTTATTGACACTGACATTTTAGAATATGTTAAGATGCATGTTGAGATTATTAAAATGAACTATTACATAGAAATTTAACGAAATATTTATAAAGTATTACACGCTAGAGTTAACACTTGCAAGGATTTCGTAGACTCTGGCCTTTCTCCATGTGATTTCATGCTCTCTTTTGTTTTTCAGGTCAGTTAGCATGTTGCAGATTTTCTGATCCTGTTTTAGAAGTTGTGTCAGAAACTATTCTGCATTCTTCTGGAAATCTGATGGAGGAGAGTGGAGGACTTCATCGAGCAATGCTATGCTGTTCCAGGATTTGTTGTAATTAGTGTCATTGATTATGTCGACTTTCCTGTTTAGTTCTTCGTTTGTTCTTTTTTCTTTGAGTGACCACATCGAGAATTGTGTTTTAACATCACTGGTGTCTGACCAGTGGTAGAAGCTGAAGTTTGTCATGTAGATTTTTGTTGGATTTTCTGATGTGGATCAACTTTTCACAGACAGTGATTTGTAGGACAATTTGTTGATGTTTTGAATCAAATGTAATCATCGGTCTTTTATAGAGTTTAAAAACACGTCTACATGGTAAATGAAGAGGTTAATTGTAATTATGATAATCTGCGGTTGTTCTTTCAACTTCGAAAATTTATCCCTTGGGTTTCTTGGTATTTAATTTTACAGTTTCCCATAAAAGTTGGGGTTTGAAAAGGTTTTTGCATTAAAAGACTGCTGTTTTGAAATATACATTAATATGTTTATATTAAATCTACACGTTTTGATTGATTAGATTATTAAATGTTTATATTAATTCTTTCACTGTTAGATATTTCAGCATATAAACTCATAGCCACTTCACCTGTTTTTCATCATGTTTTCCTACAAAGATATCATACTTTTAGGAAAGTCGAGTAATATAGTTTATTGAAATGGCGTCATTCACTTCTGTAAAATCAGATGAACAGGTGTATGAAGATAGGGCTACTCTTCAAGAGCTGAAAAGATGTTTTGATGGATTGCAAGTTGGCCTGTTCACGAGAGAGCAGGTTTCCAGAAATCTTATGTGGATGCCTTTAACTTCCATTCGTGAGCTTTGTGTTGTCAGTAATATAGAGTGCGGTGATAGAGACGTGGAGTTCATGGCGATGCTGAAGGACATACATCGAGAGGTTCAGCAATCGATGGAGTTGAAGCTAAAGTTTCTTAATTCGAGCTGTTACTGTTAGATTTAAAAGTTTAGTTGTTCAGTATGTTATGTAATTATTGGACTTTTAATGTCATGAATAAATTTTAATCTTATGAATCTATGTTGCGTTTTAGTTTTACTTATTTTGTGTTCGAGTTTGATTTAGATTTAAATTATGTTGATGTTGAATTGTGTCTGAACATCTGTTTGGTAAGTCAACAGAGGTTTAATAGTTTCAAGGGTTGGTTTAATGGTGAACATATGAGTGCAAAGATAAAACAAATGTTTAGAATTTGATCATTGATAGCAGTTTTTTGAAGAATCTGTGCTCCTACAAATTACAAAGAGTCAATATTTGGATGTGTAAAAGGTCTGTTGTAGTTAAAGTGTGGTAAATGAGAACATCTACTGATGATGAAAGATTGAAGAAGGAAAGATTAAAGAACAACAGATGATATTCAAAATATGTTGAGCCGACAAAAGGTTTTTATAGTAACAGTGGTTAGGTTAATAGCAGATGTTGGGAGTTTGTTAGTCCATTAGATTAGATGTTGCACAATATGTAAAATTGTAATTGGAATCGCATCTTCATTTTAATTATTTCAGTCATTCCTAAGTATTATTATATAATTTTGTTCATCAATAACAGTTTTTTGGAAGAATTTCCGGTAAGACCTAATTACAAGGAGTCGATATTTTGCTGTTGTAAAAGGTGTGTTGTAGCTAAAGTCTGACAAAAGAGAGCATCTGCTGATGAATAAATGTCTGAAGATGCAAAGGTCTGCTATGGGTCAACAGATGTTAACGAACAACAGATGATATTCAATCTTAAAATGCTCAACAGAGGTTTTGATACTAACAGTGGTTGGGCTAATAGCAGATGTTAGACTTACGACTGTTGTGTTACACCTGTTGAAAACAACTGTTTTTGAAACTTCTGCTTGCCTAAAAATACATCCATTGCTAAAAGGTATCGTCTATTGTCATAATTTCTGTTTGTCCTAATGACTGTTGATTTACTATACTGCGGACTGTCATCCATTATTACAAGAGAGGTTCTGACGTGGACAGATGTTAGCTAAAAATAAAACAACTGCTGAAAGTTATCATCTGTTCTCATAACTTCTGTTTATCTAACGACTGTTTGACTCACACTGTTCCCAACTTCTGTAGGCGACCAACAGAGGTTTTGAAACAAGTGTCATCGGTTGTCGCAATAGAGGTTCTGACGTGGACAGATCTTAGCCATCAGATATTTGTAACTACTGCCACGTCAACCTTCACTTTTTCTCTCTACATAAAAGTTGTTTCATCCCTAAATCGAGCTTCTACCACTGCCGTCTCGAATTCAAAATTCTCAAAAACAGTTTCCAACATATTAAAAACCCTCCAACTTAAACCCTGTTTCAT
Source organism: Helianthus tuberosus (assembly GCA_030545235.1). Lineage (NCBI taxonomy): Eukaryota > Viridiplantae > Streptophyta > Magnoliopsida > Asterales > Asteraceae > Helianthus > Helianthus tuberosus. The sequence goes on from CM060403.1 coordinate 47,377,250, forward strand.
CCCCAATTCACCTTCTTCTCCGATCATGTCTCTGAACATCAAAAACCCTCACAACTACGTCCCCATCTTCGAGAAAACCAGCAAAAATACCATCTTTCACTCAATAATTGACCTTTTAACGTCATCACAATACAAATCAATCCTTACTGCTGATGCTCCAGTTCATACATAAACACTCCGACAATTTTGGTTTAATGCTGAAATAGAGACTGAAGATAATAATCCAGTTACCATCACATCTAAGGTCGGGAAAAGTGTGGTACGAATTTCTCCCTTCACAATTTCCACTACATTTGCATTGGACGACTTGGGAGGTAAGACCAACTTTGAAAAATCTGAACTTCATACAGAGTTCATTGAAAGAGGGTATGATGCACAATTAAAGGAAGTTACTATGTATAAACGAAACTTCCCTCCGGCAATGAAATTTTTGTTTCATACTCTTTTAACTTGTCTCTCAGCCAAGACCACCTCATTTAATGAGATACCTTTAAACATTCAGTATTTGGGTTATGCTATTTTAACAAAATCTTATTACAATTTATCACAAGCACTATTTTCTGATTTGTTGAATAATGTGAAAAAATGTGTTCGTAGTAATGCTTTTTTGTTGTATCCAAGACTTCTAAGCTACTACCTACGAAAAGAAGTGTCACAAACAGATTTTGAACAAGGTGTAGCTTTTCAAATAAATAGTCTTACAAGTAAAACTTTTACTAGACTTATGGATAGAGAGTCAGAAGTTTCAAGAACAGAAACAAAGGGGAATGAGCCTATTTTAGATGCGTCCACATCTGTTGCTCAAACCTATGTTGTTGAGCCAACTGCTGCTGGTGATCATGACACCACAACCGGTGTTGTGAAACACACACCAGGCAAACCCAAAAAGAAATCTGTCACATCCAAAAAGCCCACCAAAAGCAAACAAAATAAAAAGGTTCCTCTGCAAGATGAGATCCCAGAGGTTAATGCAGTGACAACACAAATGTCACTTGAAACCACTGCTGCTACTTCCTCACATTTGTTGGAAAGATCTCAACCCATCCAAACTCCTCACGTATCCTCACAAAAGGATCATGTTGTAAGCACATGGACACCACAACATGAAGTAGACCTTTCATATGAAAGTATGTTTAAAAGTCCCTCTCCCAGGGCAATCACGCTTTCTACACCACAACCCTCTTCTTAAGTTCCATCAACAATATTACTTCTGTTTGAAGCAATTGAATTTCAGAAAGAAAACATAACTTCAGATGCACACATTACTGAGAGTAGAGCGTAACAATGACTGTGTCTGAACCAATTCAATCTGCTATCCTACCAACAGTTGAGGAGGTTATCCCCGTTGAGTATTACGAAACTCTTCGTGGTAGTTCAAGTGGAGCAGCCACTACAACTGTTGAACCCATTGGTGATCAATTGGACAGTGGTTACATCATTAAGACTCCCTTGAAGGCAACCACTGATGAGGTTACAACTGTAATCTCTGCTTCAGTGGGAAGTCCCCAGAACCAAGAAAAAGGGGCATTTTTTCTGATGATATGGAGACTTCTCCTATTATCAAAACAAATACAACCACTACATGTGGGAATTTAGATGATCCTATTAAAGTAGGTGATGAATTAAGTTATAAAGATTTGACGATTAGAGTGTCTACCATTGAAACAGATGTTGCTGAAATGAAAGAATTGATTAAGCAGCTGATAGAGCTTTCTAAAAGTCAACCTACCACACAGGAAATTTCCAATGAGCTTTGGAATTCTATGCAACCCATCTTTCAAACTCAGAGGAATTTGGCTGAAAGTAACCGCAATTTCAGTTTGGAATTTATCAGAAATTTGGTTGATGCCAGGTATAAAGACACACAAGCAGACATTATGAACATTAAGGAACATCTGTTGAAACTTTCTGGCACCACCCCTACATCAATCTTTGAGAAAGATGATGATGATGATGATGATGATGATGATGATGATGATGATGATAATGATGCCAAAAAGGGGGAGAAAGATTCACTGAGAAAGTTGCCACCAGATTCAAAAGCTAATCCTACAGAAATTGTATCCCCTGCCCAACCTAATTCCAAACCTTCTCCAAAAAAACCACCACAAAAGAAGGACAAAATAACTTCAACACCATCATCACCCATTCTGTCAATAGATGCTGATATAACAAAAGTATCAGCAGATGCTTACCAAACAGCTGCTGAGACACCAGTTGTTTCAGCAGAAGTTTTTCAAACATCTGCCATGATTATTTTCACTACACCAACCACAATCCAACCACCTCCAACGTCACAAAGATCTCCCATACATTCATCTTCACTACCAAAACATTCCCTTTCACCAGAAATCATCTCCACACGTAAGAGAAAAACTCATATTGTGTTAGAAGATGATGAGGAGATTAAATCAGCAATCCCTATATCATCTGCCTCCATTTAAAACAGTCCATGCTCGTCATTTCCACCCATAGAACCTACTTCATCTCTTACAATTGCTACACTACCATCAGTCATTCCTCTGGAAGCTCAATATCCGCTGGAATTAGTCATTGTTAAAGGTGAAATTGAATCACTCTTCACAATAGAGGATCCATCTAAAAGATCCTTCCCATCTCTTTATGGCTATAAGAAGCCTCAAAACTTAGATGAGTATCTGAAATTAAAAGTATCACAGGCTGAGGTTATAGCAAGAGAGAAAAGCATAGGGATGGATGACAGGGAATACCAGAGGTTTTTATCATTTCAGCTTAGCAAAGTCGTAAAACTTGAAGACTATGCTAGGGACATGAGTAAATCCATGTCTGAGAGGCCAGTAATTCCTGAACTTCATATGAAACCGAGGGATGCTTATGTTGCACACATTATGAAGTACAAACCATATAACGCAACTGAAGGTCAATTCAAAAACTGGTCAGCAGATGCTCTTAGAGAAGAGATCGATAGAATCACAAAAATGCACAATGGTCGTCTGGTAAAGCCAACTCCACCTAATTGGAAGAAACTCAAAACAGTGGAATCAGATGAGGCATTGAAGTTTAAAAGAATGAGAGCAGAGCTTGTGGCTGCTGGTTATGGTCCAGCTAGATCCATTGCTAGATGGTCTAAACTGAAGATAGTTGAGACCTACAAAAAGCTGGAAGAACTTAGAGCTGAAGATTCAAATGTTCTTCAAAACCCAGTCTTTCCTACAACTGCTGCTCTATCTCTAAAAATCGATACTCCGAAAAACCTTCTCTCATCATCTGATTTGTCTGAACCAATGGCAAATTTAGTTAGCAGACCACAATCACCAAACTCATCTTCAATAATTCTTTGTCCAAGAAAACCAACTGATCCAAAAATAGTAAAGTGGAAGTCATGCTAAAAAACCCAAGTATTGACTTTGATCAGATCAGATGGTAGTGTTGAAGAGATTAAAATAGATAGTTCATATAATCTGAATGCATACGATCTCCAAGATTTGTTGGACCTTCAACTTGAAAGGGATGATGAAGAAGACATGTTCTCCCTGGACTTTGAACTACAATTCAATGGACAAATCAGGGAGATGTTGATGAAAAATAAAAATCAGTAATAAAGAAGGGTTTTCGTATCATCCGTTGTATAGGGAGATTGTTGGATCAGCAGTTGTGACATTGTCTCCAGTAACATATTTAACCAGATCACAGCATGTAGCAAAGGAGATGGTGTTGCGTAACAAATTCTTGACTGAGGTTTGATGTGTGTTGTTTAGACAGGTGATCGTATGTTCTTAGTTAATGTTTGTTAAAACTTAAGTTGTATTCGAATTTTATTAAGTTTGTTAGACATCTTTTATATGTACTTATTTTCATTGTCAATGGGTGGATACTCTCTTTTTTGAATAAGAGAATGGAAATAATCCTATGTAACTGATGAATTTTATTAAGTTTGTTAGACATCTTTTAGACATCTTTTATTAAGTTTGTTAGATATCTTTTTTATGTACTTATAGTTGTCTTTTAGCTATAACAGATAACACGTTTTGGTACAATATCTATATGTTCTATCAATATGTGTTATGCATGATTTTCTAAGAAACGACTCGTGTTTGCACACGGGTCTTACCGCTAGTACTATATAATAAAAGAAACCAATGGAGGGACACATGTCATTCATTGGAGTCATCTAATTTTTTTTCTCCTACTTAATTATAGATAATTAATATTAACTAACAGATAATTATAAAATTAAATTTAAACAATTCGTATAGGAGATAATATAATATTTTGAAATATTTATTAGATTTCAAAATTATTTATCCTGAAATTAAAAAAAAGAGGTACACTAAATATAAATTAATATAATGTAAATCATTTATTTATTTTATTAAACTAAAGTAGTTAAGGGTAGAACTTATTTGAAAAACGTTTATAAAGGGTAAACAAAAACATTAATTAATGTTTATTAGTTCTATACTTTTATTTTCGTATTCAACGCTCAACTCAAATACGGTATTCACTATGTTTACGTGGTATTTATAAGAACCATCACCGCAATCACCCCATCCATCATATATCGAGTATATTCGTTCGTTTTTTAAAGATATAATTTTTTATTAGATTCATTTATGCAACTCGTGTAATAAAAGAGGTTTTTTAAAGATATAATATATTTATTATTTACTATACAAAATTGCATTTATGCAACTCGTGTAATACACGGAGTTTTTAAAAAAATATAACTTTTTTTATTATGTGGTATATAAAATTAGATTTATTCAATCCGTATAATATACAGGGTTTATAAAGATATAACAAGATATAACTTTTTATTGATTGACATATAAATTAGATGTGCTCAACCCATACAATACATGAGGTTCTTAAAAATGTAACTTTTTTCATTATTTAATATATAAAATTAAATTTACTCAACCCGTACAATACATCGGGTTCTTAAAGATATAACTTTTTTATTATTTAATATATAAAATTACATTTATTCAAACCATGTAATAAAAGAGGTTTTTAAGATATATTGTTTTATTATTTTGTATATAAAATTACATTTATTCAACCCGTGAAATAAACGAGGTTTTTAAAGATATATTTTTTATTATTTGTTATATAAAATTACATTTATTCAACCCGTGTATTACACGGGGTTCTAACCTTATATATATATATATATAGGGTCGGGATTTAGAGAAAACGCTCAAAAGTGTGAGAACGGTGAGAACGCTTATCGATCGTCCGATCAAAACAATCTATGGACTAGATTGGCGCGGTGGCGTTTTCGTAAATAACATCAATTTTATTACGTGGACGCGCTTCATTAAGGGTAAAATCGTCTTTTGACTACTCCAAACAAAACGCCATCTCATGAAAATAAAACGCCAAAACAAAAATCACACAGCATTCTGCTAAAAACGCCATTAAATATAAAACGTCAAACTTAATTATAGTAAAATCCCGCCTAAAAAAACCGCCAAAAAATCCTATATTTACAACAACTCAGACATTCAATTAAAAAAACACAAAACAAAATCCCCAAACGCCATATTTAATATATACCACTAGACTGATAAACGCCAGAAACCCCAAACATCAAATATATTGCTGTCAATAAAGTGTAGCTGTATGGTGTGGACAACATTGTCAGTTATATTTCTTAACTGAGGATTAAGAATGTTATCCAACACCATACAGCAACACTTTATTGATTTTAGCATGATCAAATTTACAGTTTTAAGATGGTTTATTTGAGGCGTTCTTTTTATCGGTAAAACGCCAAAAAAGATAACATTTTGGCTGAAAGAGTATAAAATCAATAACATTTTTGCTGCATGAGATGGACAAAAATTATAGAAAAAGAGGCTGATTTCATACGAAAGTCGAAACAGCCAGTGAAGATGCTTCAAAAGAAGAAAGAGACTAGTGACAGTGAAGATTTGAAGATCAATATTTATTTTGTTTAATTTTCTTTTTCAGTTGATTGTTATTTAAATAAACAACGCCATATCTAATAAAAACGCCAAAAAAAGCAAATGTCTTACACCTTTGGCGTTTATCAAACCATGATAAAATGACTTTGGACAACTATTATAAAAAGCTTTTTTTATGTATTTTTTTTCCTTTTCAGTTGATTGTTGTATATAATAAAACGCCATATATGATAAAAACGCCAAAACAGCCAAAATGCTTCTTTCAACGATATCATCCAGTTAAAACGCCCCACCAAAAACTCCCAAACTATAATAAAATTAGTTTAAAAAAAGTATTATAAAAAACACAAAAAAATAAAAAACAAACTTGAAAATGTAACTAGAAACAGTAACTTCAAATCAGAAAAACTGAAGACAGGAAAAATTTATTATATTAGAATCTAAAATAAAACTTGAAAGATGGGATGTGTTACAGACTTCAGAGATAAAGTTTTAAAAAACAATAATTATAAACAGTAACTGAAAAGACGAATACTTTATTATAATAACGCACCGCATATCTTACGCGCCAAAAAAGAGATCCTATAAAACGATACATCTCAGCAACTTCCATTTGATCAAAAAAAAAAAAAAAACAAACGCCAATACTTCTAAAATACCACTCACTGTAAAACGCCAAAAAAATCAAGATGGCTAATATGCTTTCTTAGATATTCAGTATTGTTATTCGTCAAGTTTCACTGAATGAATTGTTAGGGAGGCAAGTAACTCAGTAAGATTTTGCTGCATGAGATGGACAAAAATTCAAGAAAAAGATACTAATGCCAGTCATATGGCATTTTGTTTTTTTTGTTCTTGAAGAAGGCTTGGATGAGGAGAAGAGATCAATGACACTGAAGAGTGGGATGATGATAAAGATGAAGATCAACATGAAGAAAAAGCGAAAAACCCACCCACAAGTCATAGATCTATGTCCCCAAACATCCAGAAAAAAAGTCACTACAACAGACGAGCAGGCAAAATAATCAAACCAATGGGTTTGTTAAGTTTTACATAAAACACCATATTTTGGTGCCAGTTCTTGTACTATTAAAGAACAGAGAGACTGATGACAGTGAATATTGTGAAGAGAGATCCGATTAGCATTTTCAATTTATTTTCTTCGCTTGTATTTTTTTTTTACTGTGGCTGAAATATAATCCAACAATTGTAAAACGCCAAGATAACCCAAACGCCAAAATGTTTATAAAAAATAATAGAACAATGAGCCATCTTGTTTAAAACCCCTTCAAAAACGCCATTCAAATAGCTGTTCTACCCCCTGGGCTCCAATGGCATATGTTGTGAATAAACGCCAAAATGTTAATACAATGGAACCATTAAAACGCCATTAATTATTGAATTTGGTTAACGCCAAAAATCTCAAAAACCAAAAATTAAAACAACATTGGGAAAAAGCGGAACAGAAAAAGCAGAAGATGAAAGGACAAAAAAGCCCCTCCGCCATTTTCTAAGCGGCGTGACACGTGTTGGGCCAGGAAGCGTTCTCACCGTTCTCACACTTTTGAGCGTTTTCTCCTGATCCCGTTTCTCTCTCTCTCTCTCTCTCTCTATATATATATATATATATATATATATATATATATATAGTGGAGGGTTCAAATGAGAAGAATTTTTTTGTAAGAAGAAAAAAGAAGAAGTTTCAACCAATAAGAATGTTTTATTTTACTTCATTTAATATTTGTATTTAATTTTAATATAAGGGTATATTGGTAAACTTACATAAATCATTAATTTGTATTCTTCCCCTTTAATAACTAGCTAAATTAAATTTGTAACTCCTTTTCAAAATATATACTTTTTCCAAATTAAAAAAACAACTTAATTTAAAGTGTAGAATAAATTACTAGTTGTGTAAGATAAATTACGAGTTGTGTAGGATATATTTCGAGGTGTGTAGGATAAATTTCGACTGTGTAGCATAAAATTCTATAACGTGTAGGGTACATGTAGGAAAATTTTGATATGTGTAGGTTTTGTAGATTATATGTAGTATAATTAATCTTTGGTTGACTAATTAATTAAAGAGAGAAAAATTAATGATATGAGTTATAAATCAAATAGCATTTTACTAATATGCCCTTTCTTCTTTTTGTTCTCACATTAAATTTCTTCTCAAATGAACCTTCCCCTATATATATATATATATAAAGTCTCTCTCATTACTTGAAATGAGAATCCGAAATTCCGAACCCCTTCATATCTTGAATTTGAATCCAAACACACCGTTCATTTTTATCATACTATTTTCTCATGTTTCCTCTTTTTATTTATAACATTTTTTAATTCTTTTGAGACTGAGTCAATTTTTTTAACAATTTTTACTTCTTATGAGGCAGAATCGATTTTTTATTTAAAATATTTTTGTTAGAGCCGTTTCTTAGAATAAATTATTTGTTTATTTCCTTTTCATATAATGACATTTATTAATTAAAAAACTACTTTTCTTCAAAATGGATTTAAAAAAGTATCATATTTTTATATTTTAGTTTTTTTTAAAATTAAAATGCTATGTCGTTATGACGAGCTAATTTGGGTATATCACAACTTTATTCTTTTGGGTTTATATAGAGTTAGAATATACATGTTGAGAACCCACAACATAGCGCAATGGAATTAAACTATCTAAATTACATGTTCTTCAATTGTCAAGTGATTAGCAGGCAAAATAAACACACAAAAAAAGGAGCAAATAATTTCTTTTATTTTGATGATGTATCACAATGAACATTAGTACATAAACAAGCAGCAAAAGCTAAGCAAAATGAAAAAGAATTTGGCATCCATTCGTTGCATTTTACTTCACACATTGCCGCTCCCGGGATACAAAACATTGGGAAAGCCTTCTTACAAGTTTTATTCACTTCACTTGGTACCTCATCGCCTGTATTTATGCAAAAATCATATAGTATCTTTTTAGCAGTTTATTTAGAGGGCATATTAATTTATTGGAATAATAAAACTAAAAAATCATCATTATTTTGAAGAAAACAGTATTTCAAATAAATTAAAAATTACCTAAAGCCGATACACTTGCACTAAGAATGAGTATTACTATGGAGATGATTTTCATGGTGCAACTCTTTGAATAATATTTCTTAAGGAAAATAAGTTAGCCTATATGCATATATTGTTATCTATATTTAGAAAGAGATAGAGAGAGTATCAAAGAATTTAATTAAATATATATATGCCATATCAAATAACAATAAATGTCAAATATTACACATTACATATTACAAAATACTTAATATTTTGCATAGATGTAAAGCACTCATATTGATAAGTTCACACATGTGACAAACAGCACAAATCCAGTAACTAACTTACCATTAGATAACTATTTATTGTCTGCAACTATGTGTTTTAAACGTCAACATTTTATGTTTGCATGTCATACATTTAAATCATGCATCTTATACATTTCATTCATCGCATTGTGAAACAATTTAAGCGTTGCGTAGAAACAATTAGTAAATCACCGGTTAGATAATTGGTAGATTTAGGACTTAGATGTAGGTCCAACATCACAAATATATCAAATCCCAAGTGGGAAAACAAGTATAATAGTTAACAATTTCCGTAAAAATTTAACGAACATAAAAGTGTTCATTTTGGACCATAAATGACAATTTTACGCAGGATTCAGAATCCGACAAATTATACAAGTCCAGAAATATGTTTAAACATAAAAATAACTTAAAAAGTATTGGGAATACTTTAAAAACACAAAAACATATGATACCTTATAAATTACATGTCACACCCTGACTTTTGTGGAAGCGTGATTAAGTGTGACTTGCTTAATATCATTGCATTCAATCATAACAAAAACTATATGATAAAGCTAACGATGATCATCCATTAAATAAGTTTAAAAACATAACAACAACATTGTTTTAAAACATATAATTCAAATTCGAGTACAAACCATGCAACTTGTTTTTAGAGTTCAGAAGGACTCGACAAAAGACATTAAATAAAACCAAGTTTTGGTAGACGTGTCTCGTCCAGGTTAAGACACACTAACCAAACCCTAAGACCATGGATGACATCTTTTATTCTCAAACAACACTTGGAACTTCCGAACGCCCGCCAGATCCACATTTAATTCCCTGAAATACATGTAGTTTGAAAACATCAACAAAAGTTGAGCGAGTTCATGTGTTTGTTTATGTGTATGAATAAACCTTTGTAATCATTGAAAGTATGTATGTAAGTTTGTAAATCCTGGTATGAAAGCAATAAGGAAAACAGATCATTAATGGTTTGCAAGGCCATTAATATGTGTGACGTGATGCAGGAAGGCTCAAACCTAGCAGACTTTGTACCGGGCTTCCGGCTGTAAGACATAGTCAACCCATGGGCCAAACCCTGGTCCAACATGGGCGGGGCTCGCTACACCCAAATAGATCTATCACTCATGTCCCTCGGTCCTACAACGAGGATTAATGGTCTTAAGCGCCATACCCACCACTCACATGATCTAGCAGTACCCCTCCTTAGCTAACCATACCAAATAATAACGTTTGTAAACAGTTGTAACATGTACTTCACCCCCGAAGTTATAAAACTGAAAACAATTAAAAGAAAAGGGGGTCACGAACTCATAGTCTTGCGTCTTCATATCATAGTAACTCAAGCTTGGCCTGGTGTACACGACTACCTACAATTGTGCTAACGTCTATTAGACGAGCGGGTCGTGCCTTGACTTAGTATTAATTAGTGTCTTTGAGTTACTTTTCTTCGTGTCTTCGATATTATTCCAAGTTATATAATTATTTGTTAAAATAATAAATATTTTAACTTAAATTATATTTATTAATTTTTGGAATAATTGTTAAAACAATATATTTAACTTAATACTTCTCAAGTATTTATACTTGTATATCCTTCTCAAGGATGGGTGTATTTGTATTCGTATTCTTATACTTGTATATTTTTGCTATGTATGTGGGGTCGTATTTCGGAGTGTAATTATACGTGCGAAAATACGTATCTCTTGTAATTGTGAAGTATCCTTAGTAAAAATCCATATATATTTCCAAAATATATATTTTAAGAAATACTACTTAGAAAAATTATTTATAATTTTTCCCTTGGGCAAAAATATTTGTATTTTCATATAAGTTCCAAAAATAATATATTTTCAAGTCTAACTTGATAAATATATATAAACTTATTTTTCTCCAAAAATTAATATATTTCATGTTTATTTGAGAAAATATATCCTTCACCCCAAAATTATTGTATTTCATGTTTGTTTAAGAAATATATATTTTCTCCCAAAAATAATACATCTTCTAACAATTCCCAGAAAAATATATATATTTTTATTCACCAAAAAATAATATATTTTCTTCTTGTCAAAAATATGATATAACTTTGTAATAATTGTAAAAATCATATTTTTGTTTCCTTTGGTGTCCAAAATATTATTTACCAAAATATACATATGAATATTATTTCCGGAGTATTTTGTAAGTTATATTCCTTAGTTCGGTTTCACCAATATTTTGTGTATAACTTGTATATTCATATTCTTGGAATTTTGGTAATAGTTTGGATTGTAATTTTTGGTATTTTGATGAGTTATATTATTTCAAGTCCTAAAATAATATAACTAATACACAAAGTATACAAACAATCACACACATGGTGACTTCTAAATATATATTTCCTAAATACATATTTAGTCTCTTTTATTTATAAAAACCAACCTCCAATATTTATAATTTTGTAGCAAAAATTATGGCAAAGTTTATGTAAAAACTTATGGTTTAAAATACAGTTGTAAATATTTATTTGGAAATATTTTTCTAAGTGTTTAATTTTTAGAAAAATTTTGCCATAGTTTCCCCTAAAAATGGAGGTTTCCATACCTTGAAGGTATATCATTTTCTTTTGTAAAATCAACACAATCAACAATAAACAATCTTTACTTACCCATTTTGCCAAAAACAAGCATAAATTACTACTTCATGAACTTGAAAATTTATAAAAATTTGTAGTAACTTACTAGTGTTCTTAATAAGCCTTGTTACCCTTTAAAGTGTGATTGAATCTTTAAAAACTTCATTTTTAAAGAAAATGGATCTTCACAACTTATAATTATATTTTTCAAAAATATTCCTTCTTTGATTTTTCTTGTTACATAAGTGTTTCTACACTTATTTAACCTTTAAAAATGGGGTTTATTTATGTAAGAACCAAGATCAAGTAAATCTTGTGTTTTTAACTTGGTTTCTTTGAAAACCATCCATGAAATTTTAGATCTACAAGTATTACAACTTACTTTGATCATTATTTTACAAGAAAACCACATATTCTTTCAAGTTCATGCTTCTCATGAGGATGATCCATTAACTTCTACCATGTTCATCCTCTCATCTTGCTAGATTATGTTTTTAATCATGATCTAGCAAGATCATATGATGATCAACATCATTTTCATAAGAAATCAACAATCAACAAGTATTACAACACCTAAACATTAAGATTTCTTATGTATTCATGCTTATGTTCATGTTTCAAGTTCAAGTTTCTTAGTGTTCTTCATAACAATCAACATGTAACATCTTTTAACCACTTGAAATAGATGTAAAATAGAGTGTATGATGTTCTTACCACTAGCTCAAGGCTAGGGATGATCAAGTGAAGATAAGATATGGATAAAAGCAAATGAAAGAGGTCCTTCAATTTCTACAAGCCCCTAGCTCCTTAGTATGTCTTCTAACACCTTTGGATGTGCTTGGAATTGGTTGAAGATGGTTGAAAGATGGTGGAGTTGGGGTCGGCCGAGAACACAAGGAGAGGAAGAAGAAAGAGTGGTGTGAAGTATGTGAAAGTTATGAAAGCTTATTTCTTCAAGGTTTACTTATAATCCTTCTAACACTTAGTTTCCATTGTGTAGTGTGTTTAGGAAAGCATAAACAAGATCTATTATAAAATTAAAAGAAATCTCAATGTGGGGGCCATGTTGGCCGATTTCATAGGTGGGGGTAGTAGGTTTAGGTTGTAAACATTAGTTAGGTTATGGTAAAAATGTAATTATCTAATTAGATACTTTAGTTACTAGATATTTATGTAGTGTTATGATGTTCGGGGACCATAACTAGCTTGGTAATGTTAAAACAGTGCTTCTAGTGAAAAATTGGTGTTTCGGGTAGTGTCCGTTTGTTGGGTTGGTTACCGGTTCGTTAGGGTGCTAAACTATGCAGTTTAGTGTGCTTTATGTACCCTTTTATGACAGTTTTGATTCCCGACACTTAGGAAAGCATTCAGGACCATTTAACCATATTTCTGCATGATATTATATTGTTTAAATGCTGATAATTGCTGATTTTTGCTGAATTCAGCACTTTATGTGAGTTTTAGGCACTTTCCGGTACTTAAACTGTCACTAGAAAGGTAGTTTTGTGATCCTTACTTTCCTACTCACTATACTAGTGTAATACTTAGTTTCTGGCTCATTCTGTGTCTTAACATACTGTCTGCCCATATGCTGAACTCCGTCAGCATATTTCTGATCTGTCTAAAATTTGTGCTAACTGTGTTTTGTGCATCATTTGAGTCAAATAAGCTTTCATGCAATAATGGTATGACATTAAGTAATATGTGATGCACATGTATGTGTATGGCAATAATCAGAAAACAATTAAAGTCATTAATTGTAATTCAGCACAGTTATTAAGCACTAATAATGGTTTAATAGTTGTACGGATACCTGGAATTTTGATAGTTGTCACATTCTCCCCCTGTTAAGAAAATTTCGTCTCGAAATTTTAAGCTTTACTACTAGCCGCAGGGGTATTAGGGACTAAATGCGGGTATTTTGCGTTCATTCGGTCCTCACGCTCCCAAGTGAACTCTGGGCCATGACGTGCGTTCCACCGAACCTTGACGAGTTTAACACTACTCCTCCGAGTCTTGTTAACCTTCCAATCAGTAACCTCAACGGGTTCTTCTGTAAAGTGGAGTGTGTCATCAATGTGAACTTCGTTAGCAGGAATAACCACTGTTTCCTGTGTTGGAATTTTCTTCAGATTAGATACATGGAATGTATCAAGAACACCATTTAGTTCTGCTCTAGCTCCAACTTGTATACTACAGGACCAATTCTTTCCCAGATTTTAAACGGTCCGATAAATCGTGGGTTTAACTTACCACGCTTCCCAAAGCGTGCCACACCTTTCCAAGGTGAAACTTTCAACATAACCATATCACCCACTTCAAATTCCAAAGGTTTCCTACTTTGGTCAGCATAGCTCTTTTGTCGATCACGAGTCGCCTTGATGCGCTCTCAGATCTGTATAATCTTGTCTGTCGTCTCTTTGACCAATTCGGGACCAACCAGCTGTCTATCACCTGTATCTGCCCAACATAACGGTGATCGACACTTGCGTCCGTAGAGAACCTCGAACGGTGCAGCTTGGATGCTTGTATGGTAGCTGTTGTTATAGGAGAACTCAACCAAAGGTAGGTGAGTGTCCCAACTGCCACCTAAGTCCATCACGCAAGCTCGTAACATATCTTCTAGCGTCTGAATTGTTCTCTCACTTTGACCGTCCGTCTGTGGATGAAATGTTGTGCTCATATTCAACTAAGAACCAAACGATTCTTGGAAATATTGCTGTAGGATCGTTTTCACGACCAAACGAGTCTTTCAGAAGAGTTTTTGCTCAATACGAGAGGCGGAAACAAACGTATCAAGTTGATTCAGCTTGCAATTCACTTAAACTGTCTTTTGATTGATATAACAACATTTTACAGCGAGTAGACACTTCGGCAGCACTTTGGTACTGAAACCGGAAAGTTACAAATGACAAGGCACCTCAAGTATTTATAGGCAAGGCTATTTCGCACGGAACCATTCATGCGAAATCAATTTCACACAAAATATCTATTTCGTGCGAAACACCTAGTTGATTTCGTACGAAATAGACTCTGGTCTATTTCGTGCGAAATACCCACCTTTCACATATTTGACATTTTTCTCGTACTACGTGCCCTGATCTATCTATTCTAATACAAGACTCGATACAAGACAAAGTCGACAGACGTATGCACCAACAGACTCCCCCTCGGATGTTGACAAAGTCTTCAGTGTCGAGTCTTCAATCTTCAGTCTTTATCAGTCTTCTCGAACTTTTCCAAAGTATCTAACAATGTAAAGCATCCTCAATCTCTTTCTTCTTTTCATCTCCAGGATTTCGACCTGGCTCTAATCTCTCTCTAATTCTCTTGATCAGATCTCTTGATTCCTAAAGTTCATCAGTATCAGCAGATTGAGTGAACCTCAGGACTTCAATTCCAGGATCAGAACTTGGCTCGCTAGCTTTCAAACTCTTTCTTGTCTGTCTTCAGACTCCCCCCTTTCGATAAACTGGGATCGCAGTCTGGAATAATCCTCTCACAGGCTTTAGATCGAACACCTGGCTCTTATCACTTTCACAGGCTCTATGATCGTAACCTGGCTTTTTCCATATTTCAAACCTGCACATTCTCTACCTCACAATAAATTTCACAAATTTAAAATTTGTCAAATTTATATCACTTGCAGAAATAGAATGATTTAACATTTAAAAGTTTCTGATAACCACTTGTAGGTAAACAATCAAAATTTGTTTATTCTCTGAAAACCACTTGTAAAACTTTCTTCACACAAACTCTCCCAAACCTGTTCATCATGTTTAGCACTCGGAATTTTGAAAATCAGCTCTTCAACATCAGTTGTCGAAAATCTTTTTGTATTTTCAAAAATTTATGCTAAAACACATTCTTTTTGGTTTTTTCTAACTATTTTCAGTGTGTTAAAATGCAATAAAGAAATATTTACAAACAATATTTTTGCGAGTTTGCGTAAGAGGATCATATCAGTTTTTGAGACAAATCACCAACACCATTAAGCTTTAAACATTTTAAGTTCTAAATGATTCACTTAGATTGTCAGTATATTGATCCACTTAAATTTTCACACAAAGTTCAATTGTTTCGAGATACGAGATTAATGTTTTAAGCACTTGAACTTATTCGCGTGTTCCACCTCAGAATATACTCCCGTATCCAGATCCCAATATTCAGTCTTACAGGTGAGTATACCTAGATTATATCTGTAAAGGGTTAAATGCGAGGGCCATGAGAGCTCAGGCTATTGCTTTCGCAAAATCAGAGAAATGATGGCTTCGACTTAAGGTGTGTTCCCTTTAGAGAATCTTTTCTTCAACAGCACATGATTAGCATTTTGCAATGTTTCATCATTTTTTATGCTGAGGGGGTGCTATATTTCAAGCAAGCGAAAAGTATTATACGGGGACTAGGCCATTGCTTCCGCAAAATCAGAAGTCCCGGGATAATACCCCAGATATCACTGAGTATAAAGACCTAGTATCTCAGAAAGAGGGACCTTTCAAACAAGATTTCGGGGGTTACCCATATATCCGAGAGATGTTCCCCACGAGATAAGTAAGTTTGAAATTTAGGTTTATATCTCGATACAATCTACTAAATGTGCAAAAACCTACTGGCACATCATCAGTGAGATCGTTTATCACATTTAATTTTCCAATTCTTTAGCATGTTGCGATAGTCCACTGATGTACTATCATTTCCTCTTTTTCACAACAAAACTCATTTTTTATTTATCATGTTTTTGACCTTTTCAAATTTTCTAATGTTTTTGGATTTTCAAATTTCTTACTCCCCCTAAAATTCAAAATCAATTAAAAAATTTGAAAACAAACTATACAAGAAAATTGACAACTGTTGTGAATTGCTTCAAATCGCCATCCACTTGACATAAACAATCAGAACTCCCCCTGACAACAAACTATTTTCCCATTAAGATTTCAAAACACTTAAGTTTGTTTTAATCAAAATGGTTTTTCTGGAAAATTAGTTTTGTTGATTTCATAAAACCACTTGTAGGTTAGGGGATCAATTCATCACCTTGTTCTTTTATCTTCAACCTTTTGAAAAATATAACAATTTTAAGTTCAACCAACAAATACCACTTGTACGAAAGATAAATCAAGTACAACTTAATGTCCCTGATTAATCTTTTAGGTCGAAATATCACAAATGTAAATTTCTCAAGAAAGATGCCGATTCATGCTCCACGATTACCAACTTGGGAGCTCCGGCAAGTCTAGAGTTTAATCATAATAGGTTCTATCCCAGTTATCAACCTGGGATGACCCATCTTTACCTAGTTTCTTCGTTTTCTTCTCATAGAATTCCTTTACTCCTTTGACCTTCCTGTCAACCATTTTTTCAAAAATATTTTGAACTTTGGAGCTAAAGGCTTTTTCAACATCAAATTTTTTCTTTTCAGAAAAGAATTGATTTGAAATCTCAATTTTACCAACTTTTTGTTTAAAATTTTCAGCCCTCAATGGTGGAAAATTTGCATCATCCATTGGCGGAACCGAATTTTCACCCTTTTTCTCAACCTGTGGCTCCTCTGACTTTATTGAATCAGATTCATCGCTAGAAAATAGCTCCTCTGATTTTGACAAATCAGAATCATTGCTAGAACTATCATCAGATTTCTTAACAGCCCATTTTTGGTTGTCAAGATTTGCTCTTCTTTTGTAAAAACCTTTTGAACTTTCACCAACCTCAAACTTTGAATTTTTGAAAACTTTAAATTGTTTGATTGGTGGTTCATTCTCAAACATCTTTTCTTTCAGTTTAAGAAAAACTCCCTGTTTTGTTTGGATTGCCTTTGGACAATTCCTGGCAATATGACCAATTGTTTTGCATTGAAAACAGGTTCTCGTTTCCTTTTTCTGAGCAACTTCCTTATTTATTTCTTCTTGCTTTTTAGCAAGGAATTCTTTGTTTGTCTGCTTTCTGAACAATTTTTCCTTTTCTTCTTCAGATGATGTTCCTGAAACAAACACAGTTTTTGTTTTATAAGTTTTCTCATTTTTATGATTTTTCGGTGGAATAAATCCAAGACCTTTCCTTTTGAAATTACCGTTATGATTTGGTTTCTTTTGAAAACCAGAACCAGAACTGTAACCCTTTTTCTTGTTTAACCTCTGTTGATCTCTTGAGGTGTATTTTTAGGTTTTACAGAAAGATTTACATTTTTTATTTCAGAAATATTAATTTCTGTTAGTTTGAAAACCTTTTTGATCATTTCAGTTTTGACACCTCTTATTGGAAATTCTTCATCAGAATATAATTTGTCAGAATCATTCAAAGTATAAGCCACTTTGAATGTTTCATCATTCAAATTAGATTTTGATAACAAAAACTCTTTATTGTAAACCCGTTTGCCCTTTTTGACGGTTTGACTTGACGTTTCAGACTTTGACTCTGAGTTTGACTCTGACTTTGACTCCTCAGTTTCATCGTTATCCAACACCTAATCGACCACTTTCTTTATTAATTCAGACTCATGATCAGTGTCAGACGATGTGAAAGTGACATCGATGTTTTCTGGCAAATTTTCTGAAGACTCCGACTCCCACTGTAAGTTTGTAGCCTTTTTGACTCTTTCTGAATTTGGATTTCTAGGAGAATATCCATTTTCAAGCGGAGGTGGACACTTGTTGTAACTGGCACTATGTTTCTTACCAGAATTAT
The DNA here is from genome assembly GCA_030545235.1 of Helianthus tuberosus. NCBI lineage: Eukaryota > Viridiplantae > Streptophyta > Magnoliopsida > Asterales > Asteraceae > Helianthus > Helianthus tuberosus. Next base: position 47,395,813 of record CM060403.1, read on the forward strand.
TCACTTCAGTATCCTTCTTCTTATCAGAAATCTTTTCTTCAGATACTTCCTCTTCAAATGCCTTCATACCTTCAACGGTTGGATAAATCCTGTCAATAACATAAGAAGTACATGAGTAGCTTTTTAATAACCTATTTACTCTTTCTGTTTCTATTCTCTGAGTTTCCAATTTTTGTTCCAGAACAACACACTTCTCAATGTAATTGTTGACAACTTTCTGCTTTGTCATGAAAGCTCCTTGAAGTGTCTTCATTGTTGTTGCTTGTTCACTGCTTGACTGATTATACTGATTCATTGCTTTATTCAGAACATCATAGGATTCTTTCAATCTGTTCATGTTATGAACCAAAGTACTGTTTTGCTTTTTCACTGCTTCACAGTTTTCACATTTCACAGGAATTTTTCGTGCATCAGCTTCTGCTCCAACTTTAAAAGCTGGAACTTCTTTTATCTTTTTCTTTATCACAGGAACTTCTTCATCATCACTGCTAACATGTTTCTTAACTTTCTTCTTTTTCTTTCGAATTTTTTCATCATCACTATCACTCTCCTCCATCAATCTTAAATGCTCTTCCATTCTTTTTGCATAATAATCATCATCATTATCACTGTCTTCAGCAACTCTAGCAACAAATGCTTTGGCTTTTAAAATCTCTTTATCCGGACAGTAATTATCCCAGCTAAATCCTTCTGATAATTTCTCATCATCTTGATCTATCAATTTGTTCATCAAATATGCTTTCTTTGATTCTTCAATCTCTTTCCTAGCATGAGCAGTTTGTGATTGTTGTTGAGGTGATTGTTGAGCAACTTGATAATAAATTGCTTTCCGATAGTAATCATTGTTGTTGAATGGATTTTGAGCTCCACTTGCTTCATGGTTTGTGCACTCTCTCTTGAAGTGTCCTTTTTCCCTGCAACGAAAACAAGTAACTTTAGATTTATCAAATCCTAAAGTAGAAACATTTGCATCATGGAAATCATCTCTTCCCGTAATTTGTTTAAACTTCTCAGATCTTCTCAAAACACTCGCCATACACCACTTTATATCCATTAACTCCATCTCTTCAGCATCAATCTGATCGTAATCCTCTTTTGTCAACATTGGATTTCCAATCCGACCTGCAACCAAACTCCCATACGACTCTAACACAGTCACCAACAAAGACAAGTGACTTTTTGCAGTTTCTTCCGAGTAATTTTGATCATTTTCAAGATTTAGAGCAATGTTGCATTGAATAACTTTGCCATTCTTTGTTGTTGATAAATTTGGATCGAATGACAGATATGAAGAAAAACTCATTTTGTTGTTTGATCCTTTAGATGACCCTCCAGAAGAATTTTTAGCATTGAAGGCAGTTTCGATCTTTGGTGACATGTTGGTCTTATCACTAATACCTCCTTTGTAATATAAACCGATATCTTGTTCACCATCAAAATCCTTCATTCTTGAAATTTTCCGTTGTTCCATTTCTTGAGCTTCAATTTTTTCAATGAACTTTCCCAGTGTTAGATTGCCAAAATCTTTCTTATTTCTTAACATCATAAGGTAAGTGCCCCAAGTTTCATGTGGCAACGCATCAGCCAGCTTTTCAATCAACTCTTCATTATCTTTTGTGATGCTCACCCTCTTCATGTTGACTAACAAATTGCAGTATCTTTCAATGATCTGCTTGGTGCTCTCAGTTCTCAAACCACGAAATAGATCAAACTCTTTTTTCAAAAGTGACTTTTTGTTCTTAATCATCTCTTTACTTCCAACAAACTTTGATTTTAATGCTTTCCAAATTGAATATGCACTCCCATTATGTTGCAATAAAACCAAGATATCTTCCTTAACAGCTTGATGTAAAAGACTCGTCATCATCTTTTCATCTTTGTATTTCTTTTTTATCTTCAGTACTAAAATCTTTAATTGCAATAACCTCCTCATCATCATTCATTGGTCTAACATATTTCGTTTCAACACATTCCCAAGCATCCAAGTAATTTGCTTGAACCCAATTTTCGAATCTTTCCTCCCATCCTTTATACTCCTCAATGTTCATAAGCTTTGGCGGTTTTTGCATGGTGCCTGTTTCATTTTCTAACATTGTGTTCTGTGCAATGGTAATCGGAATAGCAAAGGCGTTATAAAATTATTCTTCCATGTTTCGGTTTTCAAAATATCACAACTTTCAAACGAAATACCAATCTCAAACGGAATAACCTCTTTACGCGGAATACCCTGTTCAAGCGAAATACCCTGAAAGACAACTTCAAACGAAAACAGTTCACACGAAATACCCTTTTCAAACGAAGTGACTGATTTCATGCGAAATAGTTAAACGAAATACCAAATTGATGCGAAATGAAGTGGTTTCATGCGAAATAACTGGTTTCGTACGAAATACCAGAACTTTTCAAACGAAATAGATGAATCTGAGTGATTTTGTGCGAAATCAAAGTTCTATTTCGTGCGAAATACTGCTGATGTCATCATCTCGGCCATGTTTTTGTCAAATTGATTAGGTTTTAGTCCGATTATAAGTCTGATTCTTTCAAGGCTTTGTTAAAACACAGTTTCGCATATGATGTGAGAAAATCAAACCATTTTAACCATGAAATTTTGTTTAATTTTGAAAAGAAGGTGTAGAAATCAGATTTTTGAGCTGAATCAGTAAGAACTCTTCCTCCTGAGCTCTGATACCACTTGTAGGATCGTTTTCACGACCAAACGAGTTGTTCAGAAGAGTTTTTGCTCAATACGAGAGGCGGAAACAAACGTATCAAGTTGATTCAGCTTGAAATTCACTTAAAACTGTCTTTTGATTGATATAACAACGTTTTACAGCGAGTAGACACTTCGGCAGCACTTCGGTACTGAAACTGGGAAGTTACAAATGACAAGGCACCTCAAGTATTTATAGGCAAGGCTATTTCGCACGAAACCATTCATGCGAAATCAATTTCACACGAAATATCTATTTCATGCGAAATACCCACCTTTCACATATTTGACATTTTTCTCGTACTACGTGCCCTGATCTATCTATTCTAATACAAGACTCGATACAAGACAAAGTCGACAGACGTATGCACCAACAATTGCCAAATCCTTGACACAAATCTTCCGTCTCTATCAGATATAATCGAGATAGGCACTCCATGACGTGCGACTATCTCCCTTAGGTATAGCTCAGCTAGCTTACCAGTGTTATCCTTCTCCCTAATTGGCAAGAAGTGCGCAGACTTTGTCAGACGTTCCATGATTACCCAAATCGTATCATGACCTCTGGGTGTTCTGGGCAACTTCGTTATGAAATCCATTGAGATCTGTTCCCACTTCCACATGGGTATCTCAGGTTGTTGCAGAAGACCTGAAGGCTTCTGATACTCGGCCTTTACTTTGGCACAAGTCAAACACTTTCTAACGTAAGTAGCCACATCGCCCTTAAGTCTTGGCCACCAGTAGTAATCCTTCAAATCTTGGTATCTTGTCCGATCTTGGGTGGATCGAGTACCTCGATTTATGAGCTTTGTCGAAAATAACGTCTCTAAGGCCACCAAAGAGGGGAACCCAAATCCGTCCCATAAAACACAAGGTTCCTTCCTTGTTGGGTACCGACTTGTTCTCCCGGAGATATTCAGCCTTTAAGTTTCCTTTCTTAAGAGCTTCTCTTTGTGCAGCACAGATGCGCAACGAGAGATTTGTCTGTATAATCATCTCCAAAGCCCTAACCCTTATGGGCTTAATCCTCTCTTTCCGACTTAAGGCATCTGCCACCACATTCGCCTTTCCTGGATGATATTTGATTTCGCAATCATAATCATTTAACAACTCAACCCATCGTCGCTGTCTCATGTTAAGCTCTTTTTGATAGAATATGTGCTGTAGGCTCTTGTGATCTGTAAAAATCGTGCATCGGGTACCATACAAATAATGCCGCCAAATCTTTAAAGCAAACACCACTGCGTCTAATTCCAAATCATGCGTGGTGTAGTTTTTCTCATGAACCTTTAACTGGCATTAGAAAACCCTAAGGTCTCTCTCTCTCTCTCTCCTTGCTTCTATGCGACGGCAATATCGAGTTCCTCAAACCCTCAATATCATCAACCCATTATTCTGTCTATCTGGGTTAGTTCTCACACTCTTGCTGAATTACATGTTTGTATTTTGTTTAGAATCTGAGTTGGTGATGTTCTGTGAATTGAGATTTCATGTTCTTAGATATAGAATAGGATCTTGTATTGTTGTTTTGATTTCATGAATGATTTGGATGAATGGTTGTTATCAAGGTGTTTATCGATGTATTTAGCATGATGATGATGATGATCTGATAACTTGTCATGTGCCGATGATTAACTGGTAAATAGTTAGGATCTAATGATTGTTGAATAACTGCTAGAATCGTGATTAGGGTTTCCGTGTTTTGTAATTGTTGTTGATGATGGACCAGACGAAATCACAAGGACCAGACGAAAACACCTAGTGTTTTCGCCAAACCTTAAGTCCGACGAAAACCCTTGGGATTTCGTCGCCTGAAGGGTTTTCGCCACTAGGGATTTCGCTAAAAGGGTTTTCGCCATACATGTGATTTCGTCGAGTGCTGGCATATTAACTCTGTTAAGTCTTTTATTCTGTTAGTATGTTAACTCTGTTAGTATGTTAACTCTGTTAGTATGTTAACTCTGTTAGTATGTTAACTCTGTTAGTATGTTAACTCTGTTAAATCTGTTAACTGATAACCCATGTTAGAATAGACTGAAAACTCAACTATGTGGAACCCAAACTGTATGAACATGAAATAACTGTTATGTGTTACTTGATAATGATTGCCTAAGCACCCTTTGTGACATAGATTGCATGTGAATTGTTACAAACATAAACTGATTGTGATTGTGTATACGTACGTACTATAGGCTTTGATTGAATTGGTTGTGTAAGTAATTAAGCATACCGAGCAAACCGAGGTGAGTTCACACACTTTCTAAGGCATGGGATTCCCGGTGGTTGGGAATGGGTTAAAGAATTTAAAACGGAATCTACATATCCTCCTTGGGTAGGATATGTACGGCCATCCTCCTTGGGTAGGATGCCAATATTAATCCTGCGTATTCTCCTTGGGTAGAATACGTACGTTCGTCCTCCTTGGGTAGGACAAAAACCTTAAACTTACTAGACAAAACTCTATCATTAAGTCCCTCATTTTATATCGACTTAATCGCCGAGGCCGATGGCGAGCGGGTCATTAGTTAATAGCGCTATTAGGTTTGACAAACCTCACACCGTGTCGTTCGAACGGGCGTGTACTAATGGATCATGGCAAACTGTCAATGATGATAGAAATTGACGTAGGGCACAACTATTGTTCGTCAGTTGTTGATATGGTAACGGTCTAGTGGTTCACATGGGGAAGCCCCCACTAATTATGGTTATGGTTTGGGAAACAAAAGGTTACTGGTTAACTCGTGGTTTACAAAAGAACGTATGATTTCAAAACAAACTGGTAAAACTAAACAACCAACTGTGAACTCGCTCAACTTTTTTGTTGACTCGTTGTTACATGTCTTGCAGGTCGTTAGGTGCTTATGGAGCTTTCACATGGAGGAGATGTTGTTGTGGGATTATGGACTGTTATGTCCCGTACTTAACATTTGACTTTTAAACTATGTTTTGGTTATTTAAACATTACTATGCTTCCGCTGATTACTTAAACATGTTTGGATTCTTTTGAACGCCAATTATATTGGGTTTGGTTTTATTTACTTAATTGCATTGTTCAATATGATTGGTGGCTGGATCCTGGTCAGTCACGCCTCCAAGCGGTGATACTCCATGTGTGGCTTTTGGGGGTGTGACAGATTGGTATCAGAGCCATTGGCTATAGCGAACTTGGTTTTAAAAAAAAGGGAAAAGCTTTTTGATAAAACCAGACTATAACCTGTACAGTGCTCAACGATCCACAACAACGCTTCGCTCCATGTGCAAGACTCAACATTCTAGGTGATATGGTTTATGTTTATATTACCTATATGTTAGTTACATATTACATTGTTCATGGTATGCTTAGATAAATGTAGCAATTATGGTTTGAAACACATGTGTGCTTACTCTCTTCTGTCATCGCATTTTCGCGACACCTCTCTCACTCATGTTTTCTTTGATATGAAGATCATGAGTGGACGTATCAACCTAACTCAAGCCCAGCTGACGGCTTTAATCAATGAACAAGTTACTGCAGCACTCGCAGCCGCTCAGGCAGGAGGTCAACATGCTCAGCCTCCTGTTTGTACTTTCAAAACTTTTATGGACTGCCGACCTACTACTTTCAACGGCACTGAGGGAGCTGTAGGCCTCCTTCACTGGTTTGAGAAGCTTGAGTCTGTTTTCGAGATGTGTGAATGCCCTGAGGCTCGTAGGGTAAAGTATGCTACTGGTACCCTTGAAGGTGTAGCGCCCACGTGGTGGAACGCTCAGGTCCAAATGCTGGGGTTGGTTGCTGCTAATGCCACCCCATGGAACGATTTCAAGGAATTGATCAAGGAAGGGTACTGTAATCGTGATGACATCCACAAGCTGGAAGTGGAATTCTTCAACTTAAAGATGACAGGGTCGGAAATCGAAGCGTATACGAAGAGATCAAATGAGCTGGCTATCTTGTGTCCTACTATGGTGGATCCTCCCATCAAGCGTATCGAGCTGTACCTCAAAGGTTTAGTGCCAGAGATCCAAAGTCATGTGACTGCAGCGAACCTCGCTACGATTCAGCAAGTTATTCGTTTGGCTCGTCGTCTCACTGATCAGGCAGTCGAGCAGAACAGGCTGCCCAAGCGTATTGGTGCTACTACTACTTCTGATGCCCCCAGCGACAACAAGCGCAAATGGGATGGAGTCTCAAGCAAGGGTTCAACATCAGCTCAGTCTCAGTCTCAGCAGCGAAAGACTGATGACTACTAGAGTCCTGGTCAGCAATCTTCTGGTAGTCAAGGGCAGGGTGGATACAGGGGAAACCACCCCAAGTGCAACCGATGCAACAAGCATCATAGTAGGCAGTGCAAAAAGGGTCGTTGTTTTAGGTGTAACAAGTTTGGTCATGAAGCAAAGGATTGCAGGGGCGCACGACTTGCGAATCAGAATCGTCAACAGCAACAACAAGCTCCACAGAATCAGCCGCAGCAACAGCAGGGTAACAGGGGATGTTTTCAGTGTGGTGCTGAAGGTCACTTCAAGAGAAACTGCCCTCAGTTGAACCAGAATCAGAATAACAACAATAATCAGGGGAACGGGAACAACAACGGGGGTAACAATAATGGTAATGGCGCCCGGGGCCGTGCATTCGTGATTGGTCAGGGTGATACTAGGAATGACCCCAACGTCGTGATGGGTAAGTTTCTACTGGATGACTTTTATGTTAATGTTTTATTTGATTCGGGTGCCGACACCAGTTATGTGTCCTTAAAAGTTAGTCAGATGCTTAAGCGCACTCCAACACTTTTGAACACCAAGCACATTGTAGAGCTAGCAAATGGTAAAAGTTTAGAGGCCACACACATAGTTAAGGGTTGTAATCTCGTCTTAGCTGGTCAGACCTTCTCTATCGACCTCATTCCTATCGTTCTTGGTAGTTTCGACATAGTTATTGGTATGGATTGGTTATCTCAACATCGAGCAGAGATCCTTTGCAAAGAGAAGATCGTCCGCATTCCTCGTTCTGGTGAAGAACCTCTCGTGATTCAGGGCGACAAGAGTGGTGCTGTTGTGGGCATCATCTCTTTCCTTAAGGCCCAGAAGTGTTTGCGAAAGGGCCACACTGCTATTCTAGCCCTTGTTTCTGATGCATCCTCGAAAGAAAAGAAGATAGGAGACATACCTATTGTGCGCGACTTCCCTGAAGTATTTCCTGATGAATTACCTGGTCTTCCGCCTCATCGACAAGTCGAGTTTCAAATCGAACTAGCCCCTGGAGCAGCACCAATAGCTCGTGCACCTTATCGCCTAGCTCCGTCTGAACTTGAAGAACTGTCCACGCAACTACAATAACTCTTGGAAAAGGGTTTTATACGTCCTAGCTCTTCACCCTGGGGAGCTCCAGTGTTATTTGTGAAGAAGAAAGACGGTACCTTCAGAATGTGTATTGACTACCGTGAACTCAACAAGGTGACTGTGAAGAATCGTTATCCTCTCCCACGTATTGATGATTTGTTCGACCAGTTGCAAGGGTTGAGTTTCTACTCAAAGATTGACCTGAGGTCAGGCTACCACCAACTGAGAGTTCGAGACGAGGATATCTCTAAAACAACATTCAGGACTCGGTATGGGCATTACGAGTTTCTGGTTATGCCTTTTGGATTGACGAATGCACCTGCGGTATTCATGGATCTTATGAACAGAGTGTGCAAGCCTTACCTGGATAAGTTTGTAATTGTTTTCATCGACGACATCCTGATCTATTCGAAGAGTTAGGGGGAGCACGAGCATCATCTACAACTTATTTTGGAACTTCTTCGAGCAGAGCAGTTGTACGCTAAGTTTTCAAAATGCGACTTTTGGCTTCGTGAAGTCCACTTTCTAGGCCACGTGGTAAACAAGGATGGGATACATGTTGATCCATCCAAGGTCGACTCGATCAAGAACTGGCCTGCACCCCGTACACCAACTGAAATCCGCCAATTTTTGGGCTTGGCGGGTTATTACAGAAGATTCATCAAGGATTTCTCCAAGATTGCGCAACCTATCACTTCGCTAACTCAGAAGGGTGTCACCTATCGTTGGGGCGATGCCCAGGAGTCCGCATTTCAGTATTTAAAGGAAAGACTATGCAGCGCACCTATTCTCTCATTGCCAAAGGGCACAGACGATTTCGTGGTTTATTGTGACGCGTCAATTCAGGGTCTTGGTTGCGTGTTGATGCAACGTGACAAGGTCATTGCTTATGCATCGCGCCAACTTAAAGTTCACGAAAAGAACTACACTACTCATGATCTGGAGCTGGGAGCAGTTGTTTTCGCACTTAAGATATGGAGACATTACCTGTACGGTACCAAGTGCACCATTTACACCGATCACAGGAGTCTCGAGCATAACTTCAAGCAAAAGGAGTTAAACATGCGACAACGTCGATGGGTCGAGCTCTTGAATGATTATGAATGCGCGATCAAGTACCATCCGGGCAAAGCCAATGTTGTGGCCGACGCCCTCAGTCGAAAGGATACTACACCTAAATGCGTGCGTGCGTTACAACTTACCATTCAATCTAGTCTTCCTACTCAGATAAGAGATGCTCAGGTTGAAGCATTGAAAGCAGAGAACATCAGGGTGGAGTCCCTACGAGGATCAAGGAAACGATTAGAACAAAAAGAAGACGGCGCTTACTATGTAACAGGGCGTATTTGGGTCCCACTTTATGGAAATTTACGCGAACTGGTGATGGACGAAGCACATAAGTCTCGTTACTTAGTACATCCTGGTTCGGATAAGATGTACCACGACTTAAAGACTACATACTGGTGGCCTAGCATGAAAGCCCACATAGCAACTTACGTCAGCAAATGTTTGACTTGTGCGAGAGTCAAGATTGAACATCAGAAACCACCAGGCCTACTCCAATAACCAGAGATCCCGAAATGGAAATGGGAGCAAATTTCCATGGATTTCATTACTGGCCTGCCTAGATCTCAACGTGGGAATGACACTATTTGGGTGATAGTGGATCGACTGACTAAGTCTGCACACTTTTTAGCCATCAAAGAAACAGACAAGTTCTCTACGTTAGCAGACGTTTACTTAAAGGAAGTGGTTTCGAGGCACGGGGTGCCAACCTCCATTATTTCCGATCGGGATGCGCGTTTTACTTCTGAATTGTGGCAAGCAATGCACAAGTCCTTTGGCTCACGTCTAGACATGAGCACCGCTTATCATCCACAGACGGATGGGCAGTCTGAGCGCACCATCCAAACCCTTGAAGACATGCTTAGGGCATGTGTAATCGATTTTGGCAATGGTTGGGAAAAACATCTACCGTTAGTGGAATTTTCGTATAATAACAGCTACCACACCAGTATCCAGGCCGCCCCGTTTGAGGCATTGTACGGACGTAAATGCCGATCACTTCTTTGCTGGGCAGAATTGGTGACAGCCAAATCACAGGCCCAGAACTTGTAGTAGACACAACTGAGAAGATTGCTCAGATACGACAACGAATGGCAGCAGCTCGTGACCGTCAGAAAAGCTACGCTGATAAGCGTAGGAAACCACTCGAGTTCCAGGTTGGGGATCGAGTGCTACTCAAAGTCTCACCTTGGAAAGGTGTAGTTCATTTTGGTAAACGAGGCAAACTCAATCCGCGTTATGTCGGACCGTTCGAAATCGTTGAGAAAATTGGCAAAGTCGCTTACAAGTTGAACCTACCCGCAGAACTCAGTGGAGTTCACAACTTCCACGTGTCGAATCTGAAGAAGTGTCTGTCAGATGAGACCCTTATAGTTCCTTTGAAGGAGCTCACTATCGACGATCAGTTGCGATTCGTCGAGGAACCTGTAGAGATCACAGACTGAGATGTTAAGATTCTCAAGCGTACCAGAATACCTCTTGTTCGAGTTCGTTGGAACTCCCGTCGTGGCCCAGAGTTTACCTGGGAACGAGAAGATCAGATGAAACTCAAGTATCCCCAGTTGTTCGAGAACAGTGCAACCACTACTGAGCCTGAAGCTACTGCGGAATTTCGGGACGAAATTCCAAACCAACGGGGGGATGATGCGACACCCCAGGAAAACCAGGAAACAACGCAACACAACTAGCTTCCTCAGTAACCACGTGCTAAATTTCGGGACGAAATTTCTTTCAAGTTGGGGATAATGTGACAACTCGAGTTTCCAAGGTCTTTCCTCGACACGTTACTTGTTTATATTTACAGTCATGTTTTCATAACTTACTTGTATTGTAGCTTGGTTATGCTTAATATATGTTTAGGGCTTTAATGTATAGTTGAATTAAATAATATTTATGTACTGTGTGATTGGTGTGTAACTGTATTTAATATTATTATGTATTATTGTGTAAGTGACGTCCCAAGCCACTCGACGAAAACCCTTGGGTTTTCGCCATGATCATCTCGACGAAATCACCTGATTTCATCAGCCCAGTCTTCACCAAAGCCCATTAAGGGCCCAACCCCTTATAACACCCGTGAAAACGATTGTAAGTTACGTAAACTGCCATTAGAAAACCCTAAGGTCTATCTCTCTCCTTGCTTCTGTGCGACGGCAACATCGAGTTCCTCAAACCCTCAATAGCATCAACCCATTATTCTGTCTATCTGGGTTAGTTCTCACACTCTTGCTGAATTACATGTTTGTATTTTGTTTAGAATCTGAGTTGGTGATGTTCTGTGAATTGAGATTTCATGTTCTTAGATATAGAATAGGATCTTGTATTGTTGTTTTGATTTCATGAATGATTTGGATGAATGGTTGTTATCAAAGTGTTTATCGATGTATTTAGCATGATGATGATGATGATCTGATAACTTGTCATGTGCCGATGATTAACTGGTAAATAGTTAGGATCTAATGATTGTTGAATAACTGCTAGAATCGTGATTAGGGTTTCCGTTTTTTGTAACTGTTGTTGATGATGGACCAGACAAAATCACAAGGACCAGACGAAAACACCTAGTGTTTTCTCCAAACCTTAAGTCCGACGAAAACCCTTGGGATTTCGTCGCCTGAAGGGTTTTCGCCACTAGGGATTTCGCTAAAAGGGTTTTCGCCATACATGTGATTTCGTCGAGTGCTGGCATATTAACTCTGTTAAGTCTTTTATTCTGTTAGTATGTTAACTCTGTTAGTATGTTAACTCTGTTAGTATGTTAATTCTGTTAGTATGTTAACTCTGTTAAATCTGTTAACTGATAACCCATGTTAGAATAGACTTGAAAACTCAACTATGTGGAACACAAACTGTATGAACATGAAATAACTGTTATGTGTTACTTGATAATGATTGCCTAAGCACCCTTTGTGACATAGATTGCATGTGAATTGTTACAAACATAAACTGATTGTGATTGTGTATACGTGCGTACTATAGGCTTTGATTGAATTGGTTGTGCAAGTAATTAAGCATACCGAGCAAACCGAGGTGAGTTCACATACTTTCTAAGGCATGGGATTCCCGGTGGTTGGGAATGGGTTAAAGAATTTAAAACGGAATCTACATATCCTCCTTGGGTAGGATATGTACGGCCATCCTCCTTGGGTAGGATGCCAATATTAATCCTGCGTATTCTCCTTGGGTAGAATACGTACGTTCGTCCTCCTTGGGTAGGACAACAACCTTAAACTTACTAGACAAAACTCTATCATTAAGTCCCTCATTTTATATCGACTTAATCGCCGAGGCCGATGGCGAGCGGGTCATTAGTTAATAGCGCTATTAGGTTTGACAAACCTCACACCGTGTCGTTCGAACGGGCGTGTACTAATGGATCATGGCAAACTGTCATTGATGATAGACATTGACGTAGGGCACAACTATTGTTCGTCAGTTGTCGATATGGTAACGGTCTAATGGTTCACATGGGGAAGCCCCCCACTAATTATGGTTATGGTTTGGGAAACAAAAGGTTACTGGTTAACTCTTGGTTTACGAAACAACGTATGATTTCAAAACAAACTGGTAAAACTAAACAACCAACTGTGAACTCGCTCAACTTTGTTGTTGACTCGTTGTTACATGCCTTGAAGGTCGTTAGGTGCTTATGGAGCTTGCACATGGAGGAGAGGTCGTTGTGGGATTATGGACTGTTATGTCCCGTACTTAACATTTGACTTTTAAACTATGTTTTGGTTATTTAAACATTACTATGCTTCCGCTGATTACTTAAACATGTTTGGATTCTTTTGAACGCCAATTATATTGGGTTTGGTTTTATTTACTTAATTGCATTGTTCAATATGATTGGTGGCTGGATCCTGGTCAGTCACGCCTCCAAGCGGTGATACTCCGCGTGTGGATTTTGGGGGTGTGACATCATCGATAAATACAATCAAGAATTTATTGAGATATGGTTTGCAAACTCGGTTCATCAAATCCATATACACCGCCGGTGCATTCGTCAAACAAAACGGCATTACTAGAAACTCGTAATGTCCATAACGAGTTCTAAAAGCAGTCTTCGGTATACTCTCTTCTTGAATCCGCAGCTAGTGATAACCTGATCGAAGATCGATCTTGGAGTAGTAACTTGAACCCTGAATGTAACACCTCGTAAAATCACGTTCAAGGATATGTTGACACGTGTACTAAACCTTAATAAAGTCAAACGTTGACTGTGAGGGACTAATTTTGCAAAAAATCAAAAACTTTGATTATGGAAGGACTAGAAGTGTTAACATGCTTAAAATAAGTCTCTGAGTAACCTCTCACGATATTCGTATTCTCATGTTAAGCCACTTGTTAGATAATCGAAACCATTTGCATAAATCGAAAGTTTGCACGGTAAAAGGGTTAGAAGCGTCAACATGTTTAATAATACATCTGAATGACCTTTTAGCGAACCCGAAACATTATTATATCTAATCATATTCTTGGGAATATAAATCATTGGCCATTTAGGACTTTAATGTCGATAAACAACAATACGCACAAGTTTGTGCGTTAAAAAGGGTTAAAAGTGTCAACATGTTAATTCTTACCTCTGAGTGACCTTTTAACGAACCTGAAGCATCGTAATGTTCGATAATACTCTCGAGAATGCCCAAGATGGATAATATAGGGATTTGACGCAATAAAACGGAAATACGCGCAAGTTTGCTCGTTAGAAGGACCAAAAGCGTCAACATTTAAAACTACACCTTTGAGCGACCATTTAAGCGAACTGGTGTAAAATCGAGTGTCGTAATACTCCATTATACTCTTGGGAATGCTTGATATTAACTTTGTAAGGCTTTTACGCCATTTCGCGATAAAACGCGTAAGTTCACAAATTTAAGGGTTAAAAGCGTCAATATGTCAAACTAGGCCTTTGACTAACTCGTTTAACATATCAAGAAGTTTATGATGATTGGTTATACTCTTGGATGTGCCTAATGTTGGAAATACAAGTCCTTGTGTGCTAAAAACATCGTTTCGGAAGAGTTCGGAAGTGCAGGGACCAAATGTGACAACAATTGAAATTTATTGTAAGCTGGTTAGGTCCTTACGGACCGTATAGGGACCCTTACGGTCCGTATACCAACTCCCAGATATGAAAAATCTATGTTCTTCAATACAAGCAACTTTAAAACCTCTAAATCGAATCTATGGGCTTGTTGCTGGTTTGAAACACGTGTTAGGGCACTTGGCATCATCCTAAAGGGTCTCTAAACACCTGGAATGATCCTAGAAATCTTGCAAACACTATAAATAGGCCTTGGTTCATTCATTCACCTTGTACAATTCTTGAGTTCTTGCTCTCTCTCTCTCTCTCTCAAATCTGAGGATCTTGATCATTGGAACCTCCTTTTGAGTTCTTTTCAGTCCTAAGGACCACTTGTAAGTGTTCCTTTCGTGCTTGGTTATTTTATTTTGGCTCTTAAAGCCGAAAAGTCAAGCGTTTGCGATAAACGCTTTGACTTTTAGTAAAACCATAAACGGTCGAACCATTGTTCGCAACGAACATGGCTACGTGATCGTAATTAGGTAGGTGTTAAACCCTCAAAAGGGCACCTCCTAATTATCACGTTTACTTAGTTAATTGTCGGGTCAAAGTAATTAAAAATAAAAGTCAAACGGGTCAGTTTTTAAATAAAATTCATAACTGATAATGTAGAAGCTATAAAATCAGTTTTGTCACATTAATAACTTGGTAAATATAAATTGAACATATCTAAGCATGTTCAACCCGAAAATTATGAGTTTAGGATCGGTTCGTAACCGAAAGTCGCAAAAGTTGACTTTTGCTTTGACTTTCAGTTCTGACCCAAATTAGCTTAGTTTAATTATCCCTTAAGGTTCCTTTGTGACCATATTATATGTTAGTATAACCCTATGAGGTTATACTACATGGTCCTTTAGAATTAGAGTTCATATGCATTTTTCCGTTATTTGCTTAAAAGTTGACTATTATGCCCTTTTTATGTAAAAACGAGATTTTTGAAAATGTGAAAGGACAAAAACCTTTATTACTGATTTATAAACATGTCCTTAAAATTTGACATCAGTTCATGGTCTAAAATGAGAGTTATGCACAATATCGTAAATGAAAGCGTTTTTATTAATTAAACGACATTTTGGACATAAATCCTATTTGAACCCAAATTTTGACACCAAACCTTTTACCCACTGACATAACATAATATTTTGGGATTTTTTCAAATTTTTATTAAATTTTAAAATGATCATAACAAAGAGTTCTCGCATAGGCTCGGTAATTGACGATAACGCCATTTTTGCTAATAAAATGAGTTTTATACATCCTTTACATACCAAACCATTTTCTACTGATTTTATATATTAAATAAGTTATTTTAAACAGTAAAGGCTGAACAAAATCTCAGATTTCCTTAATCAACCCGAATATCGTCAAAAACCGACTTTTTACGCGTTTTGAACACATAGTATGGATTAAAACTATTTTTGGCATATAAGACTTAATACCTACTGATGTTTTAAGAAAATTTTTATACTTTAACGGTAAGTTAAGGTTTTGAACCCAGATTTCCAAAATTTGACCTTTTAAGTTTATGTGAAATGACCAAAATGCCCCTACGGTGCATAGTTTGGTTATAAATGATAAATTTCACATATATGCAATACCCTCAGATTGGTATTAAATCTCTTTTATAATCTTTAAAATGACCAAAATACCCCTACGGGGCTTAATTTGAGAATTAAATTCGTTTTGGGCATAATGGAAGGTATCTTACTGATATCATAACATATTTTAAGCATATTAACTTAGGGAACTTGTACATGACTCATTTGGTTACCCGTTATGCATTTTCGCGTTCGGTACGGTTTATGTGACTAGTTTGCATAAATTGACCGGAAACGGCTCAAACCTCATCATTTTTGCTTCAAAATCCAGAATGTGTTTAGGTTACCCATTTTATACAATTATTCATACTTGTCGGGTCTAAATCACATTCTAATCCAGTCTTTGACAAACTTAATGCGACTCCTCCTTGTTTTATGGATCTTCCAATCCGTTGCCTCAACAGGCTGTTCTGTAAATCAGAGTGTGTCGTCGATATGCACCTCCTCCGCAGGGATGGTGACTGTTTCCTGGGTTGGACTCTTTTTGAGGTTTGACACATGGAACGTGCTATGTACACCATTAAGTTCTTCCGGTAACTCCAGTTTGTACGCCATGGTACCAATTCTTTCCAAGATCTTGAATGGAAATTTTATGCTCGTCATGATTCTGAACGTTTGACGACGCAATTTTTTTGTTGGATACATTGGACCATTCACAGTGGATTCGACCTTCCATGTTTTTCGAATCTCGCTACACCTTTCCAAGGTGAGACCTTCAACAAAACTTTGTCTCCCACCTCGAATTCTAAGGGTTTTCGTCTTCGATCAGCGTAGCTCTTTTGTCGATCACGAGCTGCCTTAATGCGCTCTCGGATCTGCACGATCTTGTCGGTTGTCTCTTGAACGAGTTAAGGACCAATCAACTGTTTGTCTCCAGCATTTGCCCAACACAACGGTGAGCCGTACTTGCAACCATATAGAGCTTCGAACGGTGCGGCTTTTTAGGCTCGTATGGTAGCTGTTATTATAGGAA
Source organism: Helianthus tuberosus (assembly GCA_030545235.1). NCBI lineage: Eukaryota > Viridiplantae > Streptophyta > Magnoliopsida > Asterales > Asteraceae > Helianthus > Helianthus tuberosus. Next base: position 47,412,564 of record CM060403.1, read on the forward strand.
AACTCAACTAAAGGTAGATGAGTATCCCAGCTGCCGCTTAGGTCCATAACATATGTGCGAAGCATATCTTCTAATGTTTGTATGGTCCGTTCGCTCTGACCGTCTGTTTGAGGATGGAATGCCGTGCTTAGATCTAGTTGAGATCTAAAGGCCTCTTGGAAGGATTGCCAGATCCTTGAGAAAAAACGTCCATCTCTGTCTGAAATAATCGAAACAGGCATTCCATGTCGTGCTACAATTTCCTTAAGATACAGCTCAGCAAGCTTTCCGGTGTTATCCTTCTCTCGGATGGGTAGAAATATGTAGAGTTCATCAATCGATCAACTATCACCCATATCATATCATGCCCTCTAGGGGTCCTGGGTAATTTAGTTATGAAGTCCATCGAGATTTGCTCCCACTTCCACATGGGTATCTCGGGTTGTTGCAGTAGGCCAGATGGTTTCAGATATTCGGCCTTGATCTTAGCACAGGTTAGGCACTTTCCAACGTAAACAACTACGTCGCTCTTAAGCCTTGGCCACCAGTAGTATTCTTGTGACACCTGTGCCTCTGCGACCATCAAACAAATAACAAATTTATGAAATATTGTGTTTCATACTTGGGATTTGTAAAAATACGTGAATTGTTTGCACATATCAATTCATGTTCGATTTCAAGCTTTAAATCGATTTCTGGAAGGTTAAACGCGCACTGATGCGTAAATATAACCATTTTAATACAATGAACACTCCGGAATAGTGAAATAGGCTTAACATACCTTAAATAACCTTTACATAACTTAGAAATAAGTTTTGGAGGGTTTGGTGTGGCGAAATCAAGTTTATTCGCTTACAGGGACTAATTTTGACAAACTACGAAAGTATGTAGATTTGTACTGTAACGAACATTCTGGAACTTGATCATAAGTTAAATATGCCCTAAATATCCTTTACATAGCTTAGAAATAGGCTTTGAGGTGTTTGGTGCGCAAAAATAAACTTTCTTGATCAATAGGGACTAAAAGCGTCAAAAAATGCATAAGTTTGCATTTTCGCGCATATCTTACGTTCTGAATACATCCGGACATCCAAAAATTTATGTAATCATTAAAATATTTTATTTTAGTGATTGGCTTGATAAAAATCCATTCGTCGCGTAATTTGGACCGTTTTTCGCGTTCGTTCGTGTTTCGTCGTAATTAACCGAATAACGCAACCGTACGGCCAAAAGAACCGACATCCGGGATATTTTTGTGCATTTTTCATGTTCCCTACACTTAAACTTCATTATTGAGCCTTGAAAATGGGTTAATGGGGTTTAAACGCATCAAAACAGGCCTTAAACATGTGAAGGGACCATTTCTGCCATTTTGGCAAACTTTCTGGGAACTGGCACATGGTGGCGCTGCGCCACCACCACATGGCTCTGCCGTGGCGCGACGCCACGGCCTCATCAGGGCAGAAACTCAATTTCAGCCATTGAAGGTCCATTTTCAGCATTTATCTTGAAGTTTAGGGGCTATTTTGTAACTTTTGCAATACCATTTGATGGTTTTGGGGCACCCCTAGTTTTCCAAAACCTTGTGCCCACTTGGACGGTCCAGATTGATGCTCGTTTATCGAGGAACAATCTTAATGGTTGTGCAAAAACTATAAATACCCCCACCATCTTCACTCTCAAACTCACACCTTGATTTTGAAATTTCTCTAAGTTGATGTGTTTATCACTTCATACCTGAGAATATTTGGAATCAAGCTTCCGTTCTTGGACCCTTTGTAAGTATTCTTTCGTTCTTTTATGCGTTTTTATCGTGAAAGTCAAACTTTGTTTGACTTTCTGCATTGACCAGTTTATGGTCAACACGAAGTTCGTTGAACTTCATAACGTGAGCGTAATCACGATGGTTATAGTCCCTTGTGACTATACCTACAGATTACCACATTATTTAGGCATAGTGACGAGTCGTAGTTTCGGCCAAAATGCGTATTCTTGCGTATTTTGTAACCAAACTACTCTTGGGTATCAAAACCGTTTGTTTTGATATCAAACCTATTTTCAAACTTCGTTAAACATGTTATAACATGTTTAGCTCGTCACTTTAGGTTTAGTGCTTATAAAGGGTCGTAAGGTAAGCGGTCTAAACAACCGCTTAGACTTTCGAACCCGACCCGTTTGGTCGATCATTAGGATCCGACCAAACACATTAGGTGACCATAGTTGTATAGGGAATAACCTTCCGAGGTTATACCTTATGGTCACTACGTTTAGCTAGTTGTATGATAGGTAGTTTATATGCCTTAGGAAAATTACCAAAATGCCCTTTTTATGCATAAATTCATTTTAAGCATATGAAACCTAAATTTTGACATCTAAACTGATTAGGCAACATTATTAGACATGTTAAGGCATATAATACTTGTCATAGGACTAGTTAGACGGTCCGAACGCATTTTACGCGAACGACGCGTTAAAGTGGCGTAAGCTACCTAAACGGGTCATAATGGGTCGTAAGCACTTAGGTTAGGTTTTATTTTAGTATGTAGGCTTTGTTAAACCATATTACATGAGTTCCTATACTCATTTGGTGTACGAAACCTCATTCTGTCTGATCTTCCGAGTTAGGTCCGTTTATTTACATAATTACCTATATTAGGTGCCGTTTGATTCCGTGATCCCTCTAGCTTTGCTTGGTTGTTATTCAAGACTTCTAAGCATCCTCAAGTGAGTACATAGAACCCTCTTTTACTGTTTTCCAAACGTTTTGGGGTGAAACACATGTGCCTACTTGTTATTTTCGTGCTTTCCATGTTTTCATATCATATATTTGCTATGTTCATTAGTACACTATTAGTACATGATTTCATTATGTTTTGCTATGTATGTTCACACTTGCTATGTTCATTAGTACACTATTAGTACATGATTTCATTATGTTTTGTTATGTATGTTCACTTAACATGCTAGCACAATTGTTTTACGTTTTGAACCATTTGTAATCGTTGGATGTATGTGAACCATTTGTAATCATTGGATGTATGTGAACCATTTGTAATTATTGGATGTATGTGAACCATTTGTAACCATTTGATGTATGTGAACCATTTGTAATCGTTGGATTTATGTGAACCGTTTGTAACCATTTGATTTATGTGAACCATTTGTAACTGTTTGAGCCATTGGGTTAGGGAAGTGATTAGGTAACGGGGCGGGTGTAATGTGTTAAAAGCATGGTGGATACGCCGCTGGTACTTCCTATATATAAGTGCTTTTAACACATTATATATCGTTGCGTTATCTAGATCACTTGGGTAAACGATTTCGAAACAATGTCACACAAGGATGTTTTCTGAATAATATAAACCATACGAGTTTTATTAACGAGTTTTTATGAGATATTTTACAATTTGATTTAATAAAACAAATGTTTTGGAGTTAAGAATCATGGCTATGAGATTTTCCAAATTATAACCAACTTGATTTGAGTTGGTTAATTATGTCGCAATATTATACTTTTCAAAACAAGGTTTTTAAATAAGTATTGCAACATGTAAAACGAGCCATTAATCTGACACTCATATAAAATCTATGTACTCGCCGGCATTTTTATGCTGACGTATTTTCACGTGTGTTTCAGGTACCATAGTTGATGATGTTTGATGATGATTTTTGTGTAGGCTCACATAGGAATGGACGAGGCCTTAGTGACTTAACAACAATGAAAGTCTATTTGTTCTTGTTTTGTTTCTAATTCCAATGTAATGTAATACGTTTAATTTAATAAAACGAAACTGTTTAATCCATGGTTGTGAAACAATGATTCTGTTACAACACTCCCCGACGTTTTCGCCACGTTTTGTTGTTTTACGTGGTCGGGATGTGACAGAAAAGTTGGTATCAGAGCCAATGGTTATAGGGAATTAGGTTATTAGTAATGCTTTGACCTAGACTATAACCTTCCTAGGTCCCTAACGCGAGTTTACTTGCGTTTAGTCATAAAATAATACCGTTGCCTATCTTTAGGCAGCAACCACAATAAGAACACAAAATTCGAATCTGCTTTGAAAACTAATCATCTGTTCTAGGATGATTTATTATAAGGTTACGAACCTTCAAAGTTTTCAAATTCTCGTCAAAGTTTGGGGCTACATAATGTGAACACGTGCAAACTGGAAGGGTGGGTGCCTGTACCCTGAGCTTTCTGTCTAAGGCTAGAGTGTTCGTACAAATCCGCAGTATCGGACCAGTCACTCTTACCTGGGAAATCTTGGGGTGAGTGTCCACTTATAGGCGAGCATGTCTTCGCGATACATTATGAGGACCTATTTACTTTGATTCAGCCTTTGTGTGTCATTTGTTTGCTTCGTGGTTTAAACAAATGACCGTCACCCATGATTTTTGGTCGGTAATTGTGACATCCTATTCTTACCCAATGCCATTTCATTTGTTTTCTCTCTTGTTTCCCCTTTTTAGAATGCCTCCACGACGGGAAAATCAGGTAGCTATTGAAGAGCTGGCAGCTGTCATTACGCAGTAAATGCCTGCTGCAATCCCGAACATCGTTGCTCAATGTAACCAAGCTCTCAACAACAATAATGCCCCCTGCAACTTCAAGACGTTCAACTCGGCTAAGCCATCAAAGTTTTCAGGGTCTCAAGGAGCGACTGCACTTCTGCAATGGTTCGAGAGTCTAGAGAGCACCTTCAGGCATGTTCAATGCCCAAATGAGCGAAAGGTAGAATTCGCATCTAGTGTCTTTGAGAAACGAGCTTTGACATGGTGGAATGGTGTGATGAGAGATATGGGTGCCGATGTGGCACTGGCTCAAACGTGGGAAGAGCTTCGAGCTCTGATGATGAAGGAATTTTGTCCTCGTCACGAGATCAGGGCCTTGGAAAGGGAATTCGACGATCTTAAGCAAGATAGCGGTGAGCATCGAGCCTACACGGATCGTTATGAGGAGTTAAGTCTGTTATGCCCGAATATGGTTACGCCTTTGGATAAGGCAATCGAAAAGTACATTGATGGTCTCCCTGACCCAGTACAAGACATTGTGACTGGTAGTAACCCCACTATGGTTAGGCAGGCCATTGAGCTATCTGCTACCTTGACTGAATCTCAAATCAGGAAAGGTAAACTTTTCCGAAAAGGTGATAAGAAACCAATCGAGGAATCGAAACCCAAAGATGAACAGACTGAATCCTCCAAGAAGTCAAGGAAGCGAAAAGCTTCCCAGAACTTCACCGTAGTTGCTCACAATGATCAAGCTGCCCCCAACCAACCAGCTCAACCCCCTGCTAGGAAGCCATACAACGGAACTGCACCCTTGTGCAACCAATGTAACCTTCATCATCATGCTAGTGTGAAGTGCCGCAAATGCCAAATTTGTGGACTTATAGGTCATACAGCAAGAGTTTGCCGAGCTGCAGTTGCACCAAATCAAGCTGACAACAATCCTGCTCAAGCTCGTTTTCCACCAGGTTCTTGCTACAACTGTGGCGAGATGGGTCATTTTCGAAGAAATTGCCGAAAGCTTGCTAATGCAAATCCAGCACAGGGATGAGCATCTGACCGACTAGAAGACAACACCGTTTAGAAATAATCACGTCTTATGTATTATTTTCTTTTGTTGTCAAGGTCCATGAAATAGTTGTTGTCGTTGTTTATAAATAAATCTTTTATTTACATTGCAATGTATTTATGTGGTTGCATGTATAAACAACATATCCCCTACAATACCGACAATCAGGGAATCGTATTCCTTGAAGAACAGACTACCCCCAAAATTCTTCCATTTTATGATCTCTTGCGTTTTCCACGAAAATCCTAAGTAGCCGTTTCTTCCAAAGAAACGAAGTACAAGGCGCAAGTTACAACTCTGGACGAATACCCAAAGTACCACTATAAATCCTTAATAGGGTACCTAAGGGTATTTCCGTAAATCCTAAAATTGTTGTGTACCTTAATTCGAATATTACGTTTCTTTGAAAAAAAATCGAATTTTCGGAAGATCATCCTATCTTCATAGATAGATTCTTGAAAATGATTAAAGTGCCAAATGAAATCCACGGATTGGATTCCTGGTGTGCTTTAAATATCTGTGTCCAAAGATAACAAATTAAAGGTCAAATTAAACAAATATGTGATTATGTGCTTATGTGTCCCCTTTTATGTTTTTGTGTGATCCAAGTTTTTGTTATCCAAATCCTCGTAGAATCTTCCATATCTTCGTATAAGGGATTCATAGTAGGATATCCAAAGGTACTACCTTAAATCCTTACTGGGCTTCTACGTAATAGTAAAGACCCTTGGATTATAATGTACTATTCCATAATTAGACCCCTTGAGTGGTCTAGTTAAACAGATTGATCCAAAAATCTGGTTAGGAATATCATGTGATGATATAGCTGAAAAGACTCCTTGGTGGTCTAGTTAAAGAGATCATTTGTCGATCTAATTAAAAGGACCCTATGATAGTCTAGTCACACTCATCACAGGTTTGATTTTCTTCCCCTTCACATTACAAAACAAACTGTGCGGACTGTGCAAGGAATTACGTAATTATGGATGCATACATAATTATGGAATTCAGTGCACAGAAACCACAACAAGTTTTGTCATGTGTCTAGAGTTGACTCAGTTCATTTCCGTTTCTGAAGAATACCCATTGAGGAAAATGACTCATTCCGTTCATTTTCGTTTCTGAAGAATATCCATCGAGGGAAATGAATATCCCTGATTTTTCTTTTTCCTTCATTTCCGTTTCTGAAGAATACCCATTGAGGAAAATGACTCATTCCGTTCATTTTCGTTTCTGAAGAATATCCATCGAGGGAAATGAATATTCTTGATTTTTCCTTCATTTCCGTTTCTGAAGAATACCCATTGAGGAAAATGACTCATTCCGTTCATTTTCGTTTCTGAAGAATATCCATCGAGGGAAATGAATATTCTTGATTTTTCCTTCATTTCCGTTTCTGAAGAATACCCATTGAGGAAAATGACTCATTCTGTTCATTTCGTTTCTGAAGAATATCCATCGAGGGAAATGAATATTCTTGATTATTCGTTCATTTTCCTTTCTGAAGAATACCCATTGAGGAAAATGACTCATTCCGTTCATTTTCGTTTCTGAAGAATATCCATCGAGGGAAATGAATATTCTTGATTATTCGTTCATTTTCGTTTTTGAAGAACACCCATTGAGGAAAATGACTCATTCCGTTTATTTTCGTTTCTGAAGAATATCCATCGAGGGAAATGAATATCCTTGATTTTTCCTTCATTTTCATTTTTAAAGATTGTCCGTTGAGAGAAATGACAGGATTATGCCTTGCATAATCTTTATGGGTTATTCTACGCAAATAGATAAACACCCTAGATTCCATGCAAGGCAATTATTTAACACAGCGTCACAGACAGACTCCTACGAATAAATTTCGGGACGAAATTTCCTAAAGTAGGGGAGACTGTGACACCTGTGCCTCTGCGACCATCAAACAAATACAAAATTTATGAAATATTGTGTTTCATACTTGGGATTTGTAAAAATACGTGTATTGTTTGCACATATCAATTCATGTTCGATTTCAAGCTTTAAATCGCTTTCTGGAAGGTTATATGCGCACTGATGCGTAAATATAACCAGTTTAATGCAACAAACACTCCGTAATACTTAAATAGGCTTAACATACCTTAAATAACCTTTACATAACTTAGAAATAAGTTTTTGAGGGTTTGGTGTGGCGAAATCAAGTTTATTCGCTTACAGGGACTAATTTCGAAAAACTGCGAAAGTATGCCGATTTGTACTGTAACGAACATTCCGGAACTTGATCATAAGCTAAATATGCCCTAAATATCCTTTACATAGCTTAGAAATAGGCTTTGAGGTGTTTGGTGCGCAAAAATAAACTTTCTTGATCAATAAGGACTAAAAGTGTCAAAAAGTGCATAAGTTTGCATTTTCGCGCATATCTTACGTTCTGAATACATCCGGACATCCAAAAATTTATGTAATCATTAAAATATTTTATTTTAGTGATTGTATTGATAAAAATCCATTCGTCGCGTTATTTGAACCGTTTTTCGCGTTCGTTCGTGTTTCGTCGTAATTAACCGAATAACGCAACCGTACGGCCAAACGAACCGACATCCGGGATATTTTTGAGCATGTTTCATGTTCCCTATACTTAAACTTCATTATTGAGCCTTGAAAATGGGTTAACGGGGTTTAAACGCATCAAAATAGGCCTTAAACATGTGCAGGGACCATTTCTGCCATTTTGGCAAACTTTCTGGGAACTGGCACATGGTGGCGCTGCGCCACCACCACATGGCTCTGCCGTGGCATGACGCCACGGCCTCATCTGGGCAGAAACTCAATTTCAGCCATTGCAGGTCCATTTTCAGCATTTATCTTGAAGTTTAGGGGCTATTTTGTAACATTTACAATACTATTTGATGGTTTTGGGGCACCCCTAGTTTTCCAAAACCTTGTGCCCACTTGGACGGTCCAGATTGATCCTCGTTTATCGAGGAACGATCTTAACGGTTGTGCAAAAACTATAAATACCCCCACCATCTTCACTCTCAAACTCACACCTTGATTCTGAAATTTCTCTAAGTTGATGTGTTTATCACTTCATACCTGAGAATATTTGGAATCAAGCTTCCGTTCTTGGACCCTTTGTAAGTATTCTTTCGTTATTTTACGCGTTTTTATCGTGAAAGTCAAACTTTGTTTGACTTTCTGCATTGACCAGTTTATGGTCAACACGAAGTTCGTTGAACTTCATAACGTGAGCGTAATCACGATGGTTATAGTCCCTTGTGACTATACCTACTGATTACCACGTTATTTAGGCATAGTGACGAGTCGTAGTTTCGGCCAAAATGCGTATTCTTGCGTATTTTGTAACCAAACTACTCTTGGGTATCAAAACCGTTTTTTTTATATCAAACCTATTTTCAAACTTCGTTAAACATGTTATAACATGTTTAGCTCGTCACTTTAGGTTTAGTGCTTATAAAGGGTCGTAAGGTAAGCTGTCTAAACAACCGCTTAGACTTTCGAACCCGACCCGTTTGGTCGATCATTAGGATCCGACCAAACACATTAGGTGACCATAGTTGTATAGGGAATAACCTTCCGAGGTTATACCTTATGGTCACTACGTTTAGCTAGTTGTATGATAGGTAGTTTATATGCCTTAGAAAAATTACCAAAATGCCCTTTTTATGCATAAATTCATTTTAAGCATATGTAACCTAAATTTTGACATCTAAACTGATTAGGCAACATTATTAGACATGTTAAGGCATATAATACTTGTCATAGGACTAGTTAGACGGTCCGAACGCATTTTACGCGAACGACGCGTTAAAGTGGCGTAAGCTACCTAAACGGGTCATAATGGGTCGTAAGCACTTAGGTTAGGTTTTATTTTAGTATGTAGGCTTTGTTAAACCATATTACATGAGTTCCTATACTCATTTGGTTTACGAAACCTCATTCTGTCTGATCTTCCGATTTAGGTCCGTTTATTTACATAATTACCTATTTTAGGTGTCGTTTGATTCCGTGATCCCTCTAGCTTTGCTTGGTTGTTATTCAAGACTTCTAAGCATCCTCAAGTGAGTACATAGACCCCTCTTTTACTGTTTTCCAAACGTTTTGGGGTGAAGCACATGTGCCTACTTGTTATTTTCATGCTTTCCATGTTTTCATATCATATACTTGCTATGTTCATTAGTACATGATTTCATTATGTTTTGCTATGTATGTTCACTTAACATGCTAGCACAATTGCTTTACGTTTTGAACCATTTGTAATCGTTGGATGTATGTGAACCATTTGTAATCATTGGATGTATGTGAACCATTTGTAAACATTGGATGTATGTGAACCATTTGTAACCATTTGATGTATGTGAACCATTTGTAATCGTTGGATTTATGTGAACCGTTTGTAACCATTTGATTTATGTGAACCATTTGTAACTGTTTGAGCCATTAGGTTAGGGAAGTGATTAGGTAACGGGGCAGGTGTAATGTGTTAAAAGCATGGTGGATACGCCGCTGGTACTTCCTATATATAAGTGCTTTTAACACATTATATATCGTTGCGTTATCTAGATCACTTGGGTAAACGATTTCGAAAAAATGTCACACAAGGATGTTTTCTGAATAATATAAACCATACGAGTTTTATTAACGAGTTTTTATGAGATATTTTACAATTTGATTTAATAAAACAAATGTTTTGGAGTTAAGAATCATGGCTACGAGATTTTGCAAATTATAACCAACTTGATTTGAGTTGGTTAATTATGTCGCAATATTATACTTTTCGAAACAAGGTTTTTAAATAAGTATTGCAACATGTAAAACGAGCCATGAATCTGACACTCATATAAAACCTATGTACTCGCCGGCATTTTTATGCTGACGTATTTTCACGTGTGTTTCAGGTACCATAGTTGATGATGTTTGATGATGATTTTTGTGTACGCTCACATAGGAATGGACGAGGCCTTAGTGACTTAACAACAATGAAAGTCTATTTGTTCTTGTTTTATTTCTAATTCCAATGTAATGTAATACGTTTAATTTAATAAAATGAAACTGTTTAATCCATGGTTGTGAAACAATGATTCTGTTACAACACTCCCCGACGTTTCCGCCACGTTTTGTTGTTTTACGTGGTCAGAGTGTGACAATTCTTTCAGGTCTTGATACATTTTGTCTGATCCTGGGTGGATCGAGTATCTCGACTTGTGAGCTTCATCAAAGATGACTTCTCGACTACCGTCATAGAGCGGAACCCAAATACGCCCCATAAAGTATAAGGTTCCCTCTTCATTTGGCACCAATTTCTTCTCCTTACCTCGGTGATGTTCAGCTCTACGATTTTCCTTCTTAAGGGCTTCTTGTTGTGCGTCATGAATGTGTGTAGTAAGATTTGTTCAAATAGTCATTTCCAATGCTCGAACCCTTAGGGTCTTAACCCTTTCCTTTCGACTTAGAGCGTCTGCTACTACGTTTGCCCTTCCGGGGTGGTACTTAATCTCACAATTATAATCGTTTAGCAACTCAATCCATTGTCGCTGTCGCATACTTAATTTCTTCTGATCAAATATGTGCTGTAGACTCTTGTGTTCTGTGAAGATTGTACATCGAGTACCGTATAAATAATGTTGCCAGATCTTCAAGGCGAATACCACCACGCCTAGCTCCAGGTCGTGTGTGGTGTAGTTCTTTTCATGATCTTTCAACTGTCTTGAAGCGTAAGCGACGACCTTTTGGCGTTGCATGAGCACGCAACCCAATCCTTGACGCGAAGCGTCACAGTATACCACGAAGTCTTTAGTGCCTTCGGGTAAGGATAGTATCGGTGCATCGCATAGCTTGTTTTTGAGAAGTTGGAAGGCTTCTTCCTGCTTATCACCCCTGTAGTACTTCTTGTCCTTCTGCGTAAGAGAAGTCAACGGTTGAGCTATCTTGGAGAAATTCTCAATGAACCGGCGGTAATAGCCCGCTAATCCCAAAAATTGTCGAACTTCGGTTGGAGTTTTGGGGGCTTCCCAATTCTTTATCGCTTCCATCTTCGCTGGATCTACATGAATGCCCTTCTCGTTCAGGACATGACCAAGGAACTGTACTTCACGAATCCAAAATTCGCATTTTGAGAACTTTGCATAAAGTTTCTCTTTCTTGGATCCTTAACTGGTGATACCCAGGTCGAAGGTCGATCTTGTAGTAGTAACTCGATCCTTGCAACTGATCGAATAAGTCGTCAATCCTCGGTAGCGGATACCGATTCTTGACAGTGAGCTTATTCAGTTCTCTATAAACGAAACACATCCGCAGGGTTCCATCCCCGTTTTTTTACGAACAAAACTGGAGCTCCCCAAGGCGAGAGGCTCGGCCTTATAAATCCTTTATCCAACAACTCCTGGAGTTGCGTAGATAATTCTTGCATCTCGGATGGCGCAAGTCGATATGGTGCCTTGGCCACAGTAGTGGCGCCTGGAACCAAGTCAATATGGAATTCGACTTATCTTTGCGGAGGTAATCCTGGCAGATCTTCGAGAAAAACATCAGGAAATTCCTTCACCACAGGAATGTCTTCGAGTTTCGGCTCCTCAGCCTTCTTATCTACTACGGGCGCCAGGAGTGCAACGCATCCTTTGCGTAGGCATTTATGCGCCTTCATACAGTTGATGATTTGCAGAGGCGTGTCTCGTTTCTCTCCATGCACGATGAGTGTCTCATCATCCGCAAGAGGGATGCGAATGATTTTCTCGTGACAAACAACTTCAGCCCTATTCTTGGATATCCAATCCATGACAACTACCACATCAAAACTAACTAAACCAACTGGTAGAAGGTTGATGGAGAATTTTCATTTCCCCAAGTCCAAGTATACAACCCTTAGTACTTTATCCCCATTTGCCAACTCTATAGCATGTGGGGAGTCTAGCTTACTTGTTCCTAAGCCAAGTATATCCTTAAGTTCCATAGACTTAATACCAAAGTCGGCACCGGTATCAAATAGAACGGATGCAATGTGTCGGTTTATAAGGAACGTACTCGTAACTACGTTCGGGTCCTAGCGTGCCTTGCGTACTCCCTTCATGAAAATGCTCCCAAGAGCTTGAACTTTTCTTCGGGTAGTCCTTCCGATAGTGTCCTTTGTCGCCACATCCGTAGCAATTCTCGGCCTTTGCCATTGCTATTACTGTCCTAAATTCCATTCACATGTCTCAAACCAGACCAGCATGCCTCCTTGCTATGCCCGGTCTTGCCCCAATTTCATACCTACGAGTCCTACACGGACCTGTGTGATAATAACCACCTCTATCACAGTTTGGTAGTTCTCCTTGGTAGGTTTTTATCACCTATCTTAGTCGTGACAACGAATGCCTTGAATTTCCTAGTCACAGCTGTTGGTGCACTTAGTGTCTGTTAACTTTGTCTTATTCAAGTCTTTTGTTTAGAATAGGTTAAATGAACACACTACAGGGTCTAAGTTAGGTTTAGTTTGAGTTTTAAGAAGGGTTTTTGCTTGAGAGAGTGTCTTGGATGGTTCAAGCGAAACCTTATCATCATCAACATACTGTTTCGCTTCAAGCCAGCTTCAAGCGAAATCCTGTGGTTTTCTAGTCTCAAGCGAAACCCCCCTAGGTCTATTTATAGTGGTGTATGTTGTTCATTTGAAGCGAACTGGTTGTGTGTGTAAGGGAAGGTGCTGCTGGATTTGCTTCAGAATACCTTGTAAAAGCACGAAAATTAATCAGAAAAGATAGATTAAAGTGAAACTAGCTGTTGTGACTTCTTTTACGTTGATTCCGCCTTCGTATCTGAAGATGAACATCTTTAACTGACGTTTCGAGGTCGTGTAACGGTCCAACAAGTGGTATCAGAGCTCAGAGACGAGGAGTTCATACCACAGCAGCTTGATATTACCGGATTCTCTACTTTATACTCATTTCTTTTTATATTTTTCTGATCTGTACGAGTTTTAACGGTTGAAATGGCCTGAATTTCACAAATATTGTGTAAAACATAGTTCTAACAAAGCCTACAAAGAATCAGATTGAATTTCGGACTAAAACTAATAAAAAATGGACTAAAACACCCTTTCGCTTGAAAGTGTTCTGTGTAAAAGACCCATTTCGCTTGAAAAACAAAGGTTTTCGCTTCAAGAATCTGACCCTTTCGCTTGACAAGTTGAAGCGAACTAGTTAACAAGGCTTTCGCTTGAACTGTTGTTATTGTCTCAACCGTTTCGCTTGAAAGTCCAAGCGAAATAGAAGGTTTCGCTTCAGATTGTACTGTTTCACTTGAACTTTGTATATCTTGACCATTTCGCTTGAACAGTATAATTACAAGCTGTTTCGCTTGAACAAGCTTTCGCTTGAAATTGTTATTTCTCAAAATCAAAATTTTTCTAAGTGTTTGATTGGTTTTCAGGTACTTTCAAGATGGATGACATATTCTTGAATCCTTTTAGCGACATGTACGCATTTGCTGGAGATTCCAGAAACGATGATTCTTCGTCTAACAACAACAACGAGAATGTGCTAAAAGAGAAGAAAAAGGAAGCTTGGGAATCTGAAAGTGCATTTGGAACATTCAATAAACCCCCAAAGCTAATGGCTATCGAGGAGTATAGTCGGTGGTCCAGAAAGTTTGAAGATTGGATGATGGCATTTGCATTTCAAAGTTGGAAAAGTTTGAAGAACGGTTATGAAAACGGAAACAAAAATGGTGAAGCCTTAACATCTACTGATGAGATTGAATCGTTTGTAGCTGAGCAAAAATGTGTGGCTTTGTTATTTCAGTCTGTTCGGGAGGACATAATCTCTTTGATCGATTATACAAACGCTAAAGACCTCTGGCCAAAATTAGAAAAGAAATGTTTTGGAAGTACTGAAATCGTGAAAAACAAAAAGAAACTTCTTAGGAAAGAGTTTGATATGTTTGGATGTCTTAAGAATGAGTCAGTATCAAAAATGATCGAGAGGTTTGGGCATCTAAAGCTGGAATTAGATAGACATGGAATTAAATATCCTGATGATGAGCAAGTAGACAAGTTGTTTGATTCGTTGCCAGACGAGATGGAGTGGAGATATTATGCACTGATGTTGAAGAACACTATTGTTCCTGAAATGTTGAAACCAGATTTGGTGATTGAGAAACTTGAGAGTCACGAGTTGGAGTTGAAGAAGACATACAAAGTCAATCACTCATCTTACCAGCAGAATTTGGATTTATATTATCCAAAAAGCATGATGCCGAAACCTACTTCTCCAAAGACTGCATTTTCTGCTGAGAATGTGTCGACAACTGGAAAAGAAAGTCAAAGCAGTCAAAGCAGTGGAAGTCACAGTGGTTATCACAGTGGATCTTCATCATCTGCAAGTCATTCTGATGCAAAGAATCGTTTTCAATGCAATATTGCAATAGATTTGAAAAATGCACAGAATTTTGACGAGGAGTCGGCTAAGCAACAAATGGTCTTCTTGGCGTCGGTGTTGGAATCATATGAAGGGTTAGTAGCTGGAAAGATCGGTAATACCAACCTGACGAAGGAAGATTACGATCAGATTGATCCGGAGGAAATGGAACTGATCGATATTCGTTGGGCTATGGCAAGTGCTGTTCGTCGAGCACAACGCTTTATGGAAATTACTGGCAGAAAGACAATCGGTGGTCCATCTACTAAGCTGGGGTTCGATAAATCGAAAGTGACATGCTTCAAGTGTAAGCAGAAAGGTCACTTTAAACGAGAATGCAGAAACGCATATGCTGATGAGTCGGAGAATCCTTTCAGAGATGATTACTACAAGAAGGCGATTTATCACCAGAATAAATCCGAGCCACCTAGATTGAACCAGGTTGAAGACAACAAAGAGAAATCTAGAGCTCTTGCAGTGATTTACGATGATGAGGGGTATGATTGGAGTCAAGAGATTCTACCTGAGGAAGATGCGGTTGGTTACGCATTCATGGCGAAAAATGAACCTATTCTGTGGAAAGATAATCGAACTGAAGAGCAGAAGTATAAATACAGAAAAATGATTTCGGAAAACAAAATGATTAGACTTTCTGGTATCTATTTGGAAGCAAAGAGAGCGAAAAGATGGGATCCGAACAGAGAGTGTTATCTTGATGAGTATGGAAATATTGCAATCGATCACAAAACTCTTGATCTGGAAGCCTTAATCAAAGAGATGAAAGATGAGGATGAATATTGGCAGAACAAATGGTGGGGAACTCCAACCGAGAAAATGAAAGAGGAAGAGAAGAAAGAAAAAGAAGAAAAAGAGAAGAAAGAGAGAGAAGAGATTGAAAAATCAAAGAAGATTTATACTGGAGTTATCGATACAACGCAGGAGTTGACTGCAGAGAACCTGAAAAAAATGGCTGACAAAGTGCTGGCTGCTAAAGCACTTGAGGTAGACTCTAACTCCGTGTCTGAGTCAAAAAGCCAGGTCAGTTCAAACTCGTCAACAAATGTGTCAGGTAAAAAGATCGAAGGAAATGCTGATTGCAAAAATTGCAACAAAGAGTGCAAATTTTGTAATACTGTCACGTATCTCAACGGTGAGAAAATTAAAGATCTGACAGCAAAGGTCAGAAGCGTTGAGAATCAGATTCTTGGTCGTGACAAAACAGTTAAAGCTTCAACTGAACGGATAAGAGAATTAACTGCTCAAATTGAAACTGATAAAATTGATCATGACAAAATTAAACAAGAAAATGAAAAGTTGATTCTTGAAAACCGTCAGATTTTTGAAAAATTTGAAAAACTCAAAAGCACAATGAAAGATTGTGATGATCGAAATGGTAAAACTTTTAAAGAAAATGAACACTTAAAAGCAGTGCTTAGAGTAAAAGAAGAATCAATCAACCAACAACTGGATGAAATCGCTAAACTGAAACTTAAAGTTCAAGAGGCTGTAATCGAAAACGAGCGAATCCAGTTGAAGCTTAACAGTTACAGTTCCGCAAGCTTTGTGTTGCAACACATTATTCCCAAACCCATCTGGAAAGACAAAGCGGGCGAAGATGTGTATTGTGATGGAACTGGGGTGGGTTTTCATCAAGTACCACCACTTGTTCTTGATAACTACACGAAAAAGCAATCTGGGTTGGTTGAAATTGAGGAAGAAAGTGAAGTTAAACTTCCGGAGAACATTGATGTCACGTTCATATCTTCCAATGACGATAGTGTCCAAAATGATATTGTAAAAGGTGTTGTTGAAAATGTGTTAAAAATGGATAGTGACACTACTGAGGAAGATGGGTGTTTCTTGGACAAGTACATTCAGAAACCAAAATCCAAAAACAACTTAAGTGATGAACCGGGTCTTGTGATGTACAAGATGGCTGGATCTGATAAGTTGTATTCGGATTCTGAGTTTCCAATTGAGAATGTTAATGTGAAAAAGTTGACAAATGTTTTCAAATTGGTTGAAGTTGAGTTGTCAGAAGTGAACAGTTTGAGTCAAACAAAAAGGCAAATGAATTTTGAGAAAGATAAAGCTTATTACAAAAAGCCTGTTGTTCCACCACATTTTTATAATAACAATCGAAACAATTGGTCAGGTGGTTATCGGGGTGGTAATAGTTATCAGAAGAAGAGTTTTCAAAACAAAAGATTTGCAAAAAAGAAGGTGTTTGTGAACGGTTCAAGTTCACTTTCTGATGAGGAAAATGAGATTTTTTCAAAATCGAATAAAGAGTTTTTTGAGAAAAGAGCTTCACATTATCAGTCTGAAGGCACAAGTCGAGTTGTCGATACTCGAACATGTTTTAGATGTAATCAAGTTGGTCACATTGCACGAAAGTGTACCAATGTGAAGCCTAAGATTGAAACTGTGAAGATTCAACAGAAGAAAGTTGATGTGAAGGGTAAAGCACCAATTGTTGTTGAGAAAAAGAGTCTGAAAAATAATATCAAAGTGAAAAATGAACCTGTAAAGAAAGTGGTAACTAAAAACGACAAGTTTTATAAACAGGTTGATTTATCTCAACAAGTTTGGAAACTAAAAACAGAAATGAAAATTTCAACTTCTGAAGTGAAAAAGGCTGAAGAATCAATTTCGGTTGATTATGATGCAAATTTTCCACCTTTAAAGGCTGAAAATTTCAAAATCCAAATTGCGAGAGTCAAGGTTACACCTAAGGCTGATGAGGCCTGGGTGGACACCATGTTCAACTAAGCAGTTTGAATTGCCGGAGCTTCCTTGTTCGCGAAGCATGAATCGGCATCTTTATTGTAGTTGGTTTATTTGAAGTTTGTTTTGTGCAGGATCTTCCACAACTTGTATCCAGATGGATCATGGATAGTGGAGCTTCAAGACATATGACAGGGAAGACTGCGTTGCTGTATGATGTGAGAAACATTAATGGTGGTTATGTAGGATTTGCTGGTCATGAAGGTGGTAGAATTATTGGTGAAGGAACGTTATCCAACGGGATTGTGACGTTTGAGAGAGTTAACTATATTACTGAGCTGGAGAACAATTTGCTTAGTATCTCGCAGATTTGTGACAATATGTATACTACTCACTTCACAGACAAGGAATGTTTGATTTTGAAACCTGGTTTTGTTATCCCTGAAGATTGGATTATCATGCGGGCACCTAGAGTGAATGATTTATATGTGTTAGACATGAGTGTAGCGACTACAACAACTGGTCAAGCACATTGTTTTGTTTCTAGAGCAACTGAGAAAGAATCGAGATTGTGGCATCGCAAGATGGGGCATATTCACCTAAGGAAGATGAATCACTTGGTGCACAATGATTTGGTTCTCGGAGTTAATATCAAAGGTTTTCATCTGGAAGGGGAGTGCATTAGCTGTGTTAA
This sequence comes from Helianthus tuberosus, assembly GCA_030545235.1. Taxonomy (NCBI): domain Eukaryota; kingdom Viridiplantae; phylum Streptophyta; class Magnoliopsida; order Asterales; family Asteraceae; genus Helianthus; species Helianthus tuberosus. The sequence goes on from CM060403.1 coordinate 47,430,928, forward strand.
AGGCAAGCAGAAGAAAAAGTCACACCCTACAAAGCAAGTCAATTCAGTTTCGAGACCACTGGAAAGACTTCATATGGATTTGTTTGGTCCTGTGAATGTCAAAAGTATTATAGGAGATTACTACTGTTTGGTTGTTACTGATGATTATTCCAGATTTTCGTGGGTTTCTTTCTTGAAGACGAAAGACGAAACATTTGATAGTTTGATGGCGTTGTTTAGAAAAATTGAGAATCTGTACCAAAGGCGTATCAAAAGAATTCGAAGTGATAATGGTACTGAATTCAAGAACAGCAAGATGGAAGAATTTTGTGATGAAAGAGGTATATTGCATGAGTTTAGTGCTCCGTATACTCCGCAGCAGAATGGAGTCGCAGAACGCAAAAACCGGACACTAATCGAGACAGCTAGAACTATGCTCGCAGATTCAAAGTTACCGATTAATTTTTGGGCTGAAGCTGTTTCCGCCGCATGCTATACGCTCAACAGGGTTCTCACTGTCAAGAAGTTCAATAAAACATGCTTTGAGCTAATCAATAACCGCAAACCGAATTTGAAGTATCTAGAACCGTTTGGGTCACCCTGTACCGTTATAGAGCCTCATGGAAAGTTTGGTCCGAAGAGCATTGAGGGAATTTTTGTTGGTTATGCAAGTCATTTGCGTCGAGTCTTCGTTCCAAGTGAGAAGCGGATTATTGAAGCTGCAAATGTTGAATGTCAAGGTTATACTATGCCGCCACAGAATCCTTGTGATTCATGGCGTTATCATTATGACAAACTTTGGGATTCGTTTGACATGAGAGAAGAATCAGAGGATGATGAAGATTTCTTTGATGAGTTGGATATTTTGCGTCAATATGAGTCGCAGCTAAGGTTCCCAGCTGAGTATTCGAGGAGACAACGGGAAACTTCAAATGATGATGAAGCAGGTCCAAGTAATGCTGGTGAACATGATGATGTCCAACAGAATGAAGTTGCTCAGGATAATCAGTCGGTTCAGAATGATAATCAAGAAGCTGAAAACATGCCAGTATTTGATCATGGTGATTCAGATTCTGAGGGGAGCAAATACAGTTTTCAAGTCAAACAAACCAAGTTGGTGAACAAGATGCAGAGCAGAATGTTGCTAATCTGGAGGGAAATGTAGATGTTCCAAGCGAAGTGATGCCGCGAACTTTTTCATATCATCCAGAGGAGTTGATCATAGGAGAATTGCAGACAGGCGTTCGCACTCGAGGACAGATTGATAAAGGGCTTACATGTTTTTATACAAAAGTTGCTCCTTTGCAAACTGAATTCTCATTGAGTTGTTTTATCTCGCAGGTTGAGCCAAGAACTTACAAAGAGGCGCTTACTGAAGACTCTTGGGTCAATGCAATGCAGGAGGAACTTAGTCAATTCGAGAAATTAGGAGTGTGGAAGTTAGTTGACTTGCCAGATGGTCATAGGAAAATCAATACGAAGTGGGTGTTCAAGTGCAAGAGAGACGACAGAGGAGTTGTTGTAAGGAACAAAGCTCGACTCGTTGTTCAGGGTTTTAGTCAACAGGAGGGGATTGATTTTACAGAAGTCTATGCTCCTGTAGCACGACTAGAGGCAATCAGAATTTTTCTTGCATTTGCGTCTTGGAAGAACTTCAAAGTATATCAGTTAGATGTAAAATCGGTGTTTCTTTATGGGAAGGTAAAAGAGGAGGTTTATGTCGGACAGCCGCCGGGCTTTACTGATCCAATCCACAAAAACAAGGTCTACTTATTGGACAAAGCGCTGTATGGTTTACACCAGGCCCCGAGAGCTTGGTACGAGACTTTGTCTCAGCACCTACAAGCCAACAAGTTCATTCGTGGAAAAGTGGATGCCACTCTCTTCACTAAAGAGGTCGACGGTCATCTTCTGATAGTTCAGATTTATGTGGACGATATAATTTTTGGGTCAACAAATGAGAGTCTGTGCAAAGACTTTGAATCAGTGATGAAGCAAAAGTTTGAAATGTCATCAATGGGGGAGATGAAATTCTTTCTGGGATTACAAGTTGAACAACTTCCTGAGGGAATTTTCATTCATCAGTCAAAGTATGTTCATGATATTCTAGAAAAATTTGGGATGTCAAGTTCTACTCCAGCTGCTACCCCACTTGCAACAAATCATGGAATTCACCCAGATCTCACCGGAGACAGGGCTGATGAAACGTTCTACCGATCCATGATAGGTTCTTTGATGTACCTAACAGCTTCACGTCCTGATATTATGTATCCAACGTGCCTCGCAGCAAGATTTCAATCTAACCCGAGAGCTTCGCATATGATCATTGTGAAGAGGATATTACGTGTCACACCCCCAAAATCCACACGCGGAGTACCACCGCTTGGAGGCGTGACATGACCAGGATCAAGCCACCAATCATATTGAACATAAGTATAAATAGTAAAAGTCATTCATCAATACGATAGGTGTTCCCAAAACCAAACATGAACAAGTGTGTAGCGGAAGCAATAAAGTAAAACCCAACATAAGTTTAAGTACAAAATGTCATAATGTTTAACAACACATTCACGATCCATGTCCACAACGACCGTGCCTCCCGTGCAAGCTCCAAAAGTACCTAAGGTCCTGCAAGGCATGTAACAGAGAGTCAACAACTAGTTGAGCGAGTTCACAATAAGTAAGTTCGTAAATGCAAGTTCGTTTCGTAACGTGCGGCTATACTGGGCCGATAGTATATTCTATTAGTGGGGGCTTCCCATGTTTGCATATACACTAGACTATTTGTAACCATAAGTGTTCTTCTTACTGAGAACAGTAGTACGTACAAAGTTTACGTAGGTCTTACGTAAGTGTCCTTCACAACCGAGGACAGGGGTACGCGGGGGTTTACGTAGGTTTTACGTAAGTGCCTGACACAACCCGAGGCAGTAATGAGTATAAGTTTACGTAGGTTTTACGTAAGTGTCCTTCACAACCGAGGACAGTGATGTGTACAAGTATACGTAGGTTTTACGTATGTGTCCTGCGCATCCGAGGACGATGGTAGATAGTCTAGTAACATTGTAAGTACAAATCCATTCCTTCAATCCCATTCCCAACCCCGGGAATCCCATGCCTTGGTAAGAGTGTGAACTCACCTTGTTTGCTCGGTATGTTAAGTTAAGTGCTCACAGTTAATCAGTCAAGTCCTATAGTGCACGTATGTTCAGTCAGTTTACGTTCGTAATATTTCACATGTAACTATCATCAAAGTATCATCACCGAGTGTGCCTAGCATTTAGCATTCTTGTATCATGTAAACAGTTAATTCCATTCATGTCAATTCATCTTACCCATATTAGCTTTCACAGTTAATTGAGCAAATTAACTGAACTAACATATTCAAACAGGGGTACACAGTTAACAAGGTTAACATTTAATAACTAACTGTGTCACATGCTTTTCTTAACTAAATTTATAGTTATAACAGAGTTAACATAGTTGATATAACCCAGTTAATATACTTAACAAATATAACAGTTTACTAGAGTTTATCAACTAACAGGATTATTTACTTAACATTGTGTCATACATAAATCTAACAAAGTTAATGAGATCAACTGGGTTAATAAAGTCAACTGAGTTAATAAACTTAACTCAGTTAGTTGGTTGAATATAATTGCATACTTAACAGTGTTATAAACTTAACTTAACAAGATTAACAGTTTAATAAATCATAACAGTTTGGGTCGAAAACCCCCTTAGCCGAAAACCCCTTTAGCCGAAAACCCCCTTATGTCCGAAATCCCTTATGTCCGAAATCACTACCCTTGGCCGAAATCCAAATAGTGCCGAAAACAAACATGTGGGCCGAAAACCCTTTGGGCTGAACTGTTTGGGCCGAAATCACCTTAGGTGATTTCGTCCAAATTTATTATTGTGGGGGGTGTTTTCGTTACTGTTCATCATCATCAACAATCCTTACTGTAACATATTAAAAACCTAGAAACTCTATAAACTCATAACAGATACATGATTAAACATTTACAAATCATCCAATCAATCATTAATATAAAACAAATACTCTACCAAAACTTTGTGAGATCAAGAACATACTTGAATCAGTTTATCTTTTATTAACATATACCCACTGTTAATCAAAATATCAAATATACAGAAGGTTCATAGATGATAATTATCTATCAAGCACACAATGATCAATCACATAATCATATATATCAATATATACCTACATCATGATTAAACATCCAAAATCATACGATATGCAACAAGAAACAACTTGAATCATGAAATTACTAACCAAGAGTTTTAGCAGAGGTTTTTGCTTGAAATGAGGAACTCTTTGTGGGTTTTCAAGGATAGAGAGAGAAACAATGTGATATGATCAGTTTTGATAAGTGTGAAACTTCCCAGAGAAGTTTGTTTATAAAAAGATTATACAAAATATCTAATCACTGGGCCATGGGCCAAGCCCATCTCTGATTTCGCCAAACATTCTGGACGAAAACACTAAAGTGTTTTCATCACTTGTGTGATTTCATGAGTGCTTGTTCTCAGTAAGTTCCATCTTTTAATTAACATGTAATTAATACAAACCTTAATAACACACACTCACATATAATAAATATCATGGATTTCCAAGTACAAAATATTAATCGAAATACGATATAACGTATTACAATTGTAAGCGTTGCGAAACAACGAGTCGTATTAACAAACAACTAAATAATAAAATAAAAAAAAAATTAACGTGCACTAAATGCGAAGATAGAATCTTGGAAACTCGAGTTGTCACATTATCCCCAACTTGAAAGAAATTTCGTCCCGAAATTTAGCATGCGGTTACTGAGGAAGCTAGGTAAGTTATCGTTTATTGGTTCTCCTGGGGTGTCACATCATTCCCCCGTTGGTTTGGAATTTCTTCCCGAAATTCTGTAGTAGCTTCAGCCTCAGTAGTGGTTGCATTGTTTTCGAATAACTGGGGATATTTGAGTTCCATTTGGTCTTCGCGTTCCCAGGTGAACTCTGGGCCACGACGGGAGTTCCAACGAACTCGAACAAGAGGTATTCTGGTGTTCTTGAGGACCTTAACATCCCGGTCCGTGATTTCAACTGGTTCTTCGACGAAATGCAACCGTTCGTCGATAGTGAGCTCCTTCAAAGGAACTATGAAGGTCTCATCTGACTGCCACTTCTTCAGATTTGACACATGAAAGACGTTGTGAACTGCACTGAGTTCAGCTGGTAAGTTCAGTCTGTAGGCCACTTTGCCTATCTTCTCAATGACTTCAAATGGTCCAACGTATCGTGGATTGAGTTTGCCTCTTTTGCCAAAACGAACAACACCCTTCCAGGGTGAAACTTTGAGTAGTGCTCGATCCCCTACCTGGAACTCGAGTAGTTTCCTGTCTTTATCGGCGTATACTTTCTGACGGTCACGAGCTGCCGCCATGCGTTGTCGTATTTGAGCAATCTTTTCAGTAGTATCAACTACCATTTCTGGACCTGTGATCTGACTGTCACCCACCTCTGCCCAACAAAGAGGTGATCGGCATTTACGCCCGTACAATGCCTCAAATGGAGCAGCTTTAATGCTGGTGTGGTAACTGTTGTTGTATGAAAATTCCACAAGTGGCAAATGTTTTTCCCAGCCTTTGCCAAAGTCAATTACGCACGCCCGAAGCATGTCTTCTAGAGTTTGAATAGTGCGCTCAGACTGCCCGTCTGTCTGAGGATGATAAGCTGTGCTCATGTCTAGACGAGAGCCAAAAGATTTGTGAATTGCTTGCCACAGTTCTGAAGTAAAACGTGCATCACGATCAGAGATAATAGAGGTGGGCACCCCGTGCCTCGAGACAACTTCTTTAAGGTATACGTCTGCTAGAGTGGAGAACTTATCTGTTTCCTTGATAGCCAAGAAGTGAGCAGACTTTGTGAGTCGATCCACGATCACCCAAATAGTATCATTTCCGCGCTGAGATCTAGGTAGGCCAGTAACAAAATCCATGGAAATTTGTTCCCATTTCCATTGTGGTATCTCAGGTTGTTGGAGTGGACCTGAGGGTTTCTGATATTCCGCTTTGACTCTCGCACAAGTCAAACACTTGCTAACGTAAGTTGCTATGTGGGCCTTCATGCTAGGCCACCAATATGTAGTTCTGAGGTCGTGGTACATCTTATCCGAACCAGGATGTACTGAGTAGCGAGACTTATGAGCTTCATCCATTACAAGCTCGCGTAGGTTGCCATAGAGTGGGACCCAGATGCGTCCGGTTACATAATAGGCGCCGTCTGCCCTTTGTTCTAACCTTTGCCTTGAGCCGCGTAGGGCTTCAGCCCTGACGTTTTCTGGTTTCAATGCTTCTACCTGAGCATCTCGTATCTGTGAAGGAAGACTAGACTGAATAGTGAGTTGTAACGCTCGTACACGCCTAGGTGTAGTATCCTTGCGACTGAGGGCGTCGGCCACCACATTGGCTTTGCCCGGATGGTACTTTATAGCACATTCGTAATCGTTCAGTAACTCGACCCATCGACGTTGTCGCATGTTCAACTCTTTCTGCTTGAAGATATGCTCAAGACTCCTGTGATCGGTGTAGATGGTGCACTTGGTGCCATACAGATAATGTCTCCATATCTTGAGTGCAAAGACCACAGCTCCAAGCTCTAAATCGTGCGTAGTGTAATTCCGTTCGTGAATCTTAAGTTGGCGTGAAGCATAAGCAATAACTTTATCCCTTTGCATCAACACACATCCAAGACCTTGGATAGATGCATCGCAGTAGACTACAAAATCGTCCGTGCCTTCAGGCAATGAGAGGATAGGTGCGCTACAAAGTCTATCCTTTAAGTGTTGAAACGCTGTTTCCTGTCTATCACTCCAACGGTAAGCAATACCTTTCTGTGTCAGTAATGTAAGCGGCTGTGCAATCTTTGAGAAGTCTTTAATGAACCGTCTGTAATAACCCGCCAAACCCAAGAATTGGCGTATTTCGGTTGGTGTACGAGGTGCAGGCCAGTTCTTGATCGAATCTACTTTGGATGGATCGACATGAATCCCATCCTTGGTTACCACGTGGCCTAGAAAGTGGACTTCACAAAGCCAGAAGTCGCATTTTGAAAACTTAGCGTACAGCTGTTCCGTTCGAAGGAGTTCCAGAATAAGTCGTAAATGCTGCTCATGTTCCTCCCGATTCTTCGAATAGATCAGGATGTCATCAATGAAAACAATAACAAACTTGTCAAGATAAGGTTTGCACACCCTGTTCATAAGATCCATGAAAACCGCAGGCGCGTTCGTTAGCCCGAATGGTATGACCAAAAACTCGTAATGACCGTAGCGAGTTCTGAATGCTGTTTTGGAGACGTCCTCATCCCGGACTCTCAGTTGATGGTAACCTGACCTCAGGTCAATCTTTGAGTAATAGCTCGACCCTTGCAACTGGTCGAATAAGTCGTCGATGCGTGGGAGTGGATAACGATTCTTTACCGTCACCTTGTTTAGTTCGCGGTAATCTATGCACATACGAAAGGTACCGTCTTTCTTCTTCACAAATAGTACTGGAGCTCCCCAGGGCGAAGAACTAGGACGAATAAAAGCCTTTTCCAAGAGTTCTTGCAATTGCTTAGACAGTTCTTCCAGTTCAGTTGGAGCTAAGCGGTAAGGCGCTCGAGCTATAGGTGCTGCTCCTGGAGCTAGCTCGATCTGAAATTCGACCTGGCGATGGGGCGGTAACCCAGGTAACTCTTCAGGAAACACTTGAGGAAAGTCGCGTACTACAGGAATATCCCCAATCTTTCTCTCTGTCGTAGATGTATCAGTAACGAGTGCTAAAATAGCTATGTGGCCCTTTCGCAGACACTTCTGAGCCTTCAAGAAGGAGATGATGCCACTCACGACACCACACTTATCGCCTTGAACTTCGAGAGGTTCTTTGCCGGTACGGGGAATACGAATGATCTTCTCCTTGCATAGGATCTCTGCTTGCTGTTGGGATAACCAATCCATACCAATGACGATATCAAAACTACTCAGAGTTATAGGAATGAGATCGATAGAGAAAGTCTGACCAGCGAGGATAAGATTACAACCCTGAACTATGTGTGTGGCTTCTAGACTTTTACCGTTAGCTAACTCTACGACATGTTTGGTGTTCAAAAGTGTTGGTGCGCGTTTAAGCATTTGACTTACTTTCAGAGACATATAACTGGTATCCGCACCCGAATCAAATAATACGGTAACATAAAAGTCGTTGAGAAGAAACTTACCCGTAACCACATTAGGATTGTTCCTCGCATCACCCCGACCAATCACAAATGCACGACCCCTAGCGCCGTTGTTCCCATCGTTGTTGTTTCCCCCGTTGTTGTTGTTCCCATTGCCCTGGTTGTTGTTGTTGTTCTGGTTTCGGTTTAACTGAGGGCAGTGTCTTTTGAAGTGACCTTCAGCACCACATTGGAAACATCCTTTGTTGCCCTGTTGCTGATTCTGCGGTGCTTGCTGCTGCTGCTGATTCTGATTCGCAGGCCGCGGATTCCTACAATCCTTGGCCTCATGGCCCATCCTGAGGCACCTCTGACAACGACCCTTGTTGTACTGGCCACTGTGATGCCTGTTACAGTTGTTACACCTTGGGAGGTTCCCTCGATAACTACCCTGCTTGTGACTGCCCGAAGATTGCTGACTAGGGCTCTGATAGTTGTCAGTCTTTCGCTGCTGAACTTGAGACTGTACTAAAGCTGAACCTTTGCTGGAATCCCCCTCCCATTTTCTCTTGTTATCACTGGGGGTAGCAGGAGTAGTTGCTGAAACAGTAGCAGTAGTAGTAGCGCTGATACGTTTAGGTAGCTTGTTCTGTTCCACTGCCTGATCGGTGAGGCGGTGAGCTAACTTGACAATCTGTTGAATGGTGCCAAGATTCGCCGAGGTTACGTGACTTTGAATTTCCGGCACCAGTCCATTGAGATACAGTTCGATACGCTTAATGGAAGGGTCCACCATAGTAGGACACAAAATAGCCAACTCATTCGATCTTCTGGTGTACGCTTCAATTTCTGACCCCGTCATTTTCAAATGGTAAAACTCTACCTCCAGCTTATGAATATCATCACGGCTACAGTATTCCTCTTTGATCAATTCCTTGAAACCGTTCCAAGGTGTGGCGTTAGCAACAGCCAACCCTAACATCTGAACTTGCGCATTCCACCAAGTCAGCGCAATGCCTTCTAGAGTACCAGTGGCGTACTTCACCCTGCGAGCCTCAGGGCATTCACACATTTCAAATACGGACTCGAGCTTTTCAAACCAATGGAGGAGTCCAACCGCTCCTTCCGTGCCACTAAAAGTAGTAGGACGACAGTCCATGAAAGTTTTGAAGGTACAAACAGGTGGTTGACCTCCTGCTTGTGCGGCTGCAACTGCCGCAGCAACTTGTTCGTTAATGAGAGCCGTCAGTTGGGCTTGCGTCATGTTAATACGTCCAGACATGATCTTCATAGCAAAGATAACATAAGTGAGAGAGGTTCGCGAGTAGTGCGATAACAGAAGAGAGTAAGCACACAAGTGTTCTCATGCAATAGTGCTACGTTTATCTAAGCATACCCTGAGCAAAGTTCTATGCAATTCTAGCAAGTAGGCAATAAGACATGTACCATATTACCTAGAGTGATGAATCTTGCACGTGGAGCGAGGCGTCGTTGTGGATCGTTGAGCACTGTTTCGGTTATAGTCTGGTTTTAATAAAAACGTTTTCCCCTTATTAAAACCGAGTTCTCTATAACCAATGGCTCTGATACCAATCTGTCACACCCCCAAAATCCACACGCGGAGTACCGCCGCTTGGAGGCGTGACATGACCAGGATCAAGCCACCAATCATATTGAACATAAGTATAAATAGTAAAAGTCATTCATCAATACGATAGGTGTTCCCAAAACCAAACATGAACAAGTGTGTAGCGGAAGCAATAAAGTAAAACCCAACATAAGTTTAAGTACAAAATGTCATAATGTTTAACAACACATTCACGATCCATGTCCACAACGACCGTGCCTCCCGTGCAAGCTCCAAAAGTACCTAAGGTCCTGCAAGGCATGTAACAGAGAGTCAACAACTAGTTGAGCGAGTTCACAATAAGTAAGTTCGTAAATGCAAGTTCGTTTCGTAACGTGCGGCTATACTGGGCCGATAGTATATTCTATTAGTGGGGGCTTCCCATGTTTGCATATACACTAGACTATTTGTAACCATAAGTGTTCTTCTTACTGAGAACAGTAGTACGTACAAAGTTTACGTAGGTCTTACGTAAGTGTCCTTCACAACCGAGGACAGGGGTACGCGGGGGTTTACGTAGGTTTTACGTAAGTGCCTGACACAACCCGAGGCAGTAATGAGTATAAGTTTACGTAGGTTTTACGTAAGTGTCCTTCACAACCGAGGACAGTGATGTGTACAAGTATACGTAGGTTTTACGTATGTGTCCTGCGCATCCGAGGACGATGGTAGATAGTCTAGTAACATTGTAAGTACAAATCCATTCCTTCAATCCCATTCCCAACCCCGGGAATCCCATGCCTTGGTAAGAGTGTGAACTCACCTTGTTTGCTCGGTATGTTAAGTTAAGTGCTCACAGTTAATCAGTCAAGTCCTATAGTGCACGTATGTTCAGTCAGTTTACGTTCGTAATATTTCACATGTAACTATCATCAAAGTATCATCACCGAGTGTGCCTAGCATTTAGCATTCTTGTATCATGTAAACAGTTAATTCCATTCATGTCAATTCATCTTACCCATATTAGCTTTCACAGTTAATTGAGCAAATTAACTGAACTAACATATTCAAACAGGGGTACACAGTTAACAAGGTTAACATTTAATAACTAACTGTGTCACATGCTTTTCTTAACTAAATTTATAGTTATAACAGAGTTAACATAGTTGATATAACCCAGTTAATATACTTAACAAATATAACAGTTTACTAGAGTTTATCAACTAACAGGATTATTTACTTAACATTGTGTCATACATAAATCTAACAAAGTTAATGAGATCAACTGGGTTAATAAAGTCAACTGAGTTAATAAACTTAACTCAGTTAGTTGGTTGAATATAATTGCATACTTAACAGTGTTATAAACTTAACTTAACAAGATTAACAGTTTAATAAATCATAACAGTTTGGGTCGAAAACCCCCTTAGCCGAAAACCCCTTTAGCCGAAAACCCCCTTATGGCCGAAATCCCTTATGTCCGAAATCACTACCCTTGGCCGAAATCCAAATAGTGCCGAAAACAAACATGTGGGCCGAAAACCCTTTGGGCTGAACTGTTTGGGCCGAAATCACCTTAGGTGATTTCGTCCAAATTTATTATTGTGGGGGGTGTTTTCGTTACTGTTCATCATCATCAACAATCCTTACTGTAACATATTAAAAACCTAGAAACTCTATAAACTCATAACAGATACATGATTAAACATTTACAAATCATCCAATCAATCATTAATATAAAACAAATACTCTACCAAAACTTTGTGAGATCAAGAACATACTTGAATCAGTTTATCTTTTATTAACATATACCCACTGTTAATCAAAATATCAAATATACAGAAGGTTCATAGATGATAATTATCTATCAAGCACACAATGATCAATCACATAATCATATATATCAATATATACCTACATCATGATTAAACATCCAAAATCATACGATATGCAACAAGAAACAACTTGAATCATGAAATTACTAACCAAGAGTTTTAGCAGAGGTTTTTGCTTGAAATGAGGAACTCTTTGTGGGTTTTCAAGGATAGAGAGAGAAACAATGTGATATGATCAGTTTTGATAAGTGTGAAACTTCCCAGAGAAGTTTGTTTATAAAAAGATTATACAAAATATCTAATCACTGGGCCATGGGCCAAGCCCATCTCTGATTTCGCCAAACATTCTGGACGAAAACACTAAAGTGTTTTCATCACTTGTGTGATTTCATGAGTGCTTGTTCTCAGTAAGTTCCATCTTTTAATTAACATGTAATTAATACAAACCTTAATAACACACACTCACATATAATAAATATCATGGATTTCCAAGTACAAAATATTAATCGAAATACGATATAACGTATTACAATTGTAAGCGTTGCGAAACAACGAGTCGTATTAACAAACAACTAAATAATAAAATAAAAAAAATTAACGTGCACTAAATGCGAAGATAGAATCTTGGAAACTCGAGTTGTCACATTACGCTACCTGAAAGGAACTCCTTCATTGGGGTTGTGGTATCCTAGGAAAGGCGATTTTACGCTCGAAGGGTATTCCGATTCGGATTTCGGATGTTGCAAAGTCAATTCAAAATCAACAACTGCAGGATGCCAGTTCTTTGGTTCTAGATTGGTTACCTGGCAGTGTAAGAAACAAACGTCTGTGGCGCTATCTACATGTGAAGCGGAGTATGTTTCTGCTAGCAGTTGCTGCTCTCAGATCTTGTGGATACAGCAACAGATGCGCGACTACGGTTTGCAGTTTCTTAACACGCCTCTTTTTGTTGATAATGAGGCCGCAATAAATATAACAAAGAATCCAGTACATCACGCTAAAACCAAACACATAGAAATTCGTCATCACTTTATTCGTGATTGCTTTGAAAAAAGGTTGATACGAATTGAGAAAATCCACACTGACGAACAGAAAGCTGATTTACATACCAAAGCTTTTGATAAAAATCGGTTTAAATATTTGTTAAAACTGAATGGTATGAAGCTTCTTTCGGTGTCGGATGGCATAATTGGCGTTGATGAGAGTACTGTTGCGGATGAAGACGAGAAACAATCTGCAATGGTTTGTCAAATTTTTACTTGTTTTGGTATTTAGGGGGAGTAGATATTTGTACATAGTTATGTTTTCAGAAAATACAAAAACAGTAAAAAAAAAAAATAAATAATACAAAAACATGATAAAATCTGAAAAAGAGCTTGTGTATATAGGGAAAATGATAGTACATCGGCTAGACAATTACAGTATGCTAAAGATTTGTAAAGTTTAAATGAGTTAAACAGTCTCACTAATGATGTGTCGATAGGTTTTTGCACATTTAGTAGATTTATTCGGGATATAAACCTAAATTTCAAACTTGTGAAATTCGTGGGGAACACTACTTGGATATATAGGTAACCCCTGAAATCTCGTTTGAAAGGTCTCATAATCTGATTTACTAGGTCTTTATACTCAATGATGTCTGGGGTATTATTTCGGGACTTCTGCTGAACGGTGGTTCTGACCTAGTCCTTGGATAATACTTTCTGCGAATGCTTGAAACATAGCATTAAACCCTCAGCATGCCGATGAAACAATAAAATTGGTAGTCGCTGCTGTTGTAAGCAAAAAGATCCTCTAAAGGGGACATTCTGTAAAGTCGAAGCTGATATCTCTCTGCGTATACGGAAGTATCGACCTGAGATCTCTCGGCCCTCGCATACCTAATTTATATACAGATATCATTGTAGTATACTCACCTGTAAGACTGATAATTGGGATTCTGGATATGGGAGTATATTCAAGAGGTGGGACACATGAATGAGCTAAGTTCATAAGTCATCTAATTCGTATCCTGATTAAATTGAAATTTGTGTGAGAATTTAAGATGGATCAGTATATCGACAATCGAGGTGAATTGTTTAAGTCTGAGTATGAAATGAAGCTTAATGGTACTTGTAATTTGTCTGAAAAGCTGATATGATTCCCTGACACGCTCACCAAAAATTTGTTTGTAAATAGTTTACTTTGTTTGCTTTCTACAATTTAAGTTTTATGTATTTCATTTCTTAGTTTAGAACACTTTATAAAATCCAAAAAGATTTTATTTCTGCTTTATTTTCCGACAAACCAAAGTGGAGAGTTGATTGTTGGATTCTTAGATGTTTGAAGCAGATGCAGGAGATTCTGGACTGAAGAATGAGGAGAGCTTATCTTAATGAAGTCTGTTTTATTGGAAAGTCAAAAACAAGTTCATTAACTTGATACTTGTTATTTTCAGAAAATGTGTAAATTGTTGTTTTTCAAAATCAGTTTGTTTCGTCAAATGATCAACCAAGGTCATTAAATTGGACTTGGTAGATTAGTTGAGTAATCAGGGTCATTAACTTGGACCTGAATACTTGAGTGGATTAATATAACTGATTGATTTTGTGTTTTATTGTTGAAAAGATAGTTTGTAATGATTGATGTTTGAGACACAGGTTTTGGACTTCATTATTTCCATGGAAGCTAAATGTTAAAGCTTGAACCAGATCAAGACCTCAGATTCTAGCATATCGAGAGGGGGAATCTGTGAAAGGGGGAGTCTGGATCAACAGTCAAAGGGAAGTCTGAAGATGGAGCCAGGACAAAATTGTGAACTTGTGAAGATAGAATGTTTATGATGAAAAGACAGAGTTGGAGATTGTTAAAGACAAAGACTTGAAGCCAAAGACTTCGTCAACATTCAAGGGGGAGTCTGTTGGTGCACTTAGTGTCTGTTAACTTTGTCTTATTCAAGTCTTTTGTTTAGAATAGGTTAAATGAACACACTACAGGGTCTAAGTTAGGTTTAGTTTGAGTTTTAAGAAGGGTTTTCGCTTGAGAGAGTGTCTTGGATGGTTCAAGCGAAACCTTATCATCATCAACATACTGTTTCGCTTCAAGCCAGCTTCAAGCGAAATCCTGTGGTTTGCCAGTCTCAAGCGAAACCCCCTAGGTCTATATATAGTGGTGTATGTTGTTCATTTGAAGCGAACTGGTTGTGTGTGTAAGGGAAGGTGCTGCTGGATTTGCTTCAGAATACCTTGTAAAAGCACGGAAATTAATCAGAAAAGATAGATTAAAGTGAAACTAGCTGTTGTGACTTCTTTTACGTTGATTCCGCCTTCGTATCTGAAGATGAACATCTTTAACTGACGTTTCGAGGTCGTGTAACGGTCCAACAACAGCGGTTTCCTCGTGCTTGTTGTTTGCTTCGTATTGGACGATTGCTTCAGCAACTTGTTGGTTCCACAGAGCTTCAGGCTCAGCTCTTGTTACAGGTAAAGGTTCTGATTAGACTTGGTCAGCGTTTCCTTTGCTGTGGTTCCATGTGCTTCTCTTGTATGAAACATATTGACAAGATTATACATTTATTTTGGAATAAAGGTCGTTGTCTTGCGTAGCAACCTCCTCGGAGTCACCTTACTCCGATTGATGCAAGTCATCCAGGGCTATAAAAATACGGTGAGGTCTTCCCTTCACCTTGTTCCTTGTTTATTCCTCAAGTCTCTGACTCTTCCATAGTCTTTAGTTTTACATAAACGGGTATGCTTGACAGGAGATGGGGGGTTGTGCATTTCTACCACGTATAGAGGTAAGTGATAGTGAAAACGCATAGATAAGGTCATGAGGGTACATGACTTCTTCCACGGGACCGAGTTGTGCCTTGCAGCAACCGTAAAGTGGTTTCCAGGGTGTGAATGCACTACCCAAACGATGGGGTGCACCACGGGATAATGAGGGTGGAAGTACTGATGGGTGCGTCGGTGTTGTATTATGGGTAGAAGTGTCTGACACGAAGTAGGCGAAGACAAGTTTCCTACTTGTAAGGTGCTATAGCAATTATCTAGGTATTGCCCTACTATATGAAGGTGTGAACACTTAGAAAGTTTTGGATGGCTGGTGATCATTAGCTTGACCCGCAGAGTCCACCATGATTTCCATGCACTACAAGTTGTTATTACGTGGGCCCCCGTAATAATAAATTGTCTTGCATGGTCACCCCAACTTTCCCTCGTTCAAAGTAGATGATCAACCACAGAGGGGACACTACTGTCCTTATACCTCCGACATGGAAAGTACCATTATGGTGGTCTACGCATCATCATTTGTTATCGCTACGCGCGTATAGGCACAATGCTTTAGATGTAATAGGAATAAGGGGAATTACTGGAAGTTGGAGGGGCACCTTCAAGATGAGTACCTCATCTTCCTTGATTGGACGAGAGTGTCGTCAATCTCGCTTCGTAAAAGCCGTCGGGGACTCGTGTCACACCCCCAAAAATCCACACGCGGAGTATCACCGCTTGGAGGGGTGACATGACCAGGATCGAGCCACCAATCATATTGAACAACACAATTAAGTAAATAAAACCAACCACAATACGATTGGTGACCAAAAGGATGTAAACCGACTTTAGGTTAACAGCGGAAGCATAAAACGTAAGTTCAAAACATAAGTTTATAGTTCATAAGTTTTAAAACCCAAAACATAGTTCCATAAGTTTATAAAGTTTAATTAATAAGCATGGGACATAACAGTCCGCATCCCACAACAACCTCCTCCTCGTGCAAGCTCCATAAGCATCTATCGACCTGTAAGGCATGTAACAACGAGTCAACAACAAAGTTGAGTGAGTTCACATTTGGTTGTTTAGTTTTAAGTTGTTTCTGAAAAACGTGGTTTGACTTTCGTTGGCTTACTTGCCATGGGGGTTACCCCTTAGTTGAAAGTATGATTAACCAGTTCCTTCTTTATTACCCAAACCATATCCATAATCAGTGGGGGACTTCCCCATGTGAACCACTAGACCGATATCGACAACTGACGAACAATAGTTGTGCCCTACGTCAATGTTCTATCATCAGTGACAGTTTGCCATAGTCCATTAGTACACGCCCGTTTGGACGACACGGTGTGAGGTTTGTTAAACCTAATAGCGCTATTAACTAATGACCCGCTCGCCATTGGCCTCGGCGATTAAGTCGATATAAAATGAGGGACTTCATGATAGAGTTTTGTCTAGTAAGTTTTAAGGTTGTTGTCTTACCCAAGGAGGACGAACGTACGTATTCTACCCAAGGAGAATACGCAGGATTAAATATTGGCATCCTACCCAAGGAGGATGGCCGTACATATCCTACCCAAGGAGGATATGTAGATTCCATTTTAGTTTCTTAACCCATTCCCAAACCACCGGGAATCCCATGCCTTGTAGAAAGTGTGAACTCACCTCGGTTACTCGGTTTGACTCTCAAAAATAGCTAACAGTCAAGGTCGGTCAATCACGTCCTAGTATGATTACCACTTAGTTTATTAGTGACTTCAAATAGAACACAAAGTTCCTACACGTATCTATCACATAACATGCATCACTTCAACGGTTCATGCCCATATAAACTTCCCATCTATTCCCCACTCATAAATAAACATACGACATTGCACATAACACTTTTATTGACATATAACATGTTATATCATTCTCAGATAACCTACCCGACATTTAGACACGCAAATCACTACTTATGTCGTTTCAGCTTTGATCTTCAAAACTGGGCTGTTTTCGGGGATTTTAATAAAATAGTTAACTTGTTCCAAAAATTCCCAAATTTTTACAGAAGGTCTTAAACGATTCAAATATTATTGTGTAAAAATCTCGGGATCCAGTTCATTACCAATATTTTATAAAAATTCATTTTCCGGACTGAAATCAGATTCATCTTTTTCTGACTGCAGTCCACGGAATAATTTATTAAAAATTCATCGTAAGTCCGATTTACGAAATTCCAGTGGGAGAATTACAAATACATCAGTGGTCATATACAATACAAATTTCATGAGCTAATTCTACACAGAACACAAGTTATGACTAAAAACATTTCGCTCATTTACTGCAGCAAAAACTCAGCTTTAGTTGCTGTTACAAAAAGGGTCTTTAAAAATAGTAAACGAAGTCCAAAAATTATGATTCCTTTGCCATTAGAACCGTATTTCATAATACATAATTCTAGACTTCAGAAAATCAATTTTTCGTTAAGTTACGGTCTGGTTACAGCCAACTGAAGTTGGCTGTAAACACCAACCAGCTTTCTGTTTTTAGTTCCCTACCTTCTAACGCATGTTCGATCGATTCCGTTAACATGTTTAGCGAATAACAACATTTCTAGTAGTCAATATTAACAAGTAAATCATCAAGTAATCAACAACGAAATCAAAACAACTTCATACTAACATAAATACATCATGTTTCATCTTTATATTAAGCTTTATGTTCATCTTTTGGTTGTTGTTCTTTAGTGATTTGAACATACTAACATAATACAACGTTGATCACAAAAACAAGATGAACAAGGGTGTACAAGTAACTTACTACTAGCACAAGGCTAGGGTAGGATCTAGTGATGAAGATGACGAGAAAAGATGATGAAGAAGCAAGAAACAAAGCTCCCTTGATGCTCCACAAGTAGCAAGCCTTCTTGTATCAACCTTTAAGCTTGAAAGAGACTTGAAAATGGAGGAGGATGGTGGTGCAATGGTGGTGATGGTGGCGGTTTGGGGTGAGCCAAAAGCGGGAGAGAGAGGTGAGGGAGTGATGGTGATCTTTGAGTGCTTAAGTGAGAAAGATGATATGGTAAGATTTTATAAGGATTGCACCATACTTGTAATCTTTCATATCTAATATTTTGTATATAGGATCAAGCAAGTATCAAATCAAATATATGGAAATCTCATGAGATATGGTGATCTTGGTGGTGGGTCCCTTGGACTGATTTCTAGTATGGGGGGGGGGGGGTAAATTGTAAAATTTCATGGTAGATGGTAAGTACTAGTTAATTTCCAAGTAGGTGTTTACATATGTTAGTTACTAGAGAATTTAGTGGGTGTTATGGTGTACGGGGACCATGACCAGCCCAAAAGTAATTAAATAATGTGTTTGACCAATATTTGGTGTCACGGGTAATGTCCGGTTGTTCGGTCGGATACTGTTCCGTTAAAGTGTTTAATTATTCCGTAAAGTGTCTTATATATATATATATATATTTTTGTAACACAATTAATTCCTAACACTTAGGAAAATATTCAGGACCTTTTAGTAAATTTTCTGCACAAGACTAGTGTGTTAACAAGCACATGTAAGTATGTCACAATAATCAGAAAACAGTTTAGTAATTTAACACAGTCACTAAGCACTTTAATTATCATTAAATAATCATACGGATACATGAAATTTTGAGAGTTGTCACATTCTCCCCCTGTTAAGAAAATTTCGCCCCGAAATTTAGCTCGTGGTTACTGAGGAAGCTAGTCATGTTGCGTTGGTTTCCTGGTTTTCCTGGGGTGTCACATCATCCCCCCATTGGTTTGGAATTTCGTCCCGAAATTCTGCAGTAGCTTCAATCTCAGTAGTGGTTGCACTTTTCTTAAACAGCTGGGGATACTTGAGTTTCATTTGGTCTTCTCGTTCCCAGGTATACTCTGGGCCACGACGGGAATCCCAACGAACTCGGACTAGAGGTATCCTGGTACGCTTGAGAATCTTAACATCTCGATCGGTGATCTCTACTGGTTCCTCGACGAATCGCAGCTGGTCGTCGATAGTGAGTTCCTTGAGAGGAACTATGAGGGTCTCGTCTGATAGACACTTCTTCAGATTTGACACGTGGAATACGTTGTGAACTCCGCTGAGTTCTTCAGGTAGATTCAACTTGTAGGCGACTTTGTCAATTTTCTCAATGATTTCAAACGGTCCGACATAGCGCGGATTGAGCTTGCCTCGTTTGCCAAAACGGACCACACCTTTCCAAGGTGAGACTTTGAGTAGCACTCGATCCCCAACCTGGAACTCGAGTGGTTTCCTGCGCTTATCAGCATAGCTTTTCTGATGGTCACGAGCTGCCGCCATTCGCTGTCGTATCTGAGCAATCCTTTCTGTTGTATCTACTACGAGTTCTGGGCCAGTGATTTGACTGTCGCCAACCTCTGCCCAACAAAGAGATGATCGACATTTACGTCCGTACAATGCCTCAAACAGAGTGGCCTGGATGCTGGTGTGGTAGCTGTTGTTATATGAGAACTCCACTAGCGGGAGGTGCTTTTCCGAGCCATTACCAAACTCGATTACACATGCCCTAAGCATGTCTTCAAGGGTCTGGATGGTGCGTTCAGATTGCCCATCCGTCTGTGGGTGATAAGCGGTGCTCATATCTAAACGTGAGCCAAAACACTTGTGCATGGCTTGCCATAATTCGGATGTAAAACGTGGGTCACGATCAGAGATGATGGAGGTTGGCACTCCGTGCCTTGATACCACTTCCTTTAGATAGATGTCTGCTAAAGTAGAAAACTTTTCGGTTTCCTTGATAGCAAGAAAATGTGCAGACTTGGTCAATCGATCCACTATCACCCAAATAGTGTCATTTTCGCGTTGAGATCTAGGCAGGCCAGTAACGAAATCCATGGAAATTTGCTCCCATTTCCATTTAGGTATCTCTGGTTGTTGAAGTAGGCCTGATGGTTTCTGATATTCGGTCTTGACTCTCGCACAAGTCAAGCATTTGCTAACGTAGGTTGCTATGTGGGCTTTCATACCAGGCCACCAGTACGTAGTCTTGAGATTGTGGTACATCTTATCTGAGCCAGGATGTACCGAATAACGAGACTTGTGCGCTTCGTCCATCACAAGCTCGCGTAGGTCTCCATACAGTGGAACCCAGATGCGTCCGTTTACATAGTAGACACCGTCTTCCTTTTGTACTAACCGTTTCCTTGATCCTCGCAGGGACTCGGCTGTAACATCTGTGCTTGTAATCATTGTGAACAGTTCAATTATCAATAAAACAATGTTATTTGATCCCAATGTTTGTTTGGTTGTGTTTTACATTTTTCATGTTTTGACTTTTATTCAATTTCAAACTCTATATCGCTTTCTGGAGAGTTATACGCAAACTGGTGCGTAAACGTAATCAGTTTAATGCGACAAATACTCCGGAACATCAAAATATACTTAACATACCTTAAATAACCTTTACATAACTTAGAAATAAGTTTTGAAGGCTTAGGTATGGCAAAAACAAGTTAATTCGCTTACAGGGACTAAACTTGACAAACTGCGAAAGTATGCCAATTTGAACTGTAACGAACATTCCGGAACATGACCATAAGTTAAACACACCTTAAATATCCTTTATATAGCTTAGAAATAGGCTTTGAGGGGTTCGGTGTGCTAAAATAAACTTTTGGGTCATTCAGGGACTAAAAGCGTCAAAAAGTGCACAAGCTTGCATTTTCGCGCATAACTTACGTTCTGAATACCTCCGGACATCCAAAAATTTATGTAAGCACTAAAATATTTTATTTTAGTGTTTGGCATGAGAAAAATCCATTCGTCGCGCAATTTGGATCGTTTTTCGCGCTTATGCGCATTCCGTCATAATTAAGCGAACATCGCGATCGTACGACCAAACGAACTGACATCCGGCATATTTTTGAGCATGTTTCATGTCCACAATGCTTAGGCATCCTTGTGGAGCCTTGAAAATGATTTAACGAGCCTTAAACATGTCGGAAATGGCCTTAATACGCAACGGGAACTGAAATGGAAACATTTGAAAGTGTTTGTTGATCAGGAGGACCTTAGCGTGACACCTAGCCCCCTTGGCGTCACGCGAGGCCCCTCCTGATCAGAAAAAGCCATTTTAAACAACTATTAACAGCCCTTAAACCCTCCAAGGGCCAATGCCACATGTCAAACTCTTGTGGTGGGGGCAAAATGAGCTACCACAACATTCCAACAAGTGTAGGGATGTGATCATTCCCTCTTCTCCAAGAAACGATCCTAACGGTGAACCGAAATCTATAAATACCCACCTCAACTTCACTCATTCCTCACAAGAATCTGATTTGAGAAGCTCTAAGTTGAAACCTTTGTTTCATACCTGAGCTACCTGAATCAAGATTAGCATTCGGGGACCCTTTGTAAGTGTTCCTTCGTTCTTTTATTGCTTTTCGAGTCCGAAAGTCAAAATTTGTTTGACTTTCTGCATTGACCAGTTTATGGTCAATGCGAAATTCGTTTGAACTTCGCAACGTGAGCGTAATCACGATGGTTATAGTCCCTTGTGACTATGCCTACTGATTACCACGTTGTCTAGGGTCATAAGGGTAAGCGATCTAATAAATCGCTTATACCTTCGAACCCGACCCGTTTGGTCGATCATTAGGATCCGACCAAACACATTAGGTGACCATAGTATATAGGGAATAACCTTCCGAGGTTATACCTTATGGTCGCTTCGTTTAAGTAGTTGTATGATAGGTAGTTTATATGCCTTAGGTAAATTACCAAAATACCCCTTTGATGCCAAAATTCATTTTAAACATATGTAACATAACCTATGACCTCTAAACTGATTTATCAACAATATTAGACATGTTAAGGCATATTCTACTTGTCATAGGACTAGTTAGGCGGTCCGAACGCGTTTTACGCGAACGACGCGTTAAAGTAGCATAAGCTACCTAAACGGGTCGTAAAGGGTCGTAAGCACTTAGGCTAGGTTTCATTTAGTATGTAGGCTTTGTTAAACCATACTACCTGAGTTCCCATACTCATTTGGTTTACGAGCCCTCATTCTATCCGATCCTCCGATATAGGTCCGGTTTATTAACATAGTTACCTATATTAGGTGCCGTTTGATTCCGTGATCTCTAGCATTGCTTGGTGGTTATCTTAGGACTTCTGAGCAATCTCAAGTGAGTACATAGACCCCTCTTTTACTGTTTTCCAAACTGTTTTGGGGTGAAACACATGTGCCTACTTGTTACTTTCATACGTTCCATGTTTTCACATCATATACCTGCTATGTTCGTTAGTACATTATAGTACATGATTTCATTACATTTCATGCTATGTATGTCCATTGTGTGCATACTTAGTACATCGTTTTACATTACATTTCATGCTATGTATGTCCATTGTGTGCATACTTAGTACATTGTTTTACATTACATTGATTTACATGACTTTTCTGCTTTGTATGTTAACTTGGCATACTTAGTACATTGTTTTCATATGACATGTATACAATTGCTATAACATTTGGTTTGCACAAACGAGACTTTTATACGTTCATTAACATTTGCTACGCCGCTCGGGAGTAAGTAGTGGTACCATAGGACTTGACAAATCCCATTCCTGACATCTCGGGTTTGTTTGGATGTAAGGAATGACTGAATCCGAAAACATTTATTTTGATAACCTTGACTAAAAGGGTTGTCCGACTGTCTCAAGGCTTGAATATATGCGTTAACTTACCACATAAATGTTTGTATCAATGTAACATGCATTTACTTTGCAAAACATAACTTTTTGATATATTCAAAATACTGTGTTTTGTACATTTCTACATTTGGATTATGTGACAATACTTTACTTACAATACATAACATTTGTTACACATTACTTGACTACTTTTGGACTTCTTAACATTGGACATGGTTTATACAAGGACTTTTTGACAATTGGTTTAAACATAGACTTATTACATTGGTGGTTGGTTTAAGTGACTTAAGTAACGAGATGTGAGTAATATGATACAAGCATGGTGGATACGCCGCTGGTACTTCCTATATATAAGTGTTTGTATTATATTACATATCATAGCGTTATTTAAATCATTCAATTTGGACTTATACATTTTACACAAGTAACACGATTTTCACAAGACTTTGGTTTACAAACAATTTACTTTATACAACTCATTTTACTTGGTTATACATTTAACCATACATTATTCTTTTATTTATACATATCATTTGATCTTATCGCTTTTTCAATGATTTACAAAACAAAACAAAACAATTTACAAGGTTCATGACTGACTTTTGCTAAACAACTTTTTCTTAAACTTAAGTCATGAATCCTATTTTCGCAAAACCTATGTATCTCACAGGCATTTTTATGCTGACGTACCTATTTTCACATGTGTTTTCAGGAGCTTTTGCATAGGATGATGATCGTGACACTAGGGCGGACTTGTGCCTTAGAGATTTAAAATGAAGATAGACTTAGTTTAATTATGTTATGAACTCTTTATTTCCTGTTTAAGACAATGTAACTCTTATGTTGATAAATAAAGTACAACTTTGAATGCCATGGTTATGAAACAATTAATTCTGTTACAACACTCCCTGACGTTTTCCGCCACGTTTTGTATGTTATACGTGGTCGGGGTGTGACATCGGCCCTGACATTCTCTGCTTTCAATGCTTCAACCTGGGCATCTCGTATCTGAGTAGGAAGAATAGAGTGAATGGTAAGATGTAACACACGTACACGCTTAGGTATAGTATCCTTTCGACTGAGGGCGTCGGCCACCACATTGGCTTTGCCCGGATGATACTTGATTGCACATTCGTAATCATTCAAGAGCTCGATCCATCGATGTTGTCGCATGTTTAACTCCTCTTGCTTGAAGATATGCTCGAGACTCCTGTGATCGGTGTAAATGGCGCACTTGGTACCGTACAGGTAATGTCTCCATATCTTAAGCGCGAAAACAACCGCTCCCAGTTCCAAGTCGTGCGTAGTGTAGTTCCTTTCATGAACCTTAAGTTGGCGCGATGTGTAGGCAATGACCTTGTCACGTTGCATCAACACGCAACCAAGTCCTTGGATGGAAGCGTCGGAATAAACCACAAAATCATATGTGCCCTCTGGCAATGAGAGGATAGGCGCGCTACAAAGTCTATCCTTTAAGTGCTGAAAAGCGGATTCCTAGGCATCACCCCAACGATAGGTGACACCCTTCTATGTTAGTGAAGTGAGAGGTTGCGCAATCCTTGAGAAAATCCTTGATAAACCTTCTATAATATCCTGCCAAACCCAAGACTTGGCGGATTTCAGTTGGTGTACGGGGTGCAGGCCAGTTCTTGATCGAGTCAACCTTGGATGGATCAACATGAATCCCATCCTTGTTTACTACGTGGCCTAGAAAGTGGACTTCGCGAAGCCAGAAGTCACATTTTGAAAACTTGGCATACAACTACTCTGCTCGAAGAAGTTCCAGCATAAGTCATAGATGCTGCTCGTGTTCCTCCTGACTCTTAGAATAGATCAGGATATCGTCGATGAAAACAATAATGAACTTATCCAGGTAAGGTTTACATACTCGGTTCATGAGATCCATGAAGACCGCTGGTGCATTCGTTAATCCGAAAGGCATAACCAGAAACTCGTAATGGCCGTAACGAGTTCTGAATGCTGTTTTGGAGATGTCCTCATCCCGGACTCTCAGCTGATGGTATCCCGATCTCAAATCAATCTTAGAGTAATAGCTCGACCCTTGCAACTGGTCGAACAAGTCATCAATGTGTGCATGGTTGCAAAAGTCGCTAGGCGCTCCCTAGTCGGATTCGGGAGTACTCGGGAAGTACTCGGCTTAGGCGGAGATTACTCGGGGAGTAATTGGCCTTGGAGACCAGTACTCGTGCCTCGGCAGCCTACCTTGGAGCGAGTACTCGGCGAGTACTCGGAGCCTAGTCGGGACTTTTACAACCATGAATGTGTGGAAGAGGATAACGATTCTTCACGGTCACCTTGTTAAGTTCGCGATAGTCAATACACATTCTGAAAGTACCGTCTTTCTTTTTCACAAACAAGACTAGAGCTCCCCAGGGCGAAGATCTAGGACGTATGAAACCCTTTTCCAAGAGTTCTTGTAACTGCGTGGACAGTTCTTCAAGTTCTGACGGAGCAAGTCGATAAGGTGCACGAGCTATTGGTGCTGCTCCAGGAGCTAGCTCGATTTGAAACTCGACTTGTCGATGAGGCGGAAGACCAGGTAATTCCTCAGGAAATACCTCAGGAAAATCGCGCACAATAGGAATGTCTTCAATTTTCTTTCCTTCCGTTGATGCGTCAGTAACGAGTGCTAGAATGGCAGTGTGGCCCTTTCGCAAACACTTCTGGGCCTTAAGGAAAGAGATAATGCCTACGACAGCACCACTCTTGTCGCCATGAATCATGAGAGGTTCTTCACCAGAACGAGGAATGCGGACGATTTTCTTCTTGCAAATAATCTCCGCTTGATGTTGGGATAGCCAATCCATCCCAATAACGACGTCGAAACTACCAAGTGTGATAGGAATAAGATCGATAGAGAAAGTTTGACCAGCTAAGACGAGGTTACAACCTTTAACTACGTGCGTGGCTTCAAGACTCTTACCGTTTGCTAGTTCTACCGTGTGTTTGGTGTTCAAAAGTGTTGGAGTGCGCTTAAGCATTTGGCTAGCTTTTAAGGACACATAACTAGTATCGGCACCCGAATAAAATAAAACAGTAATAAAGAAATCATCCAGAAGAAACTTACCCATCACAACGTTGGGATCGTTCCTTGCATCACCCTGACCCAGCACGAAGACACGTCCCCTGGCGCCATTGCCGTTATTGTTACCCCCGTTGTTGCCTCCATTGTTGTTCCCGTTTCCATGGTTGTTATTGTTCTGATTCTGGTTCAGCTAAGGACAGTTCCTCTTAAAGTGGCCTTCAGCGCCACACTGAAAACATCCTTTATTGCCCTGTTGTTGTTGCTGCTGGTGGTTCTGTGGAGCTTGTTGTTGTTGTTGGCGATTCTGATTTGCTGGTCGTGCGCTCCTGCAATCCTTTGCTTCATGACCAAACTTGTTACACCTCAGACAACGACCCTTGTTGCACTGCCTGCTATGATGCTTGTGGCACCGGTTGCACTTGGGGTGGTTCCCTCGGTATCCACCCTGTCCTTGACTACCGAAAGATTGCTGACCAGGACTCTGGTAGTCATCAGTCTTTCGCTGCTGAGACTGAACTGAAGTTGAACCCTTACTGGAATTCCCATCCCATTTTCGCGTGTTATCATTGGGAGTGTCAGTAGTAGTTGCACTAATATGCTTGGGCAGTTTGTTTTGTTCAACTGCTTGATCGGTGAGACGATGGGCCAACTTAATGATTTGCTGAATGGTACCCAGGTTAGCTGAAGTCACGTGACTCTGAATCTCGGGTACAAGACCCTTGAGGTACAGCTCAATACGTTTGATGGGAGGGTCCACCATAGTAGGGCACAAGATGGCCAGCTCGTTTGACCTTTTCGTATACGCCTCAATCTCGGACCCCGTCATCTTCAGATTGAAAAATTCCACCTCTAGCTTGTGGATGTCATCGCGACTACAGTATTCTTCTTTGATCAGTTCTTTGAAACCGTTCCAGGGGGTGGCATTAGCAACCGCCAGCCCCAGCAGTTGAACCTGTGCCTTCCACCAGGTTAACGCAACACCTTCAAGCGTTCCAGTAGCATATTTCACCCTACGATCCTCTGGGCATTCACACATTTCGAAGACAGATTCGAGCTTCTCGAACCAGTGAAGGAGACCTACCGCTCCTTCTGTGCCACTGAAGGTACTGGTTCGGCAATCCATGAAGGTTTTGAACGTGCACACAGGAGGCTGGGCATGTTGACCTGTTGCGCGAGAATAAAAGACAGGGTTAAGCACGAGGGTTGGTTGGCGAAGTTAGGATCTAAACGTCCTAATATGGGTTGAGATGGCAGGTTATACCTCCTATAGGGACAACTGCGAGTGCCTCAGCAACCCGTTCATTGATCAAAGCCGTCAACTGGGCTTGAGTTAGGTTGATACGTCCTCCGCGTCCGCTCATGATCTTCACAACGGAGCAACGTAAGTGAGAAAAGTGTCGCGAGAGTGCGTAAGCGTGGGACGATAGTAGAGAGTAAGCACACAGGGTTCAAATAGCAATTATCATGTTAATTTAATGCACAATGTGAACTATCTAACCGACAGTACAACATAAATCATACCACCTATTGTGTCGAGTCTTGCGCGTGGAGTGAAGCGTCGTTGTGGATCGTTGAGCACTGTACAGGTTATAGTCTGGTTTTATCAAAAAGCTTTTCCCCTTTTTAAAACCAAGTTCACTATAACCAATGGCTCTGATACCAATCTGTCACACCCCCAAAAATCCACACACGGAGTATCACCGCTTGGAGGCGTGACATGACCAGGATCGAGCCACCAATCATATTGAACAACACAATTAAGTAAATAAAACCAACCACAATACAATTGGTGACCAAAAGGTAGTAAACCGACTTTAGGTTAACAGCGGAAGCATAAAACGTAAGTTCAAAAAATAAGTTTATAGTTCATAAGTTTTAAAACCCAAAACATAGTTCCATAAGTTTATAAAGTTTAATTAATAAGCATGGGACATAACATTCCGCATCCGACAACAACCTCCTCCTCGTGCAAGCTCCATAAGCATCTAGCGACCTGTAAGGCGTGTAACAACGAGTCAACAACAAAGTTGAGTGAGTTCACATTTGGTTGTTTAGTTTTAAGTTGTTTCTGAAAAACGTGGTTTGACTTTCGTTGGCTTACTTGCCATGGGGGTTACCCCTTAGTTGAAAGTATGATTAACCAGTTCCTTCTTTATTACCCAAACCATATCCATAATCAGTGGGGGACTTCCCCATGTGAACCACTAGACCGATATCGACAACTGACGAACAATAGTTGTGCCCTACGTCAATGTTCTATCATCATTGACAGTTTGCCGTAGTCCATTAGTACACGCCCGTTTGGACGACACGGTGTGAGGTTTGTTAAACCTAATAGCGCTATTAACTAATGTCGATATAAAATGAGGGACTTCATGATAGAGTTTTGTCTAGTAAGTTTTAAGGTTGTTGTCCTACCCAAGGAGGACGAACGTACGTACTCTACCCAAGGAGAATACGCAGGATTAAATATTGGCATCCTACCCAAGGAGGATGGCCGTACATATCCTACCCAAGGAGGATATGTAGATTCCATTTTAGTTTCTTAACCCATTCCCAAACCACCGGGAATCCCATGCCTTGTAGAAAGTGTGAACTCACCTCGGTTGCTCGGTTTAACTCTCAAAAATAGCTAACAGTCAAGGTCGGTCAATCACGTCCTAGTATGATTACCACTTAGTTTATTAGTGACTTCAAATAGAACACAAAGTTCCTACACGTATCTATCACATAACATGCATCACTTCAACGGTTCATGCCCATATAAACTTCCCATCTATTCCCCACTCATAAACAAACATACGACATTGCACATAACACTTTTATTGACATATAACATGTTATATCATTCTCAGATAACCTACCCGACATTTAGACACGCAAATCACTACTTATGTCGTTTCAGCTTTGATCTTCAAAACTGGGCTGTTTTCGGGGATTTTAATAAAATAGTTAACATGTTCCAAAAATTCCCAACTTTTTACAGAAGGTCTTAAACGATTCAAATATTATTTTGTAAAAATCTTGGGATCCAGTTCATTACCAATATTTTATAAAAATTCATTTTCCGGACTGAAATCAGATTCATCTTTTTCTGACTGCAGTCCACGGAATAATTTATTAAAAATTCATCGTAAGCCGATTTACGAAATTCCAGTGGGAGAATTACAAATACATCAGTGGTCATCTACAGTACAAATTTCATGAGCTAATTCTACATAGAACTCAAGTTATGACTAAAAACATTTCGCTCATTTACTGCAGCAAAAACTCAGCTTTAGTTGCTGTTACAAAAAGGGTCTTTAAAAATAGTAAACGAAGTCCAAAAATTATGATTCCAGTGCCATTAGAACCGTATTTCATAATACATAATTCTAGACTTCAGAAAATCAGTTTTTCGTTAAGTTACGGTCTGGTTACAGCCAACTGAAGTTGGCTGTAAACACCAACCAGCTTTCTGTTTTTTGTTCCCTACCTTCTAACGCATGTTCGAATGATTCCGTTAACATGTTTAGCGAATAACAACATTTCTAGTAGTCAATATTAACAAGTAAATCATCAAGTAATCAACAACGAAATCAAAACAACTTCATACTAACATAAATACATCATGTTTCATCTTTATATTAAGCTTTATGTTCATCTTTTGGTTCTTGTTCTTTAGTGATTTGAACATACTAACATACTACAACTTTTGATCACAAAAACAAGATGAACAAGGGTGTACAAGTAACTTACTACTAGCACAAGGCTAGGGTAGGATCTAGTGATGAAGATGACGAGAAAAGATGATGAAGAAGCAAGAAACAAAGCTCCCTTGATGCTCCACAAGTAGCAAGCCTTCTTGTATCAACCTTTAAGCTTGAAAGAGACTTGAAAATGGAGGAGGATGGTGGTGCAATGGTGGTGATGGTGGCGGTTTGGGGTGAGCCGAAAGAGGGAGAGAGAGGTGAGGGAGTGATGGTGATCTTTGAGTGCTTAAGTGAGAAAGATGATATGGTAAGATTTTATAAGGATTGCACCATACTTGTAATCTTTCATATCTAATATTTTGTATATAGGATCAAGCAAGTATCAAATCAAATATATGGAAATCTCATGAGATATGGTGATCTTGGTGGTGGGTCCCTTGGACCGATTTCTAGTATGGGGGGGGGGGTAAATTGTAAAATTTCATGGTAGATGGTAAGTACTAGTTAATTTCCAAGTAGGTGTTTACATATGTTAGTTACTAGAGAATTTAGTGGGTGTTATGGTGTACGGGGACCATGACCAGCCCAAAAGTAATTAAATAATGTATTTGACCAATATTTGGTGTCCCGGGTAATGTCCGGTTGTTCGGTCGGATACTGTTCCGTTAAAGTGTTTAATTATTCCGTAAAGTGTCTTATATATATATTTTTGTAACACAATTAATTCCTAACACTTAGGAAAATATTCAGGACCTTTTAGTAAATTTTCTGCACAAGACTAGTGTGTTAACAAGCACATGTAAGTATGTCACAATAATCAGAAAACAGTTTAGTAATTTAACACAGTCACTAAGCACTTTAATTATCATTAAATAATCATACGGATACATGAAATTTTGAGAGTTGTCACATCTCGTCTCACTGATATGGTCGTTGTCCAAGGTTGCCTCCTCCGCCTCGCCGTCACTGCCGTAGTCAGGCACCTTCGCATTCAAGGGAGAAGAACAACCATTTTCTACAGAATCAAGCTCAGGGACTCGTTTGGTAATAAGCTCCGCAGTGTACGCGAGGTCGATAATCTCATTGCGCAAGTCAAGAACAATAATAGGATTTGAAGTCGAAGGTATCTCGTCAATAATCATTCCGTACACATATATGCATATATAATAACGTTACTTAGTATACACAAGCAAATAATTGCTACATGTCTCATATAACTCTCGTTTGTTCTTTCCTTTGAAAAAACGTTGGATTCATGGATCTTGGCGCTTTTGTAAATGCAATGAAAAACCTTTTGTAAAAATGTTTTCGTGAGAGAGACCTAATGATTGTAGTCTAGACTCGAGAAGGAATCCTAGATCACTACAATCGAAGCTATGATACCAAACTGTCACACCCTGACTTTTGCGGAAACGTATG
Organism: Helianthus tuberosus; assembly: GCA_030545235.1. Classification (NCBI taxonomy): domain Eukaryota; kingdom Viridiplantae; phylum Streptophyta; class Magnoliopsida; order Asterales; family Asteraceae; genus Helianthus; species Helianthus tuberosus. The sequence continues at coordinate 47,462,136 of CM060403.1, forward strand.
TGTGTGACTTAATCGGTTCTCATTGCATTCGATTATAATAAACAACTATATGATCAAAATGATGTTCATCCATTCAAAGGTTTGAAATATTACAACACAGGTCATTTAAGTTCCAATCAAAACCCTCAAGTTATGATACAAACAAAAGTGGATGACATCTAAACTTGAAATTTACATCTTGAAAACAACACCAGCGCCCAAGATCCAACTTGTTTCCTGAAATACATGTAAGTTTTGGAAAATCATCAACATAATGTTAGTGTGAGTTCATGCAGTTTTTGTATAAACATTTAAGCATTCGTTGTAGAAAACATGGTATGTAATTGTACTGAAATATGTACTTCTGTAAATGTAAGGAAATCGAGATCGCTAATGGTTTGCAAGGCCATTAACATGTAACACGACATAAGAAGCATCCAAACCATAGGCATTTTTAGTTGTCGATACCACGACTGTCGATTCACGACTAGAGACACAAAAGCACTGCTTGGTAAAAGAGTGGCCAAGAGTGTGGTTGCCTGAAACCCATTAGATCTAACCTTTTGTTCCGCGGTCTTGGTATGTAACTGATTAATGGTGCTTATGGCACCCTATTCGTGACATGATCTAAAGTATCATTCCTTAGTTTTTGTATTCAACATACCATAACACATGTATTTTCCCCAAGTTTAGAAAACAAGTAAAAGTTTAAAAGTGGGGACATGAACTCACAACTTTGCGTATCCTGCGCCGTAAACTTCACCGGTTGGTTTTTGTAACGTCGTGACCTATACGTATTCTATGTATGTTAGTCACTAGACTTGTATCACACAAGTACAAGTCACCATCTTTTGTTTATGTATATGTTCTTTGTATGTTCATTCTTTATGAGGGTCGTGCCCTTGTTTGTCGGGTCTCGCCCGTTTGTCATGCCTTTGCACTTTATGTATGTAATGTATTTTTGTAAATATATATTTTACTTCTCAAATATATATTCATTCATGTAGACTTTTCCAGGTAATAAGTTGTTAAAAATAATTTATATTTTTAACTTTTCAAGTGAGTTACTTATATTATTTTTCCAAAAATAAATATAAGTATTTTGTATTTTTCACCAAAAATCAAGACTTTGATTTTTATTACTTTCCGGAATTATATTTCTTAAAAATAGTATATTTTTAAGACTTGTATGAAATATATATATTTTGTCATGCTATGAAATATATATGTGTTTATTCTTGTTATCCACCCGAGTTATATATTTTTGTCCAAAAATATATTTTAAGTTCATAACTTGTCCAAGTTAAATAATATGTTAAGAAATATATTTTCATAAATATATTTTCTTATATTTGTCCATGTGCCTCTTATGTATTCTCATGTATTTTGTATGTGTATTTTTTGTATTTTTACTCCTTAGGAGTGTTTAGTGTATTTTCAAGTCCTAATACACTACTACATATAATACACATAATATACACTTAGCACAAGATTTGGTGATTACTAAATACATATATTTTCCCAAAAATATACATACTTAATATAAATTTTATCTTGAAGAAATAATCATTTCTTAACTTGTAATTTTTTTACAAAGATTAGGGAAACCTTGGTAAATATTTTTAGAGAAATTTTTAAGGAATAAGTTTCCCCAAAACTTATATTTTTCTAAGTGTCAAAATTTTATAAAAATTTTGACATAGTTTCCCCTAAAAATGGAGGTTTTCCATGTTTTCAATCATCAAAACAATTTTCAACAACAATCACCAACAACATATACTAATTTCTTCATATGAAACATCATGGTGAACTTGATTCTTGTTAAAAATGTGTAGTCTTTTAGATCTACACTTAACATGTTATGATCTTTTCAAAAATAAGTGTTCTTGAATATTTTAAACAAACTTATGTGAAACTTTATTTTATTAACCAACTCATCCATGAGTTTAATGGTCTTTAAAGTTTGTAAATCATGTTCTAAAAACACTTTTATGTTTATTAGAAGGATCATTATTTTTTTACATCATGTTTAACCATGGATCTTTCAAGATCCATGCTTAATATTTTTAGATCTTTCATAAACAAGCTTTGTGTTAAACTTTTAACAAACTTTTCATAGATATTAGTTTCAAAAATTAGTTTAACACACACTTTATTACTTCAAGATTACAAGTTTATGTGTAAAAATTCCTATTTCAAGTTCACATTATGCTTCACATGTTCATCTTCAAGTCTAACGATGGATCCTTCAAGATCCATGCTTAAACTTGGTAGATCTAAGATTTAACATACTTGATCTAATCATAAACTCAAGACATAACATAAACAACTTCATTACATTCACTAAAAATTCATGTAATCACTTATTTTCTTCATGAATATGTTAGATCTTTTTATTTTTAACATTAGAAGTTAAGTTGTTTAGATGGTGAAACTTGTACATAACATAAACATGACTTAAATTAGTGATCAAGAAGCTTAATACTAGCTCTAATGGCTAGGGAAGTGGCACAAAAATGGAGATGATGAACAAGGAAGAAATCAAGAGGTTAAAAGCTCCACAAGGTGGTCCTTCAAGTTCTAGCACCATACTCCTTCCTAAATGTCCTCCATAGACCACTAGATCACCTTGGATTGAATGATTGAAGCTTGAAAATGGTGGGTGTATGCGTGTGGGTTTGAGCCGAGAGCAAGAGAGGGAGGAGGGAAGAAGAAGGTGAATGATGGAAGTGTGAGTATTTTAGGATTTATAAAGATCTTCCAAATCTTCTTTATGGTATATTACTAGAATATTCCCCACATAAAATCTAATAAAATCTAATGAAATCAAATAAAATCCATGTGTGGGACCCATTGGGGCTGGATTTGGTGAAAGGGGGGGGGGGGGTAAAGTGTAATATTTTGGAAATTGAAGGTTTAAAGTGCAAACTAGAAGGTTTAAGTATGTTTAAGTGTGTTTAGGGGTTTTTATGATTTTTAAGGTGTTCTAGCATCAATACTAGTTTAATATCATAAAAACATTACTTCTAGTCAAATTTTGATGTCCCAGTTATTGTCCGGTCGTTCGGTTCGTTAAAGTGCTGAATTGCGCAGTTTCACTAGGTATAAAGCACTTTTTGTGGCAGTTTTAATTCCCGACACTTTGTAAGTTATTTTGGACAATAAAACATAAATTCTACATGATATTAATGTGCTTAAAAGCTGATTATAGCTGAATTGTTGCTGAATTATGCAGATTTCTGCATTTAAAGTGAGTTTCGGGTGCTTTTTAGTGCATAGTTTAGCTTCTGGAAAGTTTATATGTTAACCCTTGTATCCATACTTGGGTTTTAATGTACTTTAGACGTTGGACCTACTCCTAGGCCCTAATTCTATTGTCTGACTGCTTTCTGCAGAATTGCTGACACAATGTGTCTTACCGGTGAGTTTACTAGTCTTTCTGACGCAACGCTTAAGTAATGCATAAAGCAATATTTGAAGTATAAAATGTGCATGAATTCACATGTATATCATGAAATTAGACGATGTTAACATTTAAGCACGTAATTGTAGATATTTAGTAATAATTAGACTGTACGGAAATTACCGGTTTTGTGCCAGTTGTCACAGTCTCCCCCCGTTAAAAGAATTTCGTCCCGAAATTCAGGCTGAGTCATCTCCCGTAGGAGCTTTCTCGAACAGATGGAGGTACTTGGCTTTCAACCGGTCTTCACGTTCCCACGTGTACTCGGGTCTGTGTTTTAGAGTTCCAACGTACTTTGACAAACTTAATGCGACTCCTCCTTGTTTTATGGATCTTCCAATCCGTTGCCTCAACAGGCTGTTCTGTAAATCGGAGTGTGTCGTCGATATGCACCTCCTCCGCAGGGATGGTGACTGTTTCCTGGGTTGGAATCTTTTTGAGGTTTGACACATGGAACATGCTATGTACACCATTAAGTTCTTCCGGTAACTCCAGTTTGTACGCCACGGTACCAATTCTTTCCAAGATCTTGAATGGAAATTTTATGCTCGTCATGATTCTGAATGTTTGACGACGCAATTTTTTTTGTTGGATACATTGGACCATTCACCGTGGATTCGACTTTCCACATTTTCCGAATCTTGCTACACCTTTCCAAGGTGAGACCTTCAACAAAACTTTGTCTCCCACCTCGAATTCTAAGGGTTTTCGTCTTCGATCAGCGTAGCTCTTTTGTCGATCACGAGCTGCCTTAATGCGCTCTCGGATCTGCACGATCTTGTCGGATGTCTCTTGAACGAGTTAAGGACCAATCAACTGTTTGTCTCCAGCATTTGCCCAACAGGACGGTGAGCGGCACTTGCGGCCATATAGAGCTTCGAACGGTGCGGCTTTTTAGGCTCGTATGGTAGCTGTTATTATAGGAAAACTCAACTAAAGGTAGATGAGTATCCCAGCTGCCGCCTAGGTCCATAACATATGTGCGAAGCATATCTTCTAATGTTTGTATGGTCCGTTCGCTCTAACCGTCTGTTTGAGGATGGAAGGTCGTGCTTAGATCTAGTTGAGATCCAAAGGCCTCTTGGAAGGATTGCCAGATCCTTGAGACAAAACGTCCATCTCTGTCTGAAATAATCGAAACAGGCATTCCATGTCGTGCTACAATTTCCTTAAGATACAGCTCAGCAAGCTTTCCGGTGTTATCCTTCTCTCGGATGGGTAGAAATATGTAGACTTCATCAATCGATCAACTATCACCCATATCATATCATGCCCTCTAGGGGTCCTGGGTAATTTAGTTATGAAGTCCATCGAGATTTGCTCCCACTTCCACATGGGTATCTCGGGTTGTTGCAGTAGGCCAGACGGTTTCTGATATTCGGCCTTGATCTTAGCACAGGTTAGGCACTTTCCAACATAAACAACTACGTCGCTCTTAAGCCTTGGCCACCAGTAGTATTCTTTCAGGTCTTGATACATTTTGTCCGATCCTGGGTGGATCGAGTATCTCGACTTGTGAGCTTCATCAAGGATGACTTCTCGACTACCGCCATAGAGCGGAACCCAAATACGCCCCATAAAGTATAAGGTTCCCTCTTCATTTGGCACCAATTTCTTCTCCGTACCTCGGAGATGTTCAGCTCTACGATTTTCCTTCTTAAGGGCTTCTTGTTGTGCGTCATGAATGTGTGTAGTAAGATTTGTTCGAATAGTCATTTCCAATGCTCGAACCCTTAGGATATTAACCCTTTCCTTTCGACTTAGAGCATCTGCTACTACGTTTGCCCTTCCGGGGTGGTACTTAATATCACAATCATAATCGTTTAGCAACTCAATCCATCGTCGCTGTCGCATACTTAATTTCTTCTGATCAAATATGTGCTGTAGACTCTTGTGTTCTGTGAAGATTGTACATCGAGTACCGTATAAATAATGTCGCCAGATCTTCAAGGCGAATACCATCGCGCCTAGCTCCAGGTCGTGTGTGGTGTAGTTCTTTTCATGATCTTTCAACTGTCTTGAAGCGTAAGCGACGACCTTTTGGCGTTTCATGAGCACGCAACCCAATCCTTGACGCGAAGCGTCACAGTATACCACGAAGTCTTTAGTGCCTTTGGGTAAGGATAGTATCGGTGCATCGCATAGCTTGTTTTTGAGAATTTGGAAGGCTTCTTCCTGCTTATCACCCCTGTAGTACTTCTTGTCCTTCTGCGTAAGAGAAGTCAGCGGTTGAGCTATCTTGGAGAAATTCTCGATGAACCGGCGGTAATAGCCCGCTAATCCCAAAAATTGTCGAACTTCGGTTGGAGTTTTGGGGGCTTCCCAATTCTTTATCGCTTCCATCTTCGCTGGATCTACATGAATGCCCTTCTCGTTCAGGACATGACCAAGGAACTGTACTTCACGAATCCAAAATTCGCATTTTGAGAACTTTTCATAAAGTTTCTCTTTCTTGGATCCTTAACTGGTGATATCCAGATCGAAGGTCGATCTTGGAGTAGTAACTCGATCCTTGCAACTGATCGAATAAGTCGTCAATCCTCGGTAGCGGATACCAATTCTTGACAGTGAGCTTATTCAGTTCTCTATAATCGAAACACATCCGCAGGGTTCCATCCCTTTTTTTACGAACAAAACTGGAGCTCCCCAAGGCGAGAGGCTCGGCCTTATAAATCCTTTATCCAACAACTCCTAGAGTTGCGTAGATAATTCTTGCATCTCGGATGGCACAAGTCGATATGGTGCCTTGGCCACAGGAGCGGCGCCTGGAACCAAGTCAATATGGAATTCAACTTGTCTTTGCGGAGGTAATCCTGGTAGATCTTCGAGAAAAACATCAGGAAATTCCTTCACCATAGGAATGTCTTCGAGTTTCGGCTCCTCAGCCTTCTTATCTACTACGTGCGCCAAGAGTGCAACGCATCCTTTTCGTAGGCATTTATGCGCCTTCATACAGTTGATGATTTGCAGAGGCGTGTCTCGTTTCTCTCCATGCACGATGAGTGTCTCATCATTCGCAAGAGGGATGCAGATGGTTTTCTCATGACAAACAACTTCAGCCTTATTCTTGGATATCCAATCCATGACAACTACCACGTCAAAACTAACTAAACCAACTGGTAGAAGGTTGATGGAGAATTTTCATTTCCCCAAGTCCAAGTATACAACCCTTAGTACTTTATCCATTTCGACTAATTCCCCATTTGCCAACTCTATAGCATGTGGGGAGTCTAGCTTACTTGTTCCTAAGCCAAGTATATCCTTAAGTTCCATAGACTTAATACTAAAGTCGGCGCCGGTATCAAATAGAACGGATGCAATGTGTCGGTTTATAAGAAACGTACTCGTAACTACGTTCGGGTCCTAGCGTGCCTTGCGTACTCCCTTCATGAAAATGCTCCCAAGAGCTTGAACTTTTCTCCGGGTAGTCCTTCCGATAATGTCCTTTGTCGCCACATCCGTAGCAATTCTCGGCCTTTGCCATTGCTATTATTGTCCTAAATTCCATTCACATGTCTCAAACCAGACCAGCATGCCTCCTTGCTATGCCCGGTCTTGCCCCAATTTCATACCTACGAGTCCTGCACGGACCTGTGTGATAATAACCACCTCTATCACACTTTGGTAGTTCTCCTTGGTAGGTTTTTATCACCTATCTTAGTCGTGACAACGAATGCCTTGAATTTCCTAGTCGCAGCGGTTTCCTCATGCTTGTTGTTTGCTTCGTATTGGACGATTGCTTCAGCAACTTGTTGGTTCCACAGAGCTTCAGGCTTAGCTCTTGTTGTAGGTAAAGGTTCTGATTAGACTTGGTCAGTGTTTCCTTTGCTGTGGTTCCATGTGCTTCTCTTGTATGAAACATATTGACAAGATTAAACATTTATTTTGGAATAAATGTCGTTGTCTTGCGTAGAAACCTCCTCGGAGTCACCTTACTCCGATTGATGCAAGTCATCCAGGGCTATAAAAATACGGTGAGGTCTTCCCTTCACCTTGTTCCTTGTTTATTCCTCAAGTCTCTGACTCTTCCATAGTCTTTAGTTTTACATAAACGGGTATGCTTGACAGGAGATGGGGGGTTGTGCATTTCTACCACGTATAGAGGTAAGTGATAGTGAAAACGCATAGATAAGGTCATGAGGGTACATGAATTCTTCCTCGGGACCGAATTGTGCCTTGCAGTAACCGTAAAGTGGTTTCCAGGGTGTGAATGTACTACCCAAACGATGGGGTGCACCACGGGATAATGAGGGTGGAAGTACTGATGGGTGCGTCGGTGTTGTATTATGGGTAGAAGTGTCTGACACGAAGTAGGCGAAGACAAGTTTCCTACTTGTAAGGTGCTATAGCAATTATCTAGGTATTGCCCTACTATATGAAGGTGTGAACACTTAGAAAGTTTTGGATGGGTGGTGATCATTAGCTTGACCCGCAGAGTCCACCAGGATTTCCATGCACTACAAGTTGTTATTACGTGGGCCCCCGTAATAATAAATTGTCTTGCACGGTCACCCCAACTTTCCCTCGTTCAAAGTAGATGATCAACCACAGAGGGGACACTACTGTCCTTATACCTCCGACATGGAAAGGACCATTATGGTGGTCTACGGGTCATTGTTTGTTATCGCTACGCGCGTATAGGCACAATACTTTAGATGTAATAGGAATAAGGGGAATTCCTGGAAGTTGGAGGGGCACCTTCAAGATGAGTACCTCATCTTCCTTGATTGGACGGGAGTGTCGTCAATCTCGCTTCGTAAAAGCCGTCGGGGTCTCGTCTCACTGATAAGGTCGTTGTCCAAGGTTGCCTCCTCCGCCTCGCCGTCACTACTGTAGTCAGGCACCTTCGCATTCAAGGGAGAAGAACAGCCATTTTCTACAGAATCAAGCTCAGGGCCTCGTTTGGTAATAAGCTCCGCAGTGTACGCGAGGTCGATAATCTCATTGCGCAAGTCAAGAACAATAATAGGATTCGAAGTCGAAGGTATCTCGTCAATAATCATTCCGTACACATATATGCATATATATTAACGTTACTTAGTATACACAAGCAAATAATTGCTACATGTCTCATATAACTCTCGTTTGTTCTTTCCTTTGAAAAAACGTTGGATTCATGGATCTTGGCGCTTTTGTAAATGCAATGAAAAACCTTTTGTAAAAATGTTTTCGTGAGAGAGTCCTAATGATTGTAGTCTAGACTCGAGAAGGAATCCTAGTTCACTACAATCAAAGCTCTGATACCAAACTGTCACACCCTGACTTTTGCGGAAGCGTATGTGTGTGACTTAATCGGTTCTCATTGCATTCGATTATAATAAACAACTATATGATCAAAATGATGTTCATCCATTCAAAGGTTTGAAATATTACAACACAGGTCATTTAAGTTCCAATCAAAACCCTCAAGTTATGATACAAACAAAAGTGGATGACATCTAAAATTGAAATTTACATCTTGAAAACAACACCAGCGCCCAAGATCCAACTTGTTTCCTGAAATACATGTAAGTTTTGGAAAATCGTCAACATAATGTTGGTGTGAGTTCATGCAGTTTTTGTATAAACATTTAAGCATTCGTTGTAGAAAACATGGTATGTAATTGTACAGAAATATGTACTTCTGTAAATGTAAGGAAATCGAGATTGCTAATGGTTTGCAAGGCCATTAACATGTGACACGACATAGGAAGCATCCAAACCATAGGCATTTTTAGTTGTCGATTCACGACTAGAGACACAAAGGCACTGCTTGGTAAAAGAGTGGCCAAGAGTGTGGTTGCCTGAAACCCATTAGATCTAACCTTTTGTTCTGCGGTCTTGGTATGTAACTGATTAATGGTGCTTATGGCACCCTATTCGTGACATGATCTAAAGTATCATTCCTTAGTTTTTATATTCAACATACCATATGTTGGTGCATACATCTGTCGACTTCGTCTTATATCGAGTCTTGGTTTCGTTGCGGATCTGAACAAGAATGATGTCATCATTCTTGATGATGACATCATAAAGATGACATCACAATATGACATCATCATTGCAACATCACACAAAATAGGATAGGATAGGTTTGACATGAAATAGAATTGTTTATGATAATTTCATTTGAAATGTAACATGGAATTCCACGCGATATTACTTTGGGTAATTTCGTTTGTACTGGCATGTGATGTTCAAACGGAATCACATGTCCTATAAATAGGCTTTTTTGTTTTTTCATTACGAACGGAATTAGATTGTGATACCGAGGTGCTGCCGGTTTGTCTACTGATTGTACACAGTGTTATATCAATATACAAGACGTTTAAAGTGTGAATCGAGCTGTTTCTAAGTCTATACGTTTGTTTCCGCCTTTCGTATAGATAAGAACTCTTCTGAACGACTCATTTGGGTCACGATTCAATCCTACAAGTGGTATCAGAGCTCAGGACGAGGAGTTCATACCAAAACAGCCTGATTTCGTCTCTATTTCTGTCTTCTACATCTTCTATTAAAAATTGAACAAGTTTTTATGGACAAAATGGTTTAAATTTCACATATAACATTCACAACAGTGTTTTAATAAATCCTTGAAAAAACCAGATCTTAATTCAATCAAATCTGATATTATTGGTAATTCCGTTTGGACTTCAATTCGCATAAAATGACGTCATCCTTAATTCCGTTCGAAATCACGGCCAAAACACCCTAATTTCGTTTGAAAACTTTTGCTAATACCACACGGAATCAAATTCCGTTTGAAATTGCCTTGTTATTTCACACGGAATCATTAATTCCGCTTGAAGGTGCTGCTTATTTCAAACGAGATCAGATTCCACTTCAAAAATGCGCTTGAAACTGAGCTAAATTGATTAATGTGTGTCGGTTAAGTGGATATTAAGGTCCAATTAAAATCATATTCGTTTGTCAATTGATAGTTGTCGGCCAGAATTAATCCGACCCATGTGATTCACATAGCGGCCCAATCAGAATTAAGTAAACAATTAAAATTGTCGGCCCATGTATTGATATAAGTGTTTGCATGTGATTATTAATGTTGTCGGTCACGCATCATTACATGTGAATTCAGACTTTTGGTTCAATCAGCAATCAGTTTGCATGTGGATTTGAAACCCAATATAATTCAAAGGTCCAGTTAAATCAGTAATCATTAAATAGTGTTGTCAGCATTGTTATGTGTAAATCTCGGCCCAAATCATTCTAAGCCCAAAAGTGTATCACAACAGTTCATTCTAAGCCCATATCTCGTGGCCCATTTGTTCTGGTCTATTCATTCAGTGATTATACCGGAATACATTGAAAGTGTCTGCAAATCTTCGACACGAGTCTTAGATTGATTTTATCAACACACACTTTTACGTATTCAGATCGTTTAAACTGATCGTTTGTTTGTTTGTCTACCGGTGTTTTACGAGGTGATCCAGCTCGTTTGAGACCAGTATTTTTAAAACAAGAAAGTTTGTGTTTGTGAAGCTTTGACTTTGAAACATGGAAGAGGAATTCTACAATGCGTTTGCTACACCAGTTGCACCAGTTACAGCTGCTGAAACATTGTACAGTGAGAATGAGATGGGAACTCATCAGAAACCACCGAAGCTGATGTACATTGAAGATTTTAAAGGTTGGCAAAATCGATTTGAGAACTGGGTGCAAGCTTACAAATTTGATGCATGGTGTTCATTAGAAAAAGATTACGAGAAACCGAAAAATGAGCGTGGGCTTGAAAAGGCTTTTTGTGACTTCTCAGAAACTGATAAATTGAAATATACAAGTGAAAAAATGATGATCAGTATTCTTCAACAAGCGATTAAAGAAGATATCTTTGTTTTGCCTCAACATGAGGGCACTGCAAGATCAATTTGGAATGCATTGATTCAGAAATTCAAAGGAAGTGCAGATATGATCAAAAACAAAAAGGCATTATTGAAGAAATCATTCGACATGTTTGTAGCTTTTGATCATGAAACAACAAAGATGACCATTGGCAGATATTGTCATCTTGTGTTGGAAATGGGAAGATTGGATATAAAGAAAGATGATGAGGAATGGGTTGATAAACTTACTGATGCATTACCATAGCAGAAATGGGGAACTTATCTGTTGATTATCAAACACATGAGAAAATCTGAAAATATGAATCTGGCACAATTTATTCAGAAGATTGAAGAGCACGAGTTGGATATTCAGAAAACAGCAATCATGAAGAATCCAAATGCTCAACAAGATGTCAGTTTGTACTACCGAGGAAACAAATTTGAGGCTACTCCCAGCCCAAAGATTCAAACTGGTTTCAGTACTGATAGTTCTTCTGGAACAAAGGGAAGTACAGTGACTCAGAGTGGTGGACATTCATCCTCGTATTCAAGCTTTGATCCAAATCATACCACACCAAGTTCTCAACAGCAGAATTCTACAAATCTGCAATGTAATGTTACTCTGAACATTCAAAATGGTCAAAATTTGTCTCCAGAAATAGCCAAGCAACACATGGCATCTCTCGTTGCTATGTTGAAATCATATGAAAGTTTGATTGCTGGCAAAATTGGAAATCCGATGCTTACAAAAGAAGATTATGACCAAATTGACGCAGAGGAACTTGAGTTGATGGATGTGAAATGGTGTATGGCTAGTGCTGTTAGACGTGCAGAAAAATTTCAACAAATCACAGGAAGAGATGAGTTTCGGGGATTAGCTAATTCTCCATTAGGATTTGACAAGTCAAAAGTAACTTGTTTTCGTTGCAAAGGAAAGGGACACTTTAAACGGGAGTGTAAAAACCGAGAAGCAACGGGGAGATCAGAAAAGAATGATTATTATCAGAAATCCATTTTTCATCAAATTGATCAACAACCATCATCATCTCATATTCTTGAGGACGGAAAGAAGAAAGCTTTGATTATTCATCAAGATGATGAAAAAGTTGCAGAGGGATTTAGTTGGGATAAATATATTCCAGGAAAATCGGCTCTTATCACTCAAGTCTTGGAAGAAGAATCAGTCAAATCTCAGTCGAAAAGAATACCAATTTTTCCAGACTTAGGAAGTGATATTGATACTGATGATGAAGAAGAATATCTTAACAAAGCCAGAAAAGGCATAGATCCTGATAGTTTCAATTTATTCTTTGCAGATAAAGTTGAGTTGCTGAATCAGAAGAAGATTGCCAGATTGAGAAGGGAGCTGGAAGCAACAAGAATTCTAGTTGATGAAAAGGCAAAAACAGAAGCTGGAGAAGCAAATGTTGAAGCAGTGACTGAGAAAGTAGTAGAGAAAATAGACGAAGTTGAGAAACTCGTCGAAGTTGAAAAGATTGTCGAGGTTGAAAAGATAATTGAAAAGGTGGTTGAAGTTGAAAAACCGTGTTTGAAATGCTTAGAATCTTGCAAACATTGTGAGGAGAAAGACAAGAAGATTACTGAGCTGGAAGAGCTGAAAGAGAATCTGTTGTCTGATTTGAAGTATGTGAAAGAGTCGTACGATGTGTGGAATAGAACAGTCGATGGGTTGAAAAAGACAAACTCAGAAATTGATGTTGCTATGTCAAAAATGAGCTCAACATTAATGATGAAACAGAAGATCATCAATGAGTATATTGAAGATTGTGCTAAACTGAAGCAGGAATTAGAACTCGAGAAGATAGAAAGTGAAAGAATCAAACGCTTGTTGTTGAGTTATACAACTTGAAATTATTTGATTGATAGAGTTTATCCTACTGTTGCAGGTCTGGAAGCTTTCAAGGAGGAAAAGACTGAAGTTACTGATACTGGTAAGAAACAAATTGTCAAGTATAACAGATGTCCGCCACCGATGTATGAAAGTTATTCTCCCAGAAAGCCAAATGAGGAACATTTAACTAAGGCTCTAAACATCAAGTTAAAGTCTGAAACCATTGATGAGTTACCAGATAACATTGATGTTACATTCACAACGTCTGACACTGATCATGAGTCTGAGTTAATAAAGAAAGTTGTCGATCAGGTGTTGGATACAGATGAAGAATCAAAGTCGGAGTCTAAATCTGAGAGTTTGAGTTCGTCAGAAAAGAGTCCGAGTTCGTCAGTTAAAAGGGTTTACAACAAAGAATTTCTATTATCAAAAAATAGTTTGAATGATGAAACATTTAAGGTTGCATATACTTTGAATGATTCAGACAAATTATTTTCTGATGAAGAATTTCCGATAAGAAGTGTCAAAACTGAACAGATCAAACAGGTTTTCAAATTAACAAAAATTAATATTTCTGAAATAAAAGATTTAAATATTTCTAAAAAACCTAAAAAAATACACTTCAAGAGTTCAACAGAGAATGAACAAGAAAAAAAGTTACGGATCTGGTTATGGTTTTCAACAGAGACCAAACCATAACAGTAATTTCAAAAAGAAAGGTTTAGGGTTTACACCACCAGAAAATTTTAAAAATCAGAAAACTTATAAACCAAATACTAAATTTGTTGCAAGAGGAAGTGCTGAAGAGGAACAGAAGAAACCATTCTGGAAACAATCAAATCAAGAGTTTCTTGCTGAAAGGAAGAAGAAGTTTGTGTCAAGAGTTGATAGAAGAACTTGTTTCAAGTGTCAAGAAGTTGGGCATATAGCTTGGAATTGTCCAAAGCCCTACAATACAAAACAGGGAGTTTCTTCACACTCAAAACTGAAAACTTGTGTTGATGAAAAGAAACAACCAACTGAGAAAATTAAAATGAATTCAACTTCTGAATAAAGTGAAAACCCAAAACATTTTTACAAAAGAAGAATTGATTTAAATAAACAAAAATGGGTTGTTAAAAGTTCAGAGAGTAGTTCTGACAATGAATCTGATTCCACAAAATCAGAGGAGTCATTTGTTGAGAAGAATGAAAATTCCGTTCCAGAGATGAACGATGAAAATTTTCCACCATTATCAAAGGAAAATTTGAAGTTGAAAGTGGGTAAGGTTGAAATCTCAGATCAATTCTTTGCTGGTAAGAACGAATTTGATGCTGAAAAAGCTTTTAATGGAAAAGTTAAACATATTTTTGTAAAAATGGTTGACAGGAAGGTTAAGGGTGTTGAAGAATTCTATCAATCGAAAAGATGGTGGGATAGATGTGTATCACCCAAGGCTGGTCAGGCTTGGGTGACAGCTTTTTCTAACTAAAAACCTGACTTGCCGGAGCTCACAGGTTGGTAAGAGTGGAGTAGGAATCGGCATCATTCTTCATATCAGTTTTGATTGTGCCTATTTACAAGTGGTACAGAGGTTTGTTCTGACAAAGTGATTAATCAAGGTCATTAATTTGAACTTGATGTAATCCTCATGCAAGTGTTTGAAAACAATGTGATGAAATGATCCCCGTTTCCTACAAGTGGTAAAATCAACAAAACTTATTTTCCGGAAAAATTATTTTGATTAAAACAAACTTAAGTGTTTTGAAATCAAAATGAGAAAATAGTTTGTTGTAAGGGGGAGTTCTGATTGTTTATGCCAAATGGATGGCGAATTGAAGCGATTCACATCATGTTGTCATTTTGCTTGTACAGTTTGTTTTCAAGTTTTCTTTAACTGTGTTTGCATTTTAGGGGGAGTAAAAAATTTTCAGTAAATCCAAAAACATTAAAAAAATTTGAAAAAGACAAAAACATGGTATTATCACAAATGCGTTTTGTTGTGAAAAGAGGAAATGATAGTACATCAGTGGACTATCACAACATGCTAAAGAAATGGAAAGTTAAAAATGTGATAAACAATCTCACTGTGGATGTGCCAGTAGGTTTTTACACATTCAGTAGATTGTATTCGAGATATAAACCTAAATTTCAAACTTGCTTATATCGTGGGGAACATTTTTTGGATATATGGGTAACCCCCGAAATCTTGTTTGAAAGGTCCCTCTTTCTGAGATACTAGGTCTTTATACTCAGTGATATCTGGGGTATTATCCCGGGACTTCTGATTTTGCGGAAGCAATGGCCTAGTCCCCGTATAATACTTTGCAAATTGTTTGAAATATAGCATCGCCCTCAGTACAAAAAATGATGAAACATTGCAAAATGCTAATCATGTGCTGTTGAAGAAAAGATTCTCTAAAGGGAACACACCGAAAGTCGAGCCGTCATCTCTCTGCTGAACGGAAGTTCTGACCTGAGCTCTCACGGTTTCGCATTTAACCCTTAAACAGATATCATCTAGGTATACTCACCTGTAAGACTGAATATTGGGATCTGGATACGGGAGTATATTCAAGTGGTGGGACACGCGAATAAGTTTAAGTGCTTAAGACATTAATCTCGTACCTCGAAACAGTTGAACTTTGTGTGAAAATTTAAGTGGATCAGTATACTGACAATCTAAGTGAATTGTTTAGAACTTAAAATGTTTAAAGCTTAACGGTGTTGGTGATTTGTCTCATAAACTGATATGATCCTCTTACACAAACTCACAAAAATATTGCTTGTAAATATTTCGTTACTGTATTTATTTCAAAACAAAATTCCAAAAAGATTTTCAGTGTGTTTTAGCAAAAATTTTAAAAAATCCAAAAAGATTTTCTACAAATGATATTGAAGAGCTGATTTTCAAAATTCCGAGTGCTGAACATGATGAACAGGTTTGGGAGAATGTGATTGAAAAGTTTTTAAGTGAAAAGGAGTTTTTTTTAAAGTAAATTGTTCTGAAAATGAATAATGTTTTTACAAGTGGTAATCAAAGATTAAAATTTTGTTATATTTGTAAATCTTATTTTGAGGTTAAGGATGTGCAGGATAGCCTGGTTTCTGACCCTGAGCAGACAGAGAGTCAGGTCACGATCCTGATCCTGTGAAAGCCAGACTACGATCCCAGTACAAGTTGAGGGGGAGTCTGTTAGAGAAAGAAAGTCGGAAGTTGCTAGAGCTAGCTGCTGATCCTAAAAAATACAATAGAGAGTTACATCATCCGAGGAGGAGATTAGTTGAAGAATGTTAGAGTGAGGCAAGAATCAGATCGAGATTCTAAAAAGAGCCCAAAGACTGATAAAGACTGAAGATTGTGAAGTCTCGACACTTAAGACTCGTCAACATCTGAGGGGGAGTCTGTTGGTGCATACATCTGTCGACTTCGTCTTATATCGAGTCTTGGTTTCGTTGCGGATCTGAACAAGAATGATGTCATCATTCTTGATGATGACATCATAAAGATGACATCACAATATGACATCATCATTGCAACATCACACAAAATAGGATAGGTTTGACATGAAATAGAATTGTTTATGATAATTTCGTTTGAAATGCAACATGGAATTCCGCGCGATATTACTTTGGGTAATTCCATTTGTACTGACATGTGATGTTCAAACGGAATCACATGTCCTATAAATAGGCTTGTTGTTTTTTCATTACGAATGGAATTAGAATGTGATACCGAGGTGCTGCCGGTTTGTCTACTGATTGTACACAGTGTTATATCAATATACAAGACGTTTAAAGTGTGAATCAAGTTGTTTCTAAGTCTATACGTTTGTTTCCGCCTTTCGTATAGATAAGAACTCTTTTGAACGACTCATTTGGGTCACGTTTCGATCCTACACCATAACACATGTATTTTCCCCAAGTTTAGAAAACAAGTAAAAGTTTAAAAGTGGGGACATGAACTCACAACTTTGTGTATCCTGCACCGTAAACTTCACCGGTTGGTTTTTGTAACGTCGTGACCTATACGTATTCTATGTATGTTAGTCACTAGACTTGTATCACACAAGTACAAGTCACCATCTTTTGTTTATGTATATGTTCTTTGTATGTTCATTCTTTATGAGGGTCGTGCCCTTGTTTGTCGGGTCTCGCCCGTTTGTCATGCCTTTGCACTTTATGTATGTAATGTATTTTTGTAAATATATATTTTACTTCTCAAATATATATTCATTCATGCAGACTTTTCCAGGTAATAAGTTGTTAAAAATAATTTATATTTTTAACTTTTCAAGTGAGTTACTTATATTATTCATTCATGTATTTTGTATGTGTATTTTTTGTATTTTTACTCCTTAGGAGTATTTAGTGTATTTTCAAGTCCTAAAACACTACTACATATAATACACATAATATACACTTAGCACAAGATTTGGTGATTACTAAATACATATATTTTCCCAAAAATATACATACTTAATATAAATTTTATCTTGAAGAAATAATCATTTCTTAACTTGTAATTTTTTTACAAAGATTAGGGAAACCTTGGTAAATTTTTTTAGCGAAATTTTTAAGGAATAAGTTTCCCCAAAACTTATATTTTTCTAAGTGTCAAAATTTTTATAAAATTTTGACATGGTTTTCCCTAAAAATGGAGGTTTCCCATGTTTTCAAAACATGTGTTTATTTTCTTTTCAATCATCAAAACAATTTTCAACAACAATCACCAACAACATATACTAATTTCTTCATATGAAACATCATGGTGAACTTGATTCTTGTTAAAAATGTGTAGTCTTTTAGATCTACACTTAACATGTTATGATCTTTTCAAAAATAAGTGTTCTTGAATATTTTAAACAAACTTATGTGAAACTTTATTTTATTAACCAACTCATCCATGAGTTTAATGGTCTTTAAAGTTTGTAAATCATGTTCTAAAAACACTTTTATGTTTATTAGAAGGATCATTATTTTTTTACATCATGTTTAACCATGGATCTTTCAAGATCCATGCTTAATATTTTTAGATCTTTCATGTAATCGCTTATTTTCTTCATGAATATGTTAGATCTTTTCATTTTTAACATTAGAAGTTAAGTTGTTTAGATGGTGAAACTTGTACATAACATAAACATGACTTAAATTAGTGATCAAGAAGCTTACTACTAGCTCTAATGGCTAGGGAAGTGGCACAAAAATGGAGATGATGAACAAGGAAGAAATCAAGAGGTTAAAAGCTCCACAAGGTGGTCCTTCAAGTTCTAGCACCATACTCTTTCCTAAATAGCCTCCATACACCACTAGATCACCTTGGATTGAATGATTGAAGCTTGAAAATGGTGGGTGTATGTGTGTGGGTTTGAGCCGAGAGCAAGAGAGGGAGGAGGGAAGAAGAAGGTGAATGATGGAAGTGTGAGTATTTTAGGATTTATAAAGATCTTCCAAATCTTCTTTATGGTATATTACTAGAATATTCCCCACATAAAATCTAATAAAATCTAATGAAATCAAATAAAATTCATGTGTGGGACCCATTGGGGCCGGATTTGGTGAAAGGGGGGTAAAGTGTAATATTTTGGAAATTGAAGGTTTAAAGTGCAAACTAGAAGGTTTAAGTGTGTTTAGGGGTTTTTATGATTTTTAAGGTGTTCTAGCATCAATACTAGTTTAATATCATAAAAACATTACTTCTAGTCAGTTATTGTCCGGTTGTTCGGTTCGTTACGGTTCGTTAAAGTGCTGAATTGCGCAGTTTCACTAGGTATAAAGCACTTTTTGTGGCAGTTTTAATTCCCGACACTTTGTAAGTTATTTTGGAGAATAAAACATAAATTCTACATGATATTAATGTGCTTAAAAGCTGATTATAGCTGAATTGTTGCTGAATTATGCAGATTTCTGCATTTTAAAGTGAGTTTCGGGTGCTTTTTATTGCATAGTTTAGCTTCTGGAAAGTTTATATGTTAACCCTTGTATCCATACTTGGGTTTTAATGTACTTTAGATGTTGGACCTACTCCTAGGCCCTAATTCTATTGTCTGACTGCTTTCTGCAGAATTGCTGACACAATGTGTCTTACCGGTGAGTTTACTAGTCTTTCTGACGCAACACTTAAGTAATGCATAAAGCAATATTTGAAGTATAAAACGTGCATGAATTCACATGCATAGCATGAAATTAGACAATGTTGACATTTAAGCACGTAATTGTAGATATTTAATAATAATTAGACTGTACGGAAATTACCGGTTTTGTGCCAGTTGTCCCACACACAACCTCTAATCACTTCGTTTGCCTCTATTAGCTTTCCATTAGCTAGTTCTATGGAGTATGGAATATCTAACTTACTTGCAACTAACCCAAGTATATCCTTAAATTCTAGGGACACGAAGCTATAATCGGCACCAGTATCAAATAGCACGGATGCAAAGTGTTGGTTGATAGGGAACGTACCAGTGACTACGTTCGGATCTTGACGAGCTTCCCTAGCTCCAATGTTGAAAACTCTTCCTTGGGCTTGGTTGTTCTTCGGGCAATCCCGCTTGAAATGCCCAGCATCATCACAGCTAATGCAACCTTGGTCGCGACCATTTCCGTTTCCATTTCCGCCCTAGTTGTTGTTTGCTCCACGGTTTCTGTTACCAGCTTGATTTCCAGAACCACCACGATTTCCATTTCCTCCCTTATTATTGTTTCCACCTTGGTTTCTATTCCCATAACCGTTTCCACCACGGTTTCCATTGCCACTGCCATTTCCATTTCCTCTCTGACCACCATTTCCACGACCATTACCAACCCAGCACGTTTCCTTCGAATGACCATTCTTTCCACAGTTTTCACACTTCCTAAACCTACACTGGCCGGCATGATGGAACTGGCATACATCACATTTGGGCAGGGTGTCCATATATCCTTTTCCTTTGCCTTCAGCAGTAGCAGTACCAGTCTTGACCTCGACTGGTGGGTTCGCATCTCTTCACTTACTAGCACTGTTGTTGTTTCCTTGGGTACCCTTTTTGAAATTCGAGAACTTCTTTTTGTTCTCTCCTGACGACTCGACATGAGTCTCCTTCTTCTTTCCCTCAGAGATTGAAAACTTGCTCAATCTAATCGCTTCTTCGGTCAGTGCCACACTCAAGTCAATTGCTTCAGTGATTATTGGAGGCTTCGAAGTAGTAACCATGCTCATTATTTGGGGTGCCAATCCCCAAATGAAACGTTTGACTCGCTTGAATTCTGGCTCTACCATGTAGGGGATAACACGAGACAGGTCATGGAATCTCTGTACATACTCAGCAATCTTAGGTCCATCCATTTTCAGATTCCAGAACTCGGTTTCCAACTTCTGAATCTCAGCCCTCGAACAGTACTTCTTGCGCATCAGTTCTTTCATCTCATCCCAAGTCATACCATACGCTGCAGCCTCACCTAGAGTTTGAACCTGGAGGTTCCACCACGATAGGGCTCCATCGAGGAATAGTCCAGAAATGTAGGTGACCTGGTGCTCTGGCGCGCACTTGCTCATTCGTAGCACAGAATCCGTCTTCTCACCCCATCTAACGAAAGCTACAGTGTAACACCCCAAAAATATTTAGTATTATAATAAGTGAAAATATAAACAAAGAATTTAACCTAGTTAATGAAATATGGCCAAATGGTAGTTAGTTTATGGGAAAGCCTAAATTAAACACTCTTTCAAAGTGGGAGGGTTCAATGTGTAAATAGTAAACTAAAAGGTTTTACTAATAAACAAAAATTGAAAAACACCCACATTTGGGTATTGGGTTATGATCAGAGCAGGGGGAATAACAAGCAAACCCTTGTTTGCAAAATTTCAGCAATATACTTGCAATCTCAAGGAAAATCTAATGCATGAGCCCCTATTTTCGAGTATCTAACCCTAATTAGTGAAGTGGTAAGTATTATTTTCTGAAATTATGATTTGAAGGATGAGGGTTTCAACCCAATCTCGAATTCTTGTGTCTAAATGTGAAAAATCTGAGTTAGGATTACCTTCTAGAACAAGATTCAGGTTTGATTTTAGGTTATTTGAAAGATTCTAGTAAAAACCCAATTTATGAAATTGAGATGTGAACTAGGATGATTACGTAGTGTCATGCATGTGAATCATTGATGAATAATTATGTTAATGATGTATAAACACTAGATGAATTGATATAGAATGAGGTTTGCTTGATTATTGTTGAATAATTAAAAGAACTAGCTTAAATACATGTTTTAGTTAGTTGGGTAAATGTCCCGAAAATGCGAAACCCACCAAGTGTTTGATGGAATGCTTAAAAGAATAATATGCGTGATTTGGAAGAAGAATGAATGAAATTTAGTTGAACTAAATTAGTGAATGAACGTGTTGTTATAGGTGTGAAAGAAGAAGGTTCCAATGCTAGGAAGTCGGAAAGCTCACAAGATCGAGGTACGCTAGTGTACACCATATTTCTATTCTTATTTATGATGTTGTCATATGTATAATAATCCCAATCGTACTGTGTCATTAAGTTAAAGTTGTAAGAATTGAAATCTATGGTCGTTTGAAAGTAAAAGTAAGATCCGTCATAAATGGATTATGAGAAATGAATAAGTTACGAAAGATAATGCATCATATCCGGTTCTTTCTTGTCAAACCGGGTATGGAAGGTTAAGTATGCAACGAATGAAAGTTTACTCGATCCGTCTTCTCGGATTGGAATGTAATTGTAAGAATGTAAAGAATGTGATTGTTCGTCATGAACAAATCGAATGAAAGATATGTTAAAGATACAAGTATCCATTATTAGCGGGTATGTTATGAAAGTTATATTCAATCTCTATTATGAGGCAAGCAAGTAATGAACCGTTTAACGGTTAGAAATGTAATGGAACGATGCAGAACCGTGATAGAGACGAATCGGTGTATTAAATTAATTGTGTTAGTGACGAAATACTAACTTATTTGTTTATATTGAATGTAGGTAAACCCTCAATTTAGGCGTCTTGGAAATTTGGGGCGAGCACATGCATACATCATGACCATCAAGCGCTTCCGCTATTCGTATTAATGTTTTGGGTCAAAATGCTTGTTTTTGTATAACCTTGTTAGTAGTTACACTTTTTAACACTTGATGTTATGGTTTTTAGTTGTGTCTAGTTGAACGGGTTGTAGACTTATTCGTTTTGATGATGGTTAAAACAGGGATATACTCGTCTTATAGACGGGTCATTGCCAAATTTTGTTAAAATTATGCTTTAAGGATATTAGTATCGTTACCTTAATTTGTGAGAGAATTAGGCGAAATTTGAAAGTTCAAAATTATAGTGTCTAACCTCGCCATTTTTATTAGTCACGAAAACAGACCTTACAAGTTGGTATCAGAGCCAAGGTTTGAGGGATTCGAGCATACGATGTGATGCTCGAACTCAAACTGACGGCTCGTTCGAAAGTGTGCTCGCTCCAAGATCGCCAATGAGGTAACAATTTAAGTTTTTGATAAAATGCTAGTATGTATAATGTGCTCGGGATAGAAAATTTAAGTTAAGTACGTGAAGGAGTAAATATGGGGGCAACACGGGGAGCTCCAGGAACCGTATGGCTGGAAACGGACCCGAAAAAGTAACAAGTCACCCAAGAAACGAACTGCAGTGAAACGACGACGGACGAACCGTCGCCAACGCCAGGTCTGTCCGTCGTCGACAACCCTACTTGGGCCGACGACTTAAGCTGTAGCCTACGGAACTTTCAGTCGACAGACGTTTACAGAAGCCGACAGACGTTTACAGAAGCCGCCGCCGACGGACTTCCCGGCCGTCGTCGACGCCGCGCGTAAACCTATTCCGCTGTTTTGTTTTTCGTACTTTGAGTTTCCAAATTGTCCGAAGGCCTATTAAATGTTCATGTAAGGTCTATATAAGGTCTAATAAGATATATGTAACCACAATTAGTGGTTACGATAGAAAGATTTGTAAAAGTCGAAAGTAATGTGTCGAATGACACGAATGAATGATGAAAGTTTAAAAGGCAAGTAAAGTTTAAAATGTAAGAATGCGAATGATGTAAATACGGACTAATGAGCTATGATGTATTGAAAGCTTGTGATTTGTATTAAACGTAAACATGACAATGTGTAGATGACCGATACAAGAAACGTTAATGAGGATGACGATGATACGACTAGAGAAGAAGCATTTAATAGCAAAGTCACAGAAGTGGCAGAAGGGGTTATGCAAGCTAATCTTCCACGATTAGCTCAAGAAGTGGAGAGTCGGGTATTGGGAGTTGTGGATGCAATGATGACTAGCAAGATAGAAGAATTGAAGGAACTGATTGAGGGTTCTAAAGTTAAAAGAAAGGAACGACGATACACATATAAAGATTTCATGGCATGCAATCCTGCAACGTATGATGGTAAAATTGACCCAATCGCATGCCAAAGATGGATTTCCAATATAGAGGCCGTATTTATACGAAGTAGGTGTGAAAAGGAAGACCAGGTGATGTTCGCTACTGGTCAACTCTCTTTCCAGGCGAAAGATTGGTGGGATGCGCATAGCAAGGAAATAGGTGAGGATAAACTCCAGATGATGACTTGGCAAGAATTTAAGGAACCTTTCATGAGATATCATTGTCCTCAGTCGGCCATTGATAAGATTCAGGAGGATTTCTTACGCCTCCGACAGAAAAACGAGACGATAAACGAAATATCAAACACTTTCATGGATAAGATGAAGTTCTGTGGAGATTTTGTGAAGACTAAAAGAATGAAGATCAATCGCTTTTATGGCATATTGAAGGCAGAATTTAGGGAGTTCATTACTCCCTCAAAATGTGAAACCCTTGACGAGCTTATCAATTTGGCACGAGATAGAGAAATTGAGATAAAAAGACAGGAGGAACGTGGTGAAAAGAGGTCGGCAGAAAAGGGGACAAATGCAAGTCCATCTAAAAAGGCGAGGTTCCAAGATCAGGGAAGGAAAGATAAGTCGAAGGGTGGTATTACTCCTTGCAAGACATGTGGAAAACTTCACACTGGGGAATGCCTTTTGGGTAAGAAAGGGTGCTATAAATGCGGTGAAGAAGGGCATACATCCTACAAGTGCCCTAGCAACCCGAAGACGTGTTTCAACTGTTTCTAGAAGGGGCATGTTAAGTCGGAGTGTCCTAAACTCCAACAAGGATCAAAGAAGGAGGGAAAGAACGAAGAAACCTCTAAGGAGAAAGGGAGGATGTTTCAAATCACATCCGAAGAAGCCAAGTCCCATCTGAATGTGGTCTCAGGTATCTTTCTATTAAACTCCATACCGGTTTATGTTTTGTTCAATACCGGAGCCACTATGTCGTTTATTTCAAATGAAATCGTACAACATCCTTCATTTAAGATTGAACGAATGCCGATACCTCTAGAAGTAGAAATAGCCGATAGTAAGAACTATGTGTTACGCGAGATTTGTAGAAATTGCAAATTCATTATAGAAGATGAAGAATTCGATATCGACCTCATACCTATGGTTTTAGGTGAATTTAAAATGATAGTAGGTATGGATTGGATGGCACGACACCGTGTGGAAATTAATTGTGAAAATAAAGTAATGCTTGTCCAATCTCCAAGTGGAAGGCAATTGAGTATTCAAGGGGAGAGAAATGTGGAAACAAAATTGTGCACCCTTGTTCAAGCCGTTAAATACGTACTTAACGGGAGTAGAGCATACCTAGCTTATGTAGTAGATGCTCGACAAAGCCTCCCGTAGCTTGAAAATGTTGAGGTCGTGAACGAATATCCGGATGTATTTCCGGAGGAATTGCCGGGACTCCCTCCCGAACGAGAAATGGAGTTTCGCATCGAATTGAATCCGGGCGTGAAACCAGTAGCAAAGGCTCCCTATAGATTGGCTCCCACCGAGATGCGGGAGTTAATGACACAATTACAAGATCTACAAGATAAGGGCTTTATACGCCCGAGTGTGTCGCCTTGGGGAGCGCCTGTCTTATTTGTTAAGAAGAAAGATGGGTCGATGCGCATGTGCATCGATTACAGAGAATTAAATAAGCTGACCGTGAAGAACCGCTACCCTTTACCTAGAATTGACGATCTTTTTGATCAATTACAAGGGGCGAGTTGGTTCTCAAAGATAGACTTACGTTCGGGATATCATCAAGTCAAGGTACGAGAAGAAGATATTGCAAAGACCGCATTTAGAACCCGATACGGACATTACGAGTTCCTGGTTATGTCCTTTGGGTTGACGAACGCTCCAGCAGCATTTATGGATCTTATGAACCAGTTATGTCGACCCATGCTAGATAAATCGGTAATCGTGTTCATAGATGACATTCTAGTATATTCGCGAAGTAAGACTGAACATGCGAGACATTTGCGTGAAGTACTTGAAACTCTCCGAAAGGAAAAACTTTATGCGAAATTCACAAAGTGTGCCTTCTGGCTCAGAGAGGTGCAGTTTCTCGGTCATGTGATCAATTCGGAAGGTGTCTTAGTTGATCCGTCGAAGGTTGAAGCCGTAATGAAATGGGTTTCCCCGAAAAACCCAACTGAAATAAGAAGTTTTCTAGGCCTTGTGGGGTACTACAGAAGGTTCATACAGGATTTTTCGAAGATAGCATTACCCTTAACGAAACTGACGAGGAAGAAAGAAAAGTTTGTGTGGGGTAAAGATCAGGAGGAAGGCTTTCGAATATTAAAGGAGAAACTGTCGAGTCCCCCGGTCTTGACATTACCGGATGGGACTGAAGACCTGGCTGTCTATTCAGACGCTTCACATCAGGGTTTAGGATGCGTTTTGATGCAGAGGGGAAGGGTTATCGCATATGCTTCACGACAATTGAAACCACATGAGGTAAACTACCCAACACACGATTTGGAATTGGCAGCAGTGGTGTTCGCCTTAAAGATTTGGAGGCATTATCTATATGGTACGAGATGTACAATTTACTCAGACCACAAAAGCCTCAAATATTTCTTCGAACAGAAAGACTTGAATATGAGGCAACGAAGATGGTTGGAACTGATCAAAGATTACGATTGCGATATCCTTTACCATCCGGGAAAGGCGAACATGGTGGCTGACGCGTTAAGCCGAAAGGAGTCTCCACCTCCAATTCAAGTAAAATCCATGAAGATGATAGTTACTCCACGTTTACTCGAAATGATACGAGATTCCCATGTAAAGTCGCTTGGAGTGGAAGACCCAAGGAATGAAAGAGTAAAGGGTGTAGTCGATAAATTAGAAGAAAATTCGGCCAGACTCAAAACAAGATTCGGTCGAATTTGGATACCACGATTTTGCAAAGTCAAGACCGCTCTACTCGACGAGGCTCATAAGTCACGATACTCAATCCATCCCGGGGAAACCAAGATGTACTAGGACTTGAAAACCAATTATTGGTGGCCGGGTATGAAACACGATATTGTAAAGTATGTTTCGGAATGCTTAACATGCTCCCAAGTGAAAGCAGAACATCAAAAACCATACGGGGAGTTACAACCCTTGGAAATTCCAGTCTGGAAATGGGAGGAGTTAACTATGGATCCGGTAACCAAGCTTCCTAGAACGAAAAAGGGGCACGATGCAATATGGGTAATCGTAGACCGACTCACAAAAAGTGCCCACTTTTTACCTATTCGAGAAGCTTACTCTTCTGAGAGAATGGCGGAAATTTATATGAATGAAATCGTATCTCGACACGGGGTGCCCGTGTCAATCATTTCAGATCGGGATACTAGATTGACCTCTCGTTACTGGCAGAAGTTTCATGAAAGTATGGGCACGAAGCTACATATAAGTACAGCCTATCACCCTCAGACTAACGGTCAATCAGAACGAACCATCCAGACGCTCGTTGATATGTTAAGAGCTTGTGCCTTAGATTTTGGCGGGAATTGGGATGACCATTTACCACTAGCAGAATTCTCTTATAATAATAGCTGTCATAGTGGTATTCAAATGGCTCCCTATGAACTATTATACGGGAGAAAATGTAGAACTCCTGTATGTTGGGGCGAAGTTGGACAGAGAGAACTTGCGCCAAGTGATTTAATAGCAGCGACGAATGAAAAGATTGAATTGATTAGGGCTCGACTGAAAGCAGCCCAGGATCGGCAAAAAGCTTATGCAGACAAGAGAAGGCGCCCTATCGAATTTCAAGTCGGAGATTATGTCCTGCTGAAAGTATCTCCATGGAAGGGCGTAATCCGTTTCCGCAAACGGGGTAAGTTAGGCCCTCGTTATATTGGACCGTTTAAAATCTTGGCTCGAGTTGGAAGGGTTGCATATCGATTAGAATTACCGTCTACACTAGACATGATCCACAATACCTTCCACGTATCGCAGTTGAGGAAGTGTCTTGCAGATGAAACAGCATTAGTGCCTCTCGATGACATCGAGTTAGACGAGGGGTTAAATTATGTCGAAAGACCAATAGCCATTAAAGACGTTAAGGTGAAGAATCTTCACAACAAAGCCATTAGACAAGTGTTGGTTCAATGGCAACACCGAAAGGGGTCGGAACTTACATGGGAAGCGGAAGATGAAATGAGGAAGCACTACCCTTTCCTCTTCGGTATGTAAACGTTTAAATTTTTATGTGTCCAGGTTTCGGGGACGAAACCTCAATTAAGGGGGGTAGACTTGTAACACCCCAAAAATATTTAGTATTATAATAAGTGAAAATATAAACAAAGAATTTAACCTAGTTAATGAAATATGGCTAAATGGTAGTTAGTTTATGGGAAAGCCTAAATTAAACACTCTTTCAAAGTGGGAGGGTTCAATGTGTAAATAGTAAACTAAAAGGTTTTACTAATAAACAAAAATTGAAAAACACCCACATTTGGGTACTAGGTTTCGTTCAAAGCAGGGGGAAGAACAAGCAAACCCTTGTTTGCAAAATTTCAGCAATATACTTGCAATCTCAAGGAAAATCTAATGCATGAGCCCCTATTTTCGAGTATCTAACCCTAATTAGTGAAGTGGTAAGTATTATTTTCTAAAATTAGGATTTGAAGGATGAGGGTTTCAACCCAATCTCGAATTCTTGTGTCTAAATGTGAAAAATCTGAGTTAGGATTACCTTCTAGAACAAGATTCAGGTTTGATTTTAGGTTATTTGAAAGATTCTAGTAAAAACCCACTTTATGAAATTGAGATGTGAATTAGGATGATTATGTAGTGTCATGCATGTGAATCATTGATGAATAATTCTGTTAATGATGTATAAACACTAGATGAATTGATATAGAATGAGGTTTGCTTGATTATTGTTGAATAATTAAAAGAACTAGCTTAAATACATGTTTTAGTTAGTTGGGTAAATGTCCCGAAAATGCGAAACCCGCCAAGTGTTTGATGGAATGCTTAAAAGAATAATATGCGTGATTTGGAAGAAGAATGAACGAAATTTAGTTGAACTAAATAAGTGAATGAACGTGTTGTTATAGGTGTGAAAGAAGAAGGTTCCAACGCTAGGAAGTCGGAAAGCTCACAAGATCGAGGTACGCTAGTGTACACCATATTTCTATTCTTATTTATGATGTTGTCATATGTATAATAATCCCAATCGTATTGTGTCATAAAGTTAAAGTTGTAAGAATTGAAATCTATGGTCGTTTGAAAGTAAAAGTAAGATCCGTCATAAACGGATTATGAGAAATGAATAAGTTACGAAAGATAATGCATCATATCCGGTTCTTTCTAGTCGAACCAGGTATGGAAGGTTAAGTATGTAACGAATGAAAGTTTACTCGATCCGTCTTCTCGGATTGGAATGTAATTGTAAGAATGTAAAGAATGTGATTGTTCGTCATGAACAAATCGAATGAAAGATATGTTAAAGATACAAGTATCCGTTATTAGCGGGTATGTTATGAAAGTTATATTCAATCTCTATTATGAGGCAAGCAAGTAATAAACCGTTTAACGGTTAGAAATGTAATGGAATGATGCAGAACCGTGATAGAGACGAATCGGTGTATTAAATTAATTGTGTTAGTGATGAAATACTAACTTATTTGTTTATATTGAATGTAGGTAAACCCTCAATTTAGGCGTCTTGGAAATTTGGGGCGAGCACATGCATACATCATGACCATCAAGCGCTTCCGCTATTCGTATTAATGTTTTGGGTCAAAATGCTTGTTTTTGTATAACCTTGTTAGTAGTTACACTTTTTAACACTTGATGTTATGGTTTTTAGTTGTGTCTAGTTGAACGGGTTGTAGACTTATTCGTTTTGATGATGGTTAAAACAGGGATATACTCGTCTTATAGACGGGTCATGCCCAAATTTTGTTAAAATTATGCTTTAAGGATATTAGTATCGTTACCTTAATTTGTGAGAGAATTAGGAGAAATTTGAAAGTTCCAAATTATAGTGTCTAACCTCGCCATTTTTATTATTCATGAAAACGAACCTTACATACAGCACCTCTAGTGCCGTCAAAGTTCAGAGGCTTGCAGTCAAGGAACTGCTTGTAAGTACAGCCTGTACAAGCAACATCATTCACAGAAAGCATTAGCAAACGCACGTGGAATGTCCAAACGTATCGTAATGTGTCTTAGGTGACTTAAACATTACCGTGAGGTGGGTTATTTCCTGATGTACCTCCGCTGTGTTCAGAGCGTAAGGCCTCATGTTGTGCGATTGCCTGTGAAATCCGTTCTTGCAGTTCTGCCTCTATTGGGGGCAACTGAGTATTCCTTCGAGGAGGCATCTTCTATAAAGAAGATTGTATAGGTCAGGTCATATTCGCGTAATAATTAGTACGTATATAGTAGTGTTTACCATAACAAGTAAGCATGTAATCATCACAATCATAGCATAAACAAGTAAATTAACAACGTATTTAATGAGAACATGACGATTGAGCTTTCATTAATCATCGACCACAATACATGTTTTACAAAAGTATCATATCAAAAGGGAACACAGGGTCACACTACCCTTGTCCAAAATGTCTATCAATCTATCAGAAGTCATACAGTCAAAAGGTGGTCTCCAAAAGGCTTCACTAGCTCAGCTCAATAGTGGTGCTCTCATCAAAAGCAAGCTACCTACATAAAACCAAAAACCGGCTATGCTGATGGTGGTGGAGGAGGAGGTGCTGGCGGAACAAAAAGCAAGCTGCGCACATGCGCAAGCTCCTCCTCAAGCTGATAAACATGACGCAACAGGTAACTAATCTGCTGCTCAATGGTAAGAAATCGAGTATCAAACTCTGGAAAGGGAGTGAGAGGTGCAGGAGGATGCGAAAACGGGGACGGTGATGAACGAGGGGGAACAAAAGCGGGCTGACACGGACATGGCAAAGGACGCGGTGTCATCTCAAGCTCCAAAATCCTATGGCGCGTAATCTCATACTGAAGCTACAATGATAGAAGTAACTCATCCCGTGTATAACCAGTAAAGTGCGAGGGATGGTAGGGATCAGCAATCAGCATGGTGTATGGTGGGAACCATCTGAGTGGCTCATCAAGTGGTGAAGAAGTAAAATGAGCAAAAGGTGCAGACTGAGGTATATGGGGAAAAGCTGCTGTAAGGGTCATGGCTAGGCTGTTGGCCTGAGGTGCCCTCCCCTAGACGGGGTACGGGTATGTCCTGCAAGAAAACGATAGGGAGGTCAACACGGTGAACATCAGACTCCACTGGGTGAAAAGGAGCAACATCAGCGGGTGCGGGTGCAAGTGGAGGAGTGACTGGCTCAATAACAGGAGGGTAAGCGGGTGCAGGAACTGGATCAGGTATGAGAGGTGCAATGTCAGGTAAGCCAAAGGGAATAGGGTCAAGATCAGGCAAAGGCTCAGGATCAGTGGGTGTATCAACAGGCTGATCAACAGGGACATAATCGGCCTCAAGTCCAGGCTCAAAGTCATGTGGAGGGGACGGTGCAGCTGACATGGCCGTATCGTCATCAGAATCAGTGGCATAACGTCGCAATTCAACTGCCTGTAAGGCAGAAGAAGTCACAGACTCAAAGGAATCTGAGACAGATTGTAAACTGGAGTCAGAGGAAATCTCAATAACGGGGACCTCAAGAGGTGGACTAGCAACAACGTCTTCATCTAGCTCTACATCGCCATGAGCGTCATCGGGAGGACCATCAACAAACAGATCAAAATCATCGTTAAAAAGATCATCAAAAGGAAAATCCTCAGGTGGGATAACCATGAGGGGCCGGGAGCTAGGATCGGTGCCACGACATGCTCACCATCGGGGTGCCCGATGATAAGATGATCGTAAACAGGAATGGGAACAACAAAAGGATCCTCGTCTGGGATACCATCAGCAAGCGGTAAGTCGTCTCCAAAATCAGGCAGCGCAAATGGCTGAAAATCGTCCTCGTCATCGGACATCATCTCCGGGTCACTCTCTGTATCGGAAGTAAAGATCTCTGGCTCGCTCGCACTAGAGTCAGTAGCCATGGGGTCATGGTCGTCGGACAATCCACTCTCGGATGATGACATAGAGTTTGTAACAGAACAATCCCAACACATGCATATATATCAACTACTAACATTATGCAATCAAAGATAATGAAATCATGTAATCAAGTATCCTTATCATTCCTCACAAATCCTTTCTATCCTTCCTAGTCTCTCAGACTAGACCACCTAGTCTCCCAGACTAGACCACCTAGTCTCCCAGACTAAATCACCCAGTCTCCTAGACTGAACCACCCAGTCTCCTAGACTGAACTACCTAGTCTCCCAGACTAAACCAACTAAGTAACTGTGCATTGTGTTTCTCGTTTTTTTATTTTGTAAAAATGTATGTTCCCTGGATCTGGGCGTTTCGTGTATGCAGTGAAAACAGGTTGTGAAAACATTTTCGTGAGAGCCCTAAGGATTGTAGTCTAGACTCGAGAAGGAATCCTAGTTTGCTACAATCGAAGCTCTGATACCAAACTGTCACACCCTGACTTTTGCAGAAGTGTGATTAAGTGTGACTTGCTTAATATCATTGCATTCAATCATAACAACAACTATATGATAAAGCTAACGATGATCATCCATTAAATAAGTTTAAAAACATAACAACATTGTTTTAAAACATAGAATTCAAATTCGAGTACAAACCATGCAACTTGTTTTTAGAGTTCACAAGGACTCGACAAAAGACATTAAATAAAACCAGGTTTTGGTAGACATGTCTCGTCCAGGTTAAGACACTAACCAAACCCTAAGACCATGGATGACATCTTTTATTCTCAAACAACACTTGGAACTTCCGAACGCCCTCCAGATCCACATTTAATTCCCTGAAATACATATAGTTTGAAAACATCAACAAAAGTTGAGCGAGTTCATGTGTTTGTTTATGTGTATGAATAAACCTTTGTAATCATTAAAAGTATGTATGTAAGTTTGTAAATCCCGGTATGAAAGCAACAAGGAAAACATATCATTAATGGTTTGCAAGGCCATTAATATGTGTGACGTGATGCAGGAAGGCTCAAACCTAGCAGACTTTGTACCAGGCTTCCGGCTGTAAGACATAGCCAACCCATGGGCCAAACCCTGGTCCAACATGGGCGGGGCTCGCTACACCCAAATAGATCTATCACTCATATCCCTCGGTCCTACAACGAGGATTAATGGTCTTAAGCGTCATACCCACCACTCACATGATCTAGCAGTACCCTTCCTTAGCTAACCATACCAAATAATAACGTTTGTAAACAGTTGTAACATGTACTTCACCTCCGAAGTTATAAAACTGAAAACAGTTAAAAGGAAAGGGGGTCACGAACTCACAGTCTTGCGTCTTCGTATCACAGTAACTCAAGCTTGGCTTGGCGTACACGACTACTTACAATTGTGCTAACGTCTATTAGACGAGCGGGTCGTGCCTTGACTTAGTATTAATTAGTGTCTTTGGGTTACGTTTCTTCGTGTCTTCGATATTATTCCAAGTTATATAATTATTTGTTAAAATAATAAATATTTTAACTTAAATTATATTTATTAATTTTTGGAATAATTGTTAAAACGATATATTTAACTTAATACTTCTCAAGTATTTATACTTGTATATCCTTCTCAAGGATGGGTGTATTTGTATTCGTATTCTTATTCTTATACTTGTATATTTTTGCTATGTATGTGGGGTCGTATTTCGGAGTGTAATTATACGTGCGAAAATACGTATCTCTTGTAATTGTGAAGTATCCTTAGTAAAAATCCATATGTATTTCCAAAATATATATTTTAAGAAATACTACTTAGAAAAATTATTTATAATTTTTCCCTTGGGCAAAAATATTTGTATTTTCATATAAGTTCCAAAAATAATATATTTTCAAGTCTAACTTGATAAATATATATAAACTTATTTTTCTCCAAAAATTAATATATTTCATGTTTATTTGAGAAAATATATCCTTCACCCCAAAAATATTGTATTTCATGTTTGTTTAATAAATATATATATTTTCTCCCAAAAATAATACATCTTCTAATAATTCCAAGAAAAATATATATATTTTTATTCACCCAAAAATAATATATTTTCTTCTTGTCAAAAATATGATATAACTTTGTAATAATTGTAAAAATCATATTTTTGTTTCCTTTGGTGTCCAAAATATTATTTACCAAAATATACATATGAATATTATTTCCAGAGTATTTTGTAAGTTATATTCCTTAGTTCGGTTTCACTAATATTTTGTGTATAACTTGTATATTCATATTCTTGGAATTCTGGTAATAGTTTGGATTGTAATTTTTGGTATTTTGATGAGTTATATTATTTCAAGTCCTAAAATAATATATCTAATACACAAAGTATACAAACAATCACACACATGGTGACTTCTAAATATATATTTCCTAAATACATATTTAGTCACTTTTATTTATAAAAACCAACCTCCAATATTTATAATTTTGTAGCAAAAATTATGGCAAAGTTTATGTAAAAACTTATGGTTTAAAATACACTTGTAAATATTTATTTGGAAATATTTTTCTAAGTGTTTAATTTTTAGAAAAATTTTGTCATAGTTTCCCCTAAAAATGGAGGTTTCCATACCTTGAATGTATATCATTTTCTTTTGTAAAATCAACACAATCAATTCACAATCAACAATAAACAATCTTTACTTAACCATTTTGCCAAAAACAAGCATAAATTACTACTTCATGAACTTGAAAATTTATAAAAATTTGTAGTAACTTACTAGTGTTCTTAGTAAGCCTTGCTAACCTTTAAAGTGTGATTGAATCTTTAAAAACTTCATTTTTAAAGAAAATGGATCTTCACAACTTATAATCATATTTTTCAAAAATATTCCTTCTTTGATTTTTCTTGTTACATAAGTGTTTCTACACTTATTTAACCTTTAAAAATGGGGTTTATTTATGTAAGAACCAAGATCAAGTAAATCTTGTATTTTTAACTTGGTTTCTTTGAAAAACCATCCATGAAATTTTAGATCTACAAGTATTACAACTTACTTTGATCATTATTTTACGAGAAAACCACATATTCTTTCAAGTTCATTCTTCTCATGAGGATGATCCATTAACTTCTACCATGTTCATCCTCTCATCTTGCTAGATTATGTTTCTAATCAATATCTAGCAAGATCATATGATGATCAACATCATTTTCACAAGAAATCAACAAGTATTACAACACATAAACATTAAGATTTCTTATGTATTCATGCTTATGTTCATGTTTCAAGTTCAAGTTTCTTAGTGTTCTTCATAACAATCAACATGTAACATCTTTTAACCACTTGAAATAGATGTAAAATAGAGTGTATGATGTTCTTACCACTAGCTCAAGGCTAGGGATGATCAAGTGAAGATAAGAGATGGATAAAAGCAAATGTAAGAGGTCCTTCAATTTCTACAAGCTCCTAGCTCCTTAGTATGTATTCTAACACCTTTGGATGTGATTGGAATTGGTTGAAGATGGTTGAAAGATGGTGATGATGGTGGGGTTGGGGTCGGCCGAGAACACAAGGAGAGGAAGAAGAAAGAGTGGTGTGAAGTATGTGAAAGTTATGAAAGCTTATGTCTTCAATGTTTACTTATAATCCTTCTAACACTTACTTTCCATTGTGTAATGTGTTTAGGAAAGCATAAACAAGATTTATTATAAAATTAAAAGAAATCTCAATGTGGGGGCCATGTTGGCCGATTTCATAGGTAGGGGGTAGTAGGCTTAGGTTGTAAACATTAGTTAGGTTATGGTAAAAATGTAAGTATCTAATTAGATACTTTAGTTACTTGATATTTATGTAGTGTTATGATGTTCGGGGACCATAACTAGCTTGGTAATGTTAAAACAGTACTTCTAGTGAAAAATTGGTGTTTCGGGTAGTGTCCGGTTGTTCGGTTGTTTACCGGTTCGTTAGGGTGCTAAACTATGCAGTTTAGTGTGCTTTATGTACCCTTTTATGACAATTTTGATTCCCGACACTTAGGAAAGCATTCAGGACCATTTAACCATATTTCTGCATGATATTAGATTGTTTAAATGCTGATAATTGCTGATTTTTGCTGAATTCAGCACTTTATGTGAGTTTTAGGCACTTTCCGGTACTTAAACTGTCACTAGAAAGACAGTTTTGTGATCCTTACTTTCCTACACACTATACTAGTGTAATACTTAGTTTCTGGCTCATTCTGTGTCTCAACATACTGTCTACCTATATGCTTAACTCCGTCAGCATATTTCTGATCTGTCTGAAATCTGTGCTAACTGTGTTTCGTGCATCATTTGAGTCAAATAAGCTTTCATGCAATAATGGTATAACATTAAGCAATATGTGATGCACATGTATGTGTATGGCAATAATCAGAAAACAATTAAAGTCATTAATTGTAATTCAGCACAGTCATTAAGCACTAATAATGGTTTAATAGTTGTACGGATACCTGGAATTTTGACAGTTGTCACATTACATAACTTAACGTTTTAGCGAACCAACAACAAAACAAGCACCGGATAATTATCCGAGCCTTACCAAAACACCAAATATGGACTAGTAACATTGTTTTAATGTTGTAACACTATTAATGGCCTTATGTTACTTAGTTACACATAAAACACTTAAAATCCCTAAACCCCTAATTAAACCCCCCTTTCACCTTCAAGTCCCTCAACGTTCACATTTTGACACCCCCCCCCAGCCCTTTTAACGGTTTCAAAGGAGGCCCACAAGCCCCTTCAATGTCTCATGTTGATGGAAGACACTTGTTAGGTAGTTGAGTGCATGATAAAAGATATGGATACAAGAGATATTTTAAAACACCAACTCCTTTTCATAACCTGCAACTCTTTCAAGAAAATCACCCACACAACTCTCTTCTTTCCCTTCAAAACTCACAGCCCAACCCTCACAAAACACCTCCCTTTTCTCTTGATCTTCAAGCTATTCCAAGTGTTCACAAGGGTGTAAGAAGGTGTAACACCCCAAAAACGGGTTTGGTAAATTAGAACCCGGTTAATATAGAGAAGTGAGTTTTAGTCTCTTATATAATTAAAATGAAACTTGAGGGACCAAAACCGTTAAGTGGGGAAACATGATTTTTATAAAATAAACTTAAAACACCACACACACACACAGTGTGTGTGTGTGTGTCGACATCCAGGAAGAAGAAACAAGGTTCAAACCCTAGTTTCACAAAAATCCTCAAATTGGAAGGGTAAATGAAGTCTAAATCCATAGCCGAGTACGGATTAACGATCACCTTCTCAATGGGATTCTAAGGTATGTTTTAAAAGTTAGATTGGTGATTTTTCAAGAAGTGGGTTATGATGTAAATTGCGAAATTGTATGAAATTGATGATGGGTATGTGTTAGAATCATCATATATAACATGGATTATGCATGGTTTAGGTTAATTTGATGTTTAATGGTGAAACCCATTTCTAGTAGTAATGTTATGAAGATGATGATGTTGCATGTGTTAAATCAAGTATGGTTTTGATGTATATGAAGTTGAATATTGTAGATTATTGTTAATGACCTTGATTTAGGATGAAAGTTATGTGAGGATTAGTGGGAATTTGATGATCTTGATATGAACTAGTAAGAAGATGCAAAGAATGCTTGTACTTTATGCTTAGGAAGTAGTATGCACACCAAGTGTATGATAAAATGTCTAAGTGAAGTTAAGATGTGAAATTTTAGAAAGCGGCTTGACATATATGAATGATGTATGATAATGATGTAATTAGTGGTATACTAACTTAAAGAGTGTGCTTTGGATGGAACTAGTACAAGAATTCGGGTTGAATGTATGTGTTGTCAAGAGTATGCATTAGAGGCTTGTACATTATGCTTGAATGGGCGATGCTCGCCATGTGTTTCTATTGATCACTTAATTGCGATTAAGAAGTGAATGTATATTAAATGTATAACATATGACCATACTAGTAAAGAGTGATGTTATGAATTACGTTAAGTTGTCTAACTTAGCTATGTGATTGTCAAATGTAGAATCATGAAAGCATAAGTATGTGTATATTGTGTATGTGAATAGGCGATCATGTAGTTGTTTGTGTCGTACAACATTATGTATGAAATGAATATCATGTCATTAATATGGTCCACTATATCAACATGAATGCGTGTTCATAAGTTGGGAGTTATATGCTAAAAGGTTGACTTTCTGAAAGTCAACCGAGAAATTATAACATGGTTAGGTATTTTGACACAAATATAAGAATCAAGAGATCAAGGAATACGTGTTAGACCAATTATGTGTTACGTGTGATAACGAATTTAGATTTCGAAGATATTGAACTATGTGATTGACGAGTCATGTCATATGCGTGTTAGTGAAAGTCAAATAGATAAAAGTTGGAAAATATGTGTTAATATGAATAAGCATGAATACTAACATAATCATGGCATGACGGCATGAAAGAATAGGAACCACACTAGCACGGACCAAGCATGGAAGGCTAACGGGTCAAGATGAGGCAAGGAAGATGTTACGAACGCGGATGCACAAGGTAAGTGATTTCTATAATCACTTCTTATGTTTGGATAGGTGATATGGTGTTTTAATTTACTAAACTTGATGGTTGAGGTCAAATATGTGACGTAATCTTATGTCGTAATGGATGGAATTTAAAGTTGACCAAAATGCCCTTGATGGGTATTTTGGGCAAACGATCTTAACAAGTAGTTTAGGAACAAGTTATTTGATGAGTATAATGTTTTGAGCAGGTATGGAAGTGAAGAGTATGGTCTTGGTATGTCATAAACCAATTAATGCGCAAATACCCATAATGGGTCAAATAATTGGAATGTGATAATAAGTCGATAAGGCGTAAGATAAGAATTTCGTTAATCCGGATGTGGGATTTTAAGTTTATATGATAGAATGTGAATTTACAAGCATGTAGGAAGAAACGGGAGGTTAAATGGGTAAACGGTTCAAAAGTTATGCGCGTTTTAGTGCGTACGGACGACGAAACGGAACTGCAGAAAAGTGCCATTTCTAGAGGTAGTCGCCGACGGGTTAAGGGTAGTCGCCGACGGGCTCTAGAAAGTTGATTTTTTTGCTGACGGGTTATTTACCTGTCTACGGGGTTTTTGGCTACGGGAAGAACCACGGGCCGTCGCCGACGGGCCTAGGGCCGTCGCCGACGACCTCCCCAAGTCTAAAAAGCTGAAATCTTGTTTCTAAGTTGATTTATGTATCGTAGGCTTCGGTTTGTTATCCGTGGACTACGGCGGACCTTCCAAACATGATTTTGATGGTTCCTTAGATGTTTATGGGTTATAAAACTAAGTCTAAGACCCATGTAAATAATGAATGATTATGTAGGAGATACACGTGATCTAATACGTGTTCGTTAAGGTATGCACGTATGTAGATATGTATGTATGTATGTATAAAGAAATGTACGAGTGTATGCATGTTTGTAACGATGTAGGAAGGGTATCTACGTATGTAGATGTGTATGTACGTATGTATAAGAATACTTATGAGTGTACGCATGTATGTAAAGATGTAGGAGAGTTATGTATGTATGTAGTTGTGTATGTACGTATGTATAAGAATATTTATGAGTGTACGCATATATGTAAAGATGTAGGAGAGGTATGTATGTATGTAGTTGTGTATGTAGGTATGTATAAAGTCAAGAATGATTGTATGCACATTTGTAAAGTTGTAGGGATGGTAGGTACGTATGTAGATGTGTATGTATGTATGTATGTATGTATGTATGTATGTATGTATGTATGTATGTATGTATGTATGTATGTATGTATGTATGTATGTATGTATGTATGTATGTATGTATGTATGTATGTATGTATGTATGTATGTATGTATGTATGTATGTATGTAAGTACATATGTAGTCATGAATTTGACACGTTGAGCGTTAACGTTATTAATGGTGTACCTTGAGAATGAAAAGTAATGCAGGTACGTTATTGAAGCCTCACCAGGAAATGGATACGCAGATGAGATGCTTAAAGTTTCTTAAAGATCTAAATGTGAAGTGTACGCGAATGATCTTGGTTATATAATGTGTGCTAATGTTTTGAATGTATGTGGTGAGTGCAGGTTGTACGGATCACGGGCGATTATCACAAGGAAAAGAGGTCGAAGATCGAGTCACTAGAGAGATTGTGCGGGGAAGTTGAATGTAAAATGTAGAAAACATAAGCTATGTTTTTAATTAGTAAATAAGAGGATGACGGATTTATGAATAAGAGTTATGTTAAAGTTAAAGTTTAAATAAGTTGAGGTATTTATAAAGAAAGAAATTTTATGGCATGAATTTCCGCTGCGACTTTTGTCAAATACGTGTTAGGGTCTAACAGAAGGTTAGCAAAGGAAGGTTCAAGTGTTGGATGCTCAAGGACCTCTCAAGTAAGCTATTAACCACCATCTTCATCTTCTTACCATCTTCTTGTTCATTTTGCCCCTTTCCTAGCCACTAGAGCTAGTTGTGAGTCTTCTAATCTCTTGTTTTAATGTTCATTAGTAGTTTAAAAATGATGTACAAGTTAAACCATCAAGAACACTAGACTTTAAAATATGAACACGTAAAGAAAATACAAGATCTAACATGAACAAGTGATTTTTAGTGTTATGTGAAGATTGTGTTGAAGTTGTTGTTGTTTGTTTTGTGATTTTGATTAAATCCATCACATGCATGCTTGTTAGAAGCATAGATCTAACAAGTATACACATGGATCTTGAAAGATCCATGATGAACATATTAGTAAACTTAAAGATCTTGAAAAATGAACTTGTAAGTTTGTTAAAAATGAAATGTTTATGTTTATAAACCTACTAACAAAATGGATGAACAAGTTTTCAGAATAAATTTTCTACAAAGTTTATAAAATTTAAAAAGTAAACCTTGTTTCAAGTAAATCTACATGTTTAAAGTATAGATTTAAATTACTACAAGTTCATATGAAGATTCAAGTATGTTAACATAAAAAGTATGGATGATTACTTGCAAAATTGTTGTTGAATGATTTTTTAGCTTGAAAATAAAATAAACACATGTTTTTAAACATGCGAAACCTCTAATTTTAGGGGAAATTATGGCAAAAATTTTGTATAATTTAAACACTTAATAAAATACATTTTTCAAGACTTTTTACAAGAAATAAGTTGAAAGTGTTTAGCCATAATTTTCCCATAACTTTTATACAAAATATAAGTTAAGAAAATATTGTTTTTCTTACAGATTAAAACGGATATAAATATATATAATTAGGGCAAGTTATATATATTTAGTGGTCACCCAAAATTTGTGTGTTTATGCGTATATTATGTGTAATATTTACTAGTATACAAGTAGGGTCAAAACTACAAAATACAACTAAGTATAAAAATACTTATACTTGCCCAAGTGGGTATATGGACAAAAATACAAAATATATACTTATATACTTCCTTACCAAGAATTGTGGACATTTGGACTATGGACTTTATGGACAAATATATATATTTTACAAGCCTTAAAAATATATTATTTTTAAGAAATATAAATTCCAGAAAGTATAAAATCATAAGAAATGATTTTTGGACATTAAACACAAAAATACATAAGTGGAGGGTTCAAATGAGATGAAAAAAAATTATAAGAATAAAAAGAATAAGTTTTAAACCAATAGAAATGCTTCATTTTACTTCATTTAATATGTGTATTTAATGTTATTAATAAGGGCATATCGGTAAATTTGTAATTGTAATTAATTAGCTAACTAATTAAACTTTTAACTCACTTTTAAATATACTCTTTCAAGATAAAATAATTTAGGGTGAAGAACAATTTTCGACATGTGTAGGATAAATTTTAGTATATATGTAGGATAAATTCTTAAATGTGTATCATAAATTTAGATATGCGTAGGGTAAATTTCTGTAAGTGTAAAATACATATAGGATAAATTTTGAAATGTGTAA
The DNA here is from genome assembly GCA_030545235.1 of Helianthus tuberosus. NCBI lineage: Eukaryota > Viridiplantae > Streptophyta > Magnoliopsida > Asterales > Asteraceae > Helianthus > Helianthus tuberosus. Next base: position 47,503,647 of record CM060403.1, read on the forward strand.
GATAAAATGTTTTTTCCTTGTTAATGAGAGATAACATAATTAATGGGAGGAGTTATAAACTTTTTAATGTTCTACCATTATGCCCTTTCTTTTTTTCTTCTCACATTAAATTTCTTCTCAAATGAACCTTCCGCTATATATATATATATATATACCTTAAACTTAGATTATAAATTTTATAATAATTAAGTGTTAATTAAATCCATATAACAGTTATTAATAAGAATCACAATGTAATTTAGGACATCTCTATAAATTTTGTTTTCATTTACTTTTATTAAAATATATTTAAAAGATACGCAATAATAAAAACAATATTTTTTGTATAGACTCTTATATGAATTATAATACATGATTTCATTCATATGAATAATATATATGTATATATAATATGTATGTATTACATATTTTTAAGTATGCATCCCTTATAATACAAGGTCTATTATGGTATTATAGTGATACTAATAAATGTAAATATGTTGTTAGTTCATTGGTCCCCCATTGAACAACTGTTTGTTCATTTGGGGATCACTAATTAGTATTTTCTGATTACTGGTTAGACCCATCAGCTATTCATCATTGGTTAACCATACTTGTTTCTGATACGTTGTTTTGCTTTTAGCCGTTGAGTCCGGATTTGTCGTTTGGTAGTAATACGCTAATCAGTTGTTTTCATGCAGTTTAGCAAGTTGAACACTATAAATACTTTATTTTCAATATCTTAAAACAAAATAAATGTATCAAAGACATTTAACAAAAAATTGTTTTTGTTTAATTACTGACAGACCTATTTTGACTCACTATAGATTGCAAAGAAGCTTGCAAATATATTTGAGAATACACAGCACCACACAGAATGCAACCCAATTAAAATGTTACATTAGGCCTTAAATGGGATGCATTAGGCCTAATGCAACCTTTTACCTGGGGATGCATTAGAAGCAGATGCATTAGACCTAATGCGACTTTTTTAAGGCCTAATGCATCCTTTTATGAAAGTGTTGCATCTAGTATACAAAATACAACCATTTTAGAATGCAACTTTTTTATATTATAATGAAACTTTTTTTTAATTTAATGTAAGTTTTTTTATACTCGAACACAACTTTTTAAAAACTCAAATGCAATTATTATTATATTTTAGTTACAAAAAATCAACATTTTTATACTTATTGCAACCATTATTATTTTTTAATAGAAAAAATGCAACCTTTTTTACATTAGTTGCAACATTTATGAATTTTAGTTATAGTAAATGCAATGTTTTTCTTTTACATCCAAATGAAATTTTGTAACATAAACTCAATTGCTACCAATTAAAATCCATTCTTAGACCAAAACAATCAAACATAGCTAGTCAGATTTTGTACTTTAACATGCGTGTCTAAGCTCAAACATTCAACTCATCTTTTTCTCCAACTCATAGTTGTTCCACAACCTTTTGTATCATAGCTTCCAAGTATTCTTATTGGCTTTTAAAATCTTTTTACGCTTCGGGCCTACATTTAATTTTGTAACAATACAATCTTTTAAAATAAGAGTTGCATTTAAATTTCACAATGTAACATTTCTAACAAAAGGTATAAATTTTATTAAAATATGTAACCTTTCAAAAAAAAAATGGTTTCAGCTTTTAGTAAAATTTGCAACCTTTTAAGAAAAAATGTTCCATTCGATCTTCTACTTAAATCTTAATAATGTAGCAGGCATATATAGTTTTAACTTTTTTACATTTATAGCGCCATATGATTTATAAATATGGTCGCATCAGTATGAGTATGAGTGAGTGATCCGGTTTAATGTGTGATGTAGTTCTTAATCCATTAACATAAAACAAAACCCAAAACAATTATCATTATTTTTTGTGTAGCAACAACACAAGATTAAGGACATTACAAGACGATATCTATTGTTTGACTACCTTATGCATGGTCTAGCTTTATTTTGTTTACTGTTGATGTCCACTACATTGTAATTTTGTACATAAACAAAGATAAGGACCAACACACTTATGTATAACATCTTGGCCCCATTCCATGCACTTTTCTTCGCATTTTGTGTCTGTGCATTTAAACATTGCATGTATTTGTGTGCAAAGTAGATTTACTTCACCCGGTACCTCATTTCCTAATAATAACAAAAAAAAAAGCACATGCAGTTAATACATTTTTATCATTTGAATTTGTTAATATAAAAATGTACAAAAATAATAAAACAATTATTTCTATTATTTAAAGAAAGAATATTAAAAAAGAAAAAAAACAATACCTGAAGAAGAAAATACGCTTGCTACAAGAATGAGGACCAAAATGGATATGCGTTTCATATCTCAACTCTTTCAATGACCTTTCTTAAAAAAATAAAAAAATAAAAAGTTTAAAGGATGATTTCACTTCATCACCATATGGGGGTATATATACATGCAAGCATTAATTAAATACATATACCATATCACATTTCACACATTAAACACATCATATTACTTATTAATGAATGTTTTTGGTGCATGTACGTGGAGATAACACACTGACCTTGAAATATTAGTAGCGTGTTATATATAGTACTTAACTACCTAATGAATGAATACGTAGTTGGACAGGTGTCACCACCAAATTTCACCCCACCATTTTACCAGCTCAAATACTTCTGTAACCCTAAAATAAAGAAATATTTTATAAAGTAGGATATAATATTTAAATCCAATTTTAATGTTTGTTTTTTGTGATATAGTAAATTATAAAAATATTTAGTTATTAATATATATATATAGAGTGGGGATCCTACGGAAAGTGTGTTTTTCCTAGAAAGTCTAGGAAGCGATCTGGGCCATCCAATGGGTGTGTTTAATGGTTGAGATCATCTAGGTGGCATTTTGGTAATATGGGGTGTTTCTTAAAAATAGGATTATTTAATTAATCAGGGGTACATATGTCATTTAGCTTGTTTTAAATATGGAAATAATTGTCATTCCATAACCACCCCACATTTCTTGCGATTTTTTTTCTCTATCTCTTTCTCTCCCTTTCTCTTTCTCTCTCTCTTCCTTCTATCCTTCATGAAGAAACACATCAAGAAAACACATCGTATTAATCTGCTTGCTGTTAAAACACAGCGTCAAGAAATCCTCCAGCATTACCAGCATGGATGGTAAAACACAGCGTATGAATCTGCTTGCTGTTAAAACACAACTGTATGAATCTGAATGCTAAAACACAACTGTATGAATCTGCTTGCTGTTAAAACACAACTGTATGAATCTGCTTGCTGTTAAAACACAACTGTATGAATCTGAATGCTAAAACACAACTGTATGAATCTGCTTGCTGTTAAAACACAACTGTATGAATCTGAATAATAAAACACAGCGTCAAGAAATCCTCCAGCATTACCAACATGAATGCTAAAACACAACTGTATGAATCTGAATGCTAAAACACAACTGTCTGAATCTGCTTGCTGTTAAAACACAACTGTATGAATCTGAATGCTAAAACATAACTGTATGAATCTGCTTGCTGTTAAAACACATCACCAAGAATAAGCTGATGGTTTTGCAGTTAAATGTTAATAACCATCTCCACAATCAACAAGTGTGTTTGAAGCCATGATTTTTCTCTCTGAAAAATTTATTAAATACGAATACTGCTGGTGAAGAAGAAAACGATAGAAAGAATTGTATATACATATGATTTGAATGAGATTTGGATTCGAAACACAACCAAAATTTCGAAAATCATGGACATAATCAGTTACCTTCGAGATCATGCAATGTTAGTTAATGAAATATAAATTCCAAAAATAAAATTAAAATGTGACATTACATAATTGTCCTTCTAGTTAAAATAACTCAATGCCACATGTCCAATTCTCATTGCTTCCTAGACTTTCTAGGAAAAATACACTTTCTACCCAACTCCTACTATATATATATATAGTATCACAATGTATATAACAGTTATTAATAAGAATCACAATGTAATTTAGGACATATCAACAAATTTAGTTTTCATATACTTTTATTAAAATATATTTAAAAGATACACAATAATAAAAACAATATTATTTGTATACACTCTTATATGAATTATAACTAGGTTATAGACCCATGTATTACATGGGTTGAATAAATAAAATATCTTAATAAGTTAATGAAGATAAAATATCATATAAAAATTGCTTAAAACCACTCATAACAAAAAAAATGTCAAATATTTTCTTTGAATTTTAGATAAAAATATAATACTTTTGAAATAAATTTACACATATTAAAAGGCCAATATATAACAGATAATTATTGCAAATTATTATTAAATACATAAGTTAAAACTTACGATTTAGACAACTTTAATTATAAATAATTTGAAATGGAACACTAACATGAATAATATGCTAGTACTTCCAAATGTTAAACATCAGCTTGAGCATAAACTTAAATTAACGGTTTTCACTTTAATATAATATTTTCTTGTCTTTTCTTTTATGTTTTTGTGATAAGAACATTAAAGTTGATACTTTTTTTTTAAAATGAGCACAAAATTTTTATACTTTGAAGTTTAGCGACTTTGCTTCTTTGGTTTTTTTTTTCTTTTGGTTGTTATACACAGTGTCATTACCATAATGAACTAAACCGATATCGATCGAAATTGAATTCCCGCCGAATCGCACAGGGGAATTCAGTAATTATTACCTCAAATTATATATTTGTTATTGTTAATAACTATAGCAATCAAATCCGTTCCGTTAGTCTTTCCACTGATCATTTGTAAACTCAAGAGCTATATAAATATCCTCTACAATAATTAGAAATAAGTTAATTATTATTGATCATAAATTAAAACATAAGTTAAGGATTATATAAAATTTAGTTCAAATACTTATTTAATTATTTATTAATTTATTTACATACTCATTTAATTATTTATCTTTTTATAATTTAAATACTTTAATGAAAAAAAAGAAAAGAAAACAAAGAGAAAATCTATGTAATCTTTAAAAAGTAAAGTTAAATAAATTGACGTAAATATAAATTGGGATAATGTATAACAATTATTTATATTTATATATTATTAGATATAACAATAACTAATATGATTAGAGATTAATCTAATATATTAATACAGTATTAATTTAATTTAAATACTCATTTAATTATTTATATATTTATAATTTAAATATTTTAATTAAAAAACAAAACAAAGACAAAATCCATATAATTATTAAAAAATAAAGTTTAAGAAATTGACACAAAGATAAATTGGGATAATGTATAATAATCATTTATATTTATATATTATTTAATGGCTAGGAGTTGGCTAGAAAGTCCAAATTTCCTAAAAAGTGTAAAAAGTCATAAAACACCATAATGTCAACCATAAAACACACAAAAAACCCACAAATAACATGATGAAGATTACTAAAACATCATGTATGTGTGTTTTGTGTTGTGTTTTAGATGTTAAGGCTCTGATTATGGAATGACAAATATTATTGTGTTTTATGTTGTTTAGCATTTTGTGTTTTATATTCATAGTTCTACGATGGTGTGTTTGAAGTTTTTATGGACTATTAGAGTTTGAATATGATGTTTTAGTAATTTTCATTCTATTATTTGTGAGTTTTAGGTGTGTTTTATGCCTGAAATTATTGTGTTTTATGACTTTTTACACTTTTTAGGAAACTTGGACTTTCTAGCCGAACCTCACCCATTATTTAATATACTATATTATATATTAATAAGTTTAGAGATTAATTTAATACATTAATTGTATTAGTTTAATAGTGGAGGGTTCAAATAAGAAGAAAAATTTTGTAAGAATAAAAAGAATAAGTTTTAAACCAATACAAATGCTCATTTTTACTTCATTTAATATGTGTATTTAATGTTATTAATAAGGGCATGTAGGTAAATTTTTAATTGTAATTAATTAGCTAACTAATTAAACTTGTAACTCACTTTTAAATATTATTTATTTCAAGATAAAATAATTTAGGGTGAATGACAATTTTCGACATGTGTAGGATAAATTTTAGTATATGTGTAGGATAAATTCTTAAATGCGTATAATAAATTTAGATATGCGTAGGGTAAATTTCGGTAAGTGTAAGATACATGTAGGATAAATTTTAAAATGTGTAGGATAAAATGTTTTTTGCTTTATTAATTAGAGATAACATAATTAATGAGAGAAGTTATAAACTATTTAATGTTTTACCATTATGCCATTTCTTCTTTTTCTTCTTAGATTAAATTTCTTCTCAAATAAACATTCCCCTATATAAATAAATTACATAAGAGAATGCCATATGGCATTAGATAAAAGTAAATGAAATGAGATAATGCCATGGCATCAACTTCATTCTTTTATTAGTATTAGATACGTGATTTCATTCATATGAATAATATTTATGTATATATATAATATGTGTGTGTATTACATATTTTTTTAGTATGCATCCCTTATAATACAAGGTCTATTATGGTATTAAAGTGTTACTAATAAATGTATTTCTACTGTCTGTTCATACGTCCCCCATTGAACAGTTGTTTGTTCATTTGGGGATCACTAATTAGTTGATTCTGATTACTAGTTAGACCCATTAGCTATTCATTGGTCAACCATAGTTGTTTCTGATACGTTGTTTTACTTTTAGCGGTGGAGTCCCGATTTGTTGTTTGGTAGTAATACGTTAATCAGTTGTTTTCACGCAGTTTAGCAAGCTGAACACTATAAATACTTTATTTTGAATATCTTAATACAAAATAAATGTATCGAATACATTCAATATAAACTTTTTTTTGTTTAATTACTGACAGACCTATTTTGACTCACTATAGATTGCAAAGAAGCTTGCAAATATATTTGAGAATACACAGCACCACACAGAATGCAACCCCAATAAAATGTTGCATTAGGCCTAATGCAACCTTTTACTTAAGGAGGTATTAGAAGCATTTGCATTAGACCTAATGCGACTTTTTAAGGCCTAATGCATTCTTTTTTGAAAGTGTTGCATCTAATATACAAAATACAACCTTTTTAGAATGCAACTTTTTTATATTATAATGCAATTTTTTTTACTTTAATGTAACTTTTCTTAAACTCGAACGCAACTTTTTAAAAACTCAAATGCACCTATTATTATAGTTTAGTTAAAAAAAATGCAATATTTTTATACTTAATGTAACCATTATTATTTTCTAATAGAAAAAATGCAACCTTGTTTTACATTAGTTGCAACATTTATGAATTTTAGTTATAGCAAATGCAATCTTTTTTTTTACATCCAAATGAAACTTTGTAACATAAACTCAATTTCTACCAATTAAAATCCGTTCAATCATTGTTAGACCAAAACAATTATAACATTGCTAGTCAGATTTTGTACGTTAACATGCGTGTCTAAGCTCAAACATTCAACTCATCTTATTCTCCAACTCATAGTTGTTCCACAACCTTCTGCATCATAGCTTCCAAGTATTCTTATTGGCTCTTAATACCTTTTTGCATAGCTTGGGACCTACATTTAACCTTATAACAATTCAATCTTCTAAACTAAGAGTTGCATTTAAATTTTCACAATGTAACATTTCTAACAAAAGGTATAAATTTTATTAAAATATGTAACCTTTCAAAAAAATGGTTTCAGTTTTTAGTAAAATTTGCAACCTTTTAAAAAAAAAGTTGCATTAGATCTTCTACTTAAATCTTAATATTTTGTTAAACTTGCAAATTCACATCAAAAAATAAAGTATTTCATATTTTATATTGTAGCATGCATATATAGTTTTAACTTTTTTATTATTCAAAGCGCCATGTGATTTATAAATATCGTCGCATCAGTATGAGTATGAGTGAGTGATCGGTAAACCGGTTTAATGTGTGATCTAGTTCTTAAACCATTAACACAAATCAAAACACAAAACAATTATAATTGTATTTTTGTGTAGCAACTGTAGGATCGTTTTCACGACCAAAACGAGTCATTCAGAAGAGTTCTTGTCAATACGAGAGGCGAAAACTAACGTATTGACTTAAAAACAGCTTGAAATACACTCTAATTGTCTTTTAGATTGATATAACAGCTTTTTACAGCGAGTAGACACTTCAGCAGCACTTCGGCTCTGGAATCGGAAAGTTACAAACGAAAAGACAAGATACATATTTATAGGCGTCATCATTTTGCACGAAACAAACTCATACGAAATAGTCATTTTGTACGAAAAGACTTCACCATTTCGTGCAAAATAGCTTTATACCCATATTTCTCGTATTTCATGCCCTGGTCTATCAAACTATTACAAGACTCGATACAAGACGAAGTCGATAAACATATGCACCAACAGACTCCCCCTTGGATGTCGACGAGTCTTCAGTACTAGTCTTCAGAAAGTCAAGTCTTCAACCTTTATCAGTCTATGTGCATTCTTCCAAAGTATCCGACAGTGTAAAGCATTCTCAATCTCTAACTCTTTTCTCTTTCTCTTTTTCTTTCCCTATCAGAATCGCAACCTGGCTTTATCTTCTCTTGATCAGGTTTCTTGATTCCTTAAGTTCTTCAGCATCCTCAGACTCCATCTTGATGTCTTCAGACTCCCCCTTTCGATAAGCTGGGATCGCAGTCTGCACATCCTTTTGTGAAAAATCCTCAGGTATCGGAACCTGGCTATCCTGCACATTCTTTACCTCAAAATAAATTTCACAAATATAAAATTTGACAAATTTAATCTCTATTTACCACATGTAGAATCAAATACACACTATCATTTTATATTATCTAAAATGATTTAACATTTTTTTTTTAAAAATGAATGACCACTTATACAAAAACCTTTTCAAACACATTTTCCCAAACCTGTTCATCATGTATAGCACTTGGAATTTTGAAAATCAGCTCTCCAACATCAGTTATCGAAAATCTTTTTGAATTTTCAAAAATTTAAGCTAAAACACACTGAAAATCTTTTTGGATTATGATATAAACTAAATGCAGAAAAGAAATATTTACAAACAATATTTTTGTGAGTTTGTGTAAGAGGATCATATCAGTTTATGAAACAAATCACTAGCACCGTTGAGCTTTAAACACTATAAGTTCTAAACGATTCACTTAGATTGTCAGTATACTGATCCACTTAAATTTTCACACAAAGTTCAACTGTTTCGAGATACGAGATTAGTGTTTTAAGCACTTAAACTTATTCGTGTGTACCACTTCAGAATATACTCTCGTATCCAGACTCCTATATTCAGTCTTACAGGTGAATGTACACTAGTAATATCTGTAAAGGGGTTAAATGCGAGACCATGAGAGCTCAGGCTATTGCTTCCGCAAAATCAGAGAGATGATGGTTCGCTTTTCGGTGGGTTCCCTTTAGAGAATCTTTTTTTACAACAGCACATGATTAGCATTTTTCAATGTTTCATCATTTTTTATGCTGAGGGCGAGCTTTAAGATTAAAGCAATGCAAAGTATTATACAAGGACTAGGCTATTGCTCCCGCAAAATCAGAAGTCCAGGTATAATACCCCAGATATCACCACGCACAAAGACCTAGTATGTCAGAAATAGAAAGCCCTTCAAACAAGATTTCAGGGGTTACCTATATATCCGAGAGATGTTCCCCACGAAATAAGCAAATTTAATATTTAGGTTTTTATCTCGAACACAATCTACTAAGCATGCGAAAACCTACTGGCATATCATCAGTGAGACCGTTTATCACATTTTAACTTTTCATATATTTAGCATGCTGTGCTTGTCTACTGATGTACTATCATTTCCTCTTTTTCACAACAAAACTCATTTTTGATTTTATAATGTTTTTGGCTTTTTCAAATTTTCTAATGTTTTTGGATTTTCTGAAAATTTCTTACTCCCCCTAAAATTCAAAACTATTTAAAAAAAATTGAAAACAAACTGTACAAATAAAATAACAACTGATGAGAATCACTTCAATTCACCATCCACTTTGCATAAACAATCAGAACTCCCCCTGACAACAAACTATTTTCCCATTAAGATTTCAAAACACTTAAGTTTGTTTTAATCAAAATGGTTTTTTCCGGAAAATTAGTTTCGTTGATTTTCACAAACCACTTGTAGGTTAGGGGTTTCAACGCATTGTTTTTCAACCAATTTGTATTAAAGTTAAATCAAGTTCAACTTAATGACCTTGATAAACCACTTGTAGGTAAAAACATCACAACTGTGAATTTCTCAAGAAAGATGCCGATTCCTACTCCACACTTACCAACCTGGGAGTTCCGGTAAGTCAGAATTTTTACATATGAAAAACAGACACCCGAGACTGACTATCTTTGGGTGCGACCTTTTCAGTTTCACTTGGGGTTTCAACATTTCTTTTTGATTCATAAAAATCTTTTACCCCTTTTACCTTCCCCTCGACCATTTTCCCAAAAATATGTTTTACTTTTCCATTAAAAGCTTTTTCGACATCAAATTCTTTCTTTTCAGAATAGAATTGATTCGAGATCTCCACTTTACCAACCTTTGATTTTAAATTTTCAGCCCGCAATGGTGGAAAGTTAACATCATCCATTGGCGGTACTGAATTATCACTTTTAACCTCAACTTGTGGCTCCTCTGACTTTGACGAGTCAGATTCATCGCCGGATTTCACATCTGATTTCTTAACAACCCATGTTTGGTTGTTAAGATTTACTCTTCTTTTGTAAAATCTTTTTGAACATTCACCAACTTCATATGTTGAACTTTTAAACACTTTGAATTTTTCAGTTGGTGGTTCAATTTTATCAACAACTTTTTCTTTGAGTTTAGAAACAACTTCCTGTTTTGTGTTGGTTGCCTTTGGACAATTCCAGGCGATGTGACCAACTTCTTGACATCGGTAACAGATTCTTGTCTCTTTTCTCTGATAAACTCTATTCTTCTCAAACTTTTGTTTTTCTGCAAAGAACTCTTTGTTTGATTGCTTCCAGAATGAGCTCTTTTCTTCTTCCTCCGAACTTGCTCCTGAAACAAATACAGTTTTTGGTTTATAAGTTTTCTCATTTTTATGATTTTTCGGTGGAATAAAACCTAACCCTTTATTTTTGAAATTACTGTTATGGTTTGGTTTCTTTTGAAAATCAGAACTAGAACTGTAACCTTTTTTCTTGTTCAATCTTTGTTGAACTCTTGAAGTGTATTTTTTAGGTTTTTCAGTAAGATTTACATCTTTATTTCAGAAATATTAATTTCTGTTAATTTGAAAACCTTTTTAATCTTTTCAATTTGAACACTTCTAATTGGAAATTTTTTATCAGAATATAATTTGTCTGAATCATTCAAAGTATATGCCACTTTGATTGGTTCATCATTCAAATTAGATTTTGATAACAAAAATTCTTTATTATAAACCCTTTTAACCGACGACTTTGGACTGTCAACTGATGATGAACTCGAACTCCCGGACTCAGACTCAGACTTTGACTCTGACTCCTCATCTTTATCCAACACCTGATCGACCACTTTCTTTATTAACTCAGACTCATGATCAGTGTCAGACGATGTGAATGTGACATCAATGTTGTCTGGTAAATCATCAGTTGTTTCGCACTGTAACTTTATATAGACTGCCTTTTTTACTTGCTCCTCATTTGGTTTTCTGGGAGAATAACCTTCCCAGATCGGAGGCAGACACTTGTTATAATTTGCACTTTGTTTCTTACCAGTATCCTTCTCTTCCAACTTCTTATTCTGAAAGGCTTCAAAACCTGCAACAGTTGGATAAATTCTATCAATCAAATAATCAGAACTTGAATAACTTTGCAGTAATCTTCCGATTCTTTCATTTTCTATCTTTTCAGTCTCCAACTCTTGCTTCAATTTTGCACATTCTTCAATATAATGATTGATAGCCTTCTGCTTTGACATCATCACTGCATTCATCATGGTTAAAGCATCTTCTCTTTCAGAATTTGTTTTTTGCATGCTATTCACTGTTCTGTTCAAAACATCATACGATTCTTTCACATATTTGACATCGAACAATAATTTTTCTTTCATCTTGTCAAGCTCACTAAACTTCTCAACTTTTTCTTCACACTGTTTGCAAGGTTCCAAACATTTTAGACAAGGTTTTGTGATCTCAACAATTTTCTCAACTTCAATAATCTTTTCAACTTCAACTATCTTCTCAACTTCAACCATCTTCTCAGCAACTTTAACTTCTTCACTTTGTTCAGACTTCTCTTCCTGAGCAACACTCTCGCATTTTTTTCTTTTTCTGTTCTTTTGCTGCTCTCTTCTCCTTTAGTTTCTCCACTTTATCTGCAAAATAAAATTTATAACTTTCAGGAGATAATAGATTTCTACCAATGTTTATTTGTGTTTCTTCTTCATCATCACTGCTATCAGATGACGATTGATCAATCACTTGGGTTTTTTTCTGAACTATCGTCTGAAGACACAGATTCTCCATCTTGGCTTTTCTCACTGTTATCAAACACACTCATCCATTCTTTCATCAAATCTTGTTCTTGAACTATTTGTGCAATGAATGCTACTAGCTTTGAATCAGGCGAAATGTATTTATCCCAGCTAAAACCTTCTGCCACTTTTTCATCATCTTGATCAATTATACCAAAATAAGCTTTCTTTGTTAACTCTTCGATCGCCTTCCTAGCATGTGCAGTTTGTGGTTCTTGTTGTTGATACGGTTGTTGAGCAACTTGTTGATATATAGCTTTTCGATAGTAATCATTATTTCCGAACGGATTCTGTGATCCTCCTGCTTCTCGATTGGTACATTCCCTCTTGAAATGTCCTTTTTCCCTGCATCGAAAACAAGTAACTTTAGATTTATCAAAACCTAAAGTAGAAACATTAGCATCACGAAAATCATCTCTTCCGGTAATCATCTTAAATTTTTCAGCTCTCCTCAACACACTCGCTAAACACCACTTAATATCCATAAGCTCCATTTCTTCAGCATCAATCTGATCGTAATCCTCTTTTGTCAATATAGGATTTCCGATCCTTCCTGCAACCAATCCCTCATATGATTCTAACACAGTAGCTAGTAATGCCATATGACCTTTAGCGACTTCTTCAGAGAAATTTTGACCATTCTGAAGATGCAACGCGATGTTGCTGTGACACCTGTGTCACTTCAACCATCAAACAAATGCCAAACCAATGAAATATTGTATTTCATACTTGGGATTTGTAAAAATATGTGTATCGTTTGCACATATCAACTCTTGTTCGATTTTAAGCTTTAAATCGCTTTCTGGAGGGTTATACGCGCTCTGATGCGTAAATATAACCAGTTTAATCCAACGAACACTCCGGAATAGTGAAATAGGCTTAACATACCTTAAATAACCTTTACATAACTTAGAAATAAGTTTTAAGGGGTTCGGTGTGCTAAAATAAACTTTTGGGTCATTCAGGGACTAAAAGCGTCAAAAAGTGCACAAGTTTGCACTTTCGCGCATAACTTACGTTCTGAATACATCCGGACATCCAAAAATTTATGTAAGCACTAAAACATTTTATTTTAGTGTTTGGCATAAGAAAAATCCATTCGTCGCGTCATTTGGATCGTTTTTCGCGCTTATGGGCATTCCGTCGTAATTAAGCGAACATCGCGATCGTACGACCAAACGAACCAACATCCGGCATATTTTTGAGCATGTTTCATGTCCACAATGTTTAGGCATCCTTGTGGAGCCTTGAAAATGATTTAACGAGCCTTAAACATGTCGGAAATGGCCTTAATACGCAACGGGGACTGAAAGGGGAACATTGGAAAGTGTTTGCTGATCAGGGGGACCTTAGCGTGACACCTAGCCCCCTTGGCGTCATGCGAGGCCCCTCCTGATCAGCAAAAGACATTTTAAACATATGTTAACAGCCCTTAAACACCCCAAAGGCCAATGCCAAGTGTCAAACTCTTGTGGTGGGGGCAAAATGAGCTACCACAACATTCCTACAAGTGTAGGGATGTGATCATTCCCTCTTCTCCAAGAAACGATCCTAACGGTGAACCGAAATCTATAAATACCCACCACATTCTCACTCATTCCTCACAAGAATCTGATTTGAGAAGCTCTAAGTTGAAACCTTTGTTTCATACCTGAGCTACTTGAATCAAGATTAGCATTCGGGGACCCTTTGTAAGTGTTCCTTCGTTCTTTTATTGCTTTTCGAGTCCGAAAGTCAAACTTTGTTTGACTTTCTGCATTGACCAGTTTATGGTCAATGCGAAGTTCGTTTGAACTTCGCAACGTGAGCGTAATCACGATGGTCATAGTCCCTTGTGACTATGCCTACTGATTACCACGTTGTCTAGGGTAGTAAGGGTAATCGATCTAATAAATCGCTTATACCTTCGAACCCGACCCATTTGGTCGATCATTAGGATCCGAACAAACACATTAGGTGACCATAATATATAGGGAATAACCTTCCGAGGTTATACCTTATGGTCACTTCGTTTAAGTAGTTGTATGATAGGTAGTTTATATGCCTTAGGTAAGTTACCAAAATGCCCTTTTTACGCCAAAATTCATTTTAAGCATATGTAACATAACTTTTGGTATCTAAACTGATTTGGTAACAATATTAGATATGTTAAGGCATATTTTACTTGTCATAGGACTAGTTAGGCATTCCGAACGCGTTTTACGCGAACGACGCGTTAAAGTAGCATAAGCTACCTAAGCGGGCCGTAATGGGTCGTAAGCACTTAGGCTAGGTTTCATTTAGTATGTAGGCTTTGTTAAACCATACTACATGAGTTCCCATACTCATTTGGTTTACGAGCCCTCATTCTATCCGATCCTCCGATATAGGTCCGGTTTATTAACATAGTTACCTATATTAGGTGCCGTTTGATTTCCGTGATCTCTAGCATTGCTTGGTGGTTATCTTAGGACTTCTGAGCAATCTCAAGTGAGTACATAGAACCCCCTCTTTTACTGTTTTCAAACTGTTTTGGGGTGAAGCATGTGTACCTATCTGTTATTTTCATGTTTTCCAAAAGTATAATTGATTATACATGTTAGTACTTATCTGTTGACAAACTGAATGACTATCTATGGTTTAAACACTGATTTTTCAAAGACTATAACATTGATTGTTGAATTGTACTTATTTTGTTCACCAGACCGGTTGTTAGTATGATATAGCGCTATAGGATTTGACACCCCATTCCTGTTGTCATGGAATGTCTGAAACCAATTTGTTTCTCCATCCAAATAGGGATTTCCTTTGTGGTATCCCTATAGTCTCAAAGGTGTATTTTGATGCACTAGGTCTGAATGAATTCTTAAATCACATTATTTTTGTATATTTAGTTATACTCCCAAAAGTATAGTTTGATATGCTCCCATATGCGATATTGTACAAAACCAACATATAATTTGTTAATCATCCGAAGCATATTTTGATATGTTATTTACAAAACCAAAACATAGTTTAATATGTTATTTATTACATCCAAAGCATATTTTGATATGTTATTTATGAAATCAAAACATAGTCTAATATGTTATTTATAAATCCAAAGTATACTTGTAATATACTACTGAAAACTATTATTTTAAACAACCAAAGTATATTTAATGTACTATCTATCTAACGATTGGGTTTTGGTTAGTGTTTAGATAACGGGATGGGTGTAATGTGATGAAAACATGGTAGATACGCCGCTGGTACTTCTTATATATAAGTGTTTTCATTGCATTACATACCGTGGCGTTATTTAGAACACTTGGGTTAACGATATTGGAACTGAAATATATTTTTATATATATTACTCATTCGATTCTCTTAAAATCCAAAGTATATTTTCATATATACTATAAGCCTTTTTATCAAAATATTCTTGTTCGAACAATACATTCAATACAAACTTATTTTACATGGTTATTCACTTAACCATACATTATTCTTTTATAAATATATATCATTGTTTTGTTTATCACTTTTCAAATGATTCATAAAACAAAACATTTTACAAGGATCATGACTGACTTTTGTTAAACAACTTTTTCTAAACTTATAAGTCATGAATCCTATATTCACAAAACCTATGTATCTCACAGGCATTTTTATGCTGACGTACCTATTTTTACATATGTTTCAGGTGCTGTCTTGAGATGATTGTTGATACATGCTACATTTAGGATGGACTCGTGCCTTAGCGACTTTAAAACTTGGAAGATCATAGTTGTACTTATTTGATTGTATTAAAACAATGAGTTCATTTATTCAATAAAACAAATTTATTAATTCCATGGTTATGAAACAATGATTCTGTTACAACACTCCCTGACGTTTCCGCCACGTCTAGTTGTTTTACGTGGTCGGGGTGTGACAGAAAAGTTGGTATCAGAGCCAATGGTTATAGGGAATTAGGTTATTAGTAATGCTTTGACCTAGACTATAACCTTCCTAGGACCCTAACACAAGTTTTCTTGTGTTTAGTTTTAAAACAATACCGTCACTTATTCTTAAGTGACAACCACAATAAGAACACAAATTTCTATTCCACTTTGAAAACTAATTATCTATTCTAGGGTGATTTATTATATGGTTTTGAACCCTTTAAGTTTTCAAAATCCCGTCAAAGTTAGTCTAAATAATGTGAACACGTGCAAACTGGAAGGGTGGGTGCCTGTACCCTGAGCTTTCTGTCTAAGGCTAGAGTGTTCGTACAAATCCGCAATATCGGACCAGTCACTCTTACCTGGGAACTCTTGGGGTGAGTGTCCACTTATAGGCGAGCATGTCTTCGCGATACATTATTTTTGACCTATTTACTTTGATTGATCACCGGAGTTGTTTGTTGCTTTGTAGTAACGAACAAATGACCATCATCCTTGCTTTCATCAGATTTATTTCATCTCATTCTTTTCGTCTAATTCTCTCACTCGTTTCCTTTCATGTTTTCCTCTTTTAGAATGCCTCCTCGACGCGAAAACCAGATAGCGACTGCCGAACTGGCAGAAATCATTGCGCAGCAAATGGCTGCTCAATTCCCAAACCTCTTTGCTCAATGGAACCAAGCCAACAACAACAATCATGCTCCATGCAAATTCAAGGATTTTAACTCGGCTAAACCACTCAAGTTTAGTGGTTCTGAGGGAGCGACTGGGCTTCTTCAATGGTTCGAGAGCACTGAGAATACGTTCCGTCACGTTCAGTGTCCTGATAATCGCAAGGTCGAGTTTGCTTCTAGTGTGTTTCAAAAAAGGGCTCTTACATGGTGGAACGGGGTTATGAGAGACCGTGGTGCTGAGGTTGCATTAGCACAGACTTGGGCTGAGCTTAGGGCTCTTATGATGAAGGAATTCTGTCCTCGTCATGAGCTAAGGGCTCTAGAAAGGGAATTTGATGATTTGAAGCAAGACAGTGGGGAACATCGAGCCTATACTGACCGCTATGAGGAATTGAGCTTGTTATGCCCTACTATGGTTACGCCTCTGGATAAGGCGATTGAGAAATACATTGATGGTCTTCCTGACGTAGTTCAGGATATCGTTACTGGCAGCAACCCTACTACTGTCAGACAAGCCATTGAATTGTCTGCCACTCTGACTGAATCCCATATCAGGAAGCGCAAGCTGTTTCGGAAGGGCGACTCAAGACCATCTGACAAGACTGCTCAAGTGGAACCAAAGGAAGAAAATGCTGAGGTATCCAAGAAGAAGAAGCGCAAAGCCTCTCAAAACTGCGCCATAACTGCTCGAGACAAACAGGTTGCACCAAACCAGCCAGCACAACCTCGCAAAAGACAAAACTATGTTGGTACCGCACCTTTGTGCAACAAGTGCAACCGTCATCATCTGGAGCAAGAACAGTGTCACAAATGTACCCACTGTGGGCGGTTGGGACATTTGATCAATGTTTGTCGTTATGCAAATCAGGCTGCTGCAAACCCTGTTGCTGTTCAAGCACGGTTCCCTCCGGGGTCATGTTATAACTGTGGTGATCTTACTCACTACATAAACAATTGCCCAAGACTTGTTAACGCACCTCCAGCGCGAGGACGAGCATTTAACATCAATGAGGCAAACGGGAACAATGATGCAGCAGTGAACAATTAGTGTTTTGTAATTCCTTGGTTGTTATCTTTTGACACTTCAAGACAACTCAGTTGTTGCATAAATAAAGATTTGTTGTTTTTATTTATGCGTTTGTGTGAATGTTTGATGCAACCTTATGATGTCAACCCAAAGATAAACTACTCGTGTGGTTCTGTCATTTTATGATCACTTGTGATCTCCCCAAGAACCTTAAACACTCGTTTCTTTTAAGAAACAAAGCCAAACTCTTATTGAAAATCCTTCTATCATTATAGATGGAACCTTGAAAATGATTAAAGTGCCAAATGAAATCCATGGATTGGATTCCTAGTGTGCTTTAAATGTCCATACCTAAAGATAACAAATTAAAGAATCAAGTTAACTAATTTTGTGCTTATGTGTTTTCTTACATGTTTTATGGTCGTATGTGATCCATCCAAATCCTCGTAGAATCTTTCATATCTCATATGAGGAATTCATAGTAGGATATCCAAAGATACTATCTTAAATCCTTAAATGACTCCTACGTAGTAGTCAAGTCCCTTGGGTTTTAAAGTACTATTCTAAAATTGGACCCCTTGAGTGGTCTAAATAAACAGATTGATTTGAAAATCTAATTAGAAATATCATGTGATGATATAATTTAAAAAGATCCCTTAAGTGGTCTATTTAAGGAGATCGTACGACGGTCTAGTTAAGAAGATCATGTGTTGATCTAGTTAAAAGGATCGTTCGATGATCTAATTAAAAGGACCCTTTGGTGGTCTAGTCAAGTCGCTTCATGTTTATTCAATTGACTTTTCCTCTACGCATTGTGAAAGGAACTGTGCGGACTGTGCAAGGAATTTCGTAATTATGGAGGCCTACATAATTATGGAATACAGTGCACAGAAACCACAGGGAGCTTTGTCATGTGTTAAGACCTATAGTGACAAGAATAATGATACGGGAGAAGTCTTGGACCTTGACCAATGTCATTTTATCTTACACTCCCCAATTCTGATTTCAAGCACACACAAGTTTCCTATGATAAGTCTTCATAAGAAACGTCTTCTGTCCGTAGTCCAAAAAAAATTCCATGTTTTACTACTACAAGGAATTCACTTTGAGGGTTAACAAATTCGCTAAGAATCCTAACATGGCCCAGAGTTTTACTTAAGGGTTCAATGGATCTATTAGAAGGCGAAACCGTCACAGCTGTCTTCACGAGTTTCCTCTAGAATTAAATTTCGGGACGAAATTTCCTAAAGTAGGGGAGACTGTGACACCTGTGTCACTTCACCATCAAACAAATGCCAAACCAATGAAATATTGTATTTCATACTTGGGATTTGTAAAAATATGTGTATCGTTTGCACATATCAACTCTTGTTCGATTTTAAGCTTTAAATCGCTTTCTGGAGGGTTATACGCGCTCTGATGCGTAAATATAACCAGTTTAATCCAACGAACACTCCGGAAAAGTGAAATAGGCTTAACATACCTTAAATAACCTTTACATAACTTAGAAATAAGTTTTAAGGGGTTCGGTGTGCTAAAATAAACTTTTGGGTCATTCAGGGACTAAAAGCGTCAAAAAGTGCACAAGTTTGCACTTTCGCGCATAACTTACGTTCTGAATACATCCGGACATCCAAAAATTTATGTAAGCATAAAAACATTTTATTTTAGTGTTTGGCATAAGAAAAATCCATTCGTCGCGTCATTTGGATCGTTTTTCGCGCTTATGCGCATTCCGTCGTAATTAAGCGAACATCGCGATCGTACGACCAAACGAACCAACATCCGGCATATTTTTGAGAATGTTTCATGTCCACAATGTTTAGGCATCCTTGTGGAGCCTTGAAAATGATTTAACGAGCCTTAAACATGTCGAAAATGGCCTTAATACGCAACGGGGACTGAAAGGGGAACATTGGAAAGTGTTTGCTGATCAGGGGGACCTTAGCGTGACACCTAGCCCCCTTGGCGTCACGCGAGGCCCCTCCTGATCAGAAAAAGCCATTTTAAACATATTTTAACAGCCCTTAAACACCCCAAAGGCCAATGCCAAGTGTCAAACTCTTGTGGTGGGGGCAAAATGAGCTACCACAACATTCCGACAAGTGTAGGGATGTGATCATTCCCTCTTCTCCAAGAAACGATCCTAACGGTGAACCGAAATCCATAAATACCCACCACATTCTCACTCATTCCTCACAAGAATCTGATTTGAGAAGCTCTAAGTTGAAACCTTTGTTTCATACCTGAGCTACTTGAATCAAGATTAGCATTCGGGGACCCTTTGTAAGTGTTCCTTCGTTCTTTTATTGCTTTTCGAGTCCGAAAGTCAAACTTTGTTTGACTTTCTGCATTGACCAGTTTATGGTCAATGCGAAGTTCGTTTGAACTTCGCAACGTGAGCGTAATCACGATGGTCATAGTCCCTTGTGACTATGCCTACCGATTACCACGTTGTCTAGGGTAGTAAGGGTAAGCGATCTAATAAATCGCTTATACCTTCGAACCCGACCCATTTGGTCGATCATTAGGATCCGACCAAACACATTAGGTGACCATAGTATATAGGGAATAACCTTCCGAGGTTATACCTTATGGTCACTTCGTTTAAGTAGTTGTATGATATGTAGTTTATATGCCTTAGGTAAATTACCAAAATGCCCTTTTTACGCCAAAATTCATTTTAAGCATATGTAACATAACTTTTGGTATCTAAACTGATTTGGTAACAATATTAGATATGTTAAGGAATATTTTACTTGTCATAGGACTAGTTAGGCGTTCCGAACGCGTTTTACGCGAACGACGCGTTAAAGTAGCATAAGCTACCTAAGCGGGCCGTAATGGGTCGTAAGCACTTAGGCTAGGTTTTATTTAGTATGTAGGCTTTGTTAAACCATACTACATGAGTTCCCATACTCATTTGGTTTACGAGCCCTCATTCTATCCGATCCTCCGATATAGGTCCGGTTTATTAACATAGTTACCTATATTAGGTGCCGTTTGATTTCCGTGATCTCTAGCATTGCTTGGTGGTTATCATAGGACTTCTGAGCAATCTCAAGTGAGTACATAGAACCCCCTCTTTTACTATTTTCAAACTATTTTGGGGTGAAGCATGTGTACCTATCTGTTATTTTCATGTTTTCCAAAAGTATAATTGATTATACATGTTAGTACTTATCTGTTGACAAACTGAATGACTATCTATGGTTTAAACACTGATTTTTCAAAGACTATAACATTGATTGTTGAATTGTACTTATTTTGTTCACCAGACCGGTTGTTAGTATGATATAGCGCTATAGGATTTGACACCCCATTCCTGTTGTCATGGAATGTCTGAAACCAATTTGTTTCTCCATCCAAATAGGGATTTCCTTTGTGGTATCCCTATAGTCTCAAAGGTGTATTTTGATGCACTAGGTCTGAATGAATTCTTAAATCACATTATTTTTGTATATTTAGTTATACTCCCAAAAGTATAGTTTGATATGCTCCCATATGCGATATTGTACAAAACCAACATATAATTTGTTAATCATCCGAAGCATATTTTGATATGTTATTTACAAAACCAAAACATAGTTTAATATGTTATTTATTACATCCAAAGCATATTTTGATATGTTATTTATGAAATCAAAACATAGTCTAATATGTTATTTATAAATCCAAAGTATACTTGTAATATACTACTGAAAACTATTATTTTAAACAACCAAAGTATATTTAATGTACTATCTATCTAACGATTGGGTTTTGGTTAGTGTTTAGATAACAGGATGGGTGTAATGTGATGAAAACATGGTAGATACGCCGCTGGTACTTCTTATATATAAGTGTTTTCATTGCATTACATACCGTGGCGTTATTTAGAACACTTGGGTTAACGATATTGGAACTGAAATATATTTTTATATATATTACTCATTCGATTCTCTTAAAATCCAAAGTATATTTTCATATATACTATAAGCCTTTTTATCAAAATATTGTTGTTCAAACAATACATTCAATACAAACTTATTTTACATGGTTATTCACTTAACCATACATTATTCTTTTATAAATATATATCATTGTTTTGTTTATCACTTTTCAAATGATTCATAAAACAAAACATTTTACAAGGATCATGACTGACTTTTGTTAAACAACTTTTTCTAAACTTATAAGTCATGAATCCTATATTCACAAAACCTATGTATCTCACAGGCATTTTTATGCTGACGTACCTATTTTTACATATGTTTCAGGTGCTGTCTTGAGATGATTGTTGATACATGCTACATTTAGGATGGACTCGTGCCTTAGCGACTTTAAAACTTGGAAGATCATAGTTGTACTTATTTGATTGTATTAAAACAACGAGTTCATTTATTCAATAAAACAAATTTATTAATTCCATGGTTATGAAACAATGATTCTGTTACAACACTCCCCGACGTTTCCGCCACGTCTAGTTGTTTTACGTGGTCGGGGTGTGACAGTTGCAGTGTAACACATGACCATTACTGCTGTTAGAGCTTTGAAACTGATGACTTGAGGTTGAAACATTCGGACTAACACTAGAGTATGAAGAAAAACCACTGTTACTGTTTGAGCTTTGATTAACTGATCCGGATGAGTTTTCTGCACTAAACGCGGTTTGGACCTTTGGACTTGTTTCAACATCCTTAACACTCCCTTTGTAATACATTTTGATGTCTTGTTGACCACTTGGATTGTTCATTCTAGCAATCTTTTGCTGTTCAAGATCTTGTCCTTCAATTTTTTCAATGAACTGAGAAATTGTCAATTTTTCATATTCTCCAGTGTTCTTTAAGATCATCAGATATGTACCCCATTCTTTCTGAGGTAAAGCATCAGCTAATTTATCAACCCATTCTTCTCGATCTTTGTTGATATCCAAAAGAGACATTGATCTCACTAAATGACAATATCTTTCGATCAGTTTCTTTGAAGTTTCACCCGGCAAACTCGTAAACAAATCAAATTCTTTCTTTAACAATGATTTCTTACTCCTGATCATCTTCTCACTTCCCTCAAACTTAACTCGAAGTGCTTCCCAAATCGAACGTGAAGTATTATCATGTTGAAGTAATATGAAGATGTCTTCTTTCACAGCTTGCTGGAGTAGACTAATCATCATCTTTTTTGCTTTATACATATCTCGTTCTTTGTCCGACAACTCAGAAATAGTTTTAATAACACCCACATCTGTACAAGGTTTAACATACTTTTTCTCAATACACTGCCAAGACCTCAAATGATTAGCTTGAACCCAGTTTTCGAATCGGTCTTTCCAACCATAATATTCTTCAATACCCATTAGCTTCGGGAGTTTTTGCAAAGTTCCGGTTTCATTTTCCATGTTCATGCTCTGAGTAATACTAGCAGGAGTACTCGGGGCAGTAGCGAACGCGTTATAAAATTCCTCTTCCATGTTTCAGTAACAAGTTTTCACAAAAACAGCTTTCAAGCGAAATAACACAATTCACACGAAATGAACTTGATGCGAAATTGACCTCTTCACACGAAATAACCTTTACAAACGAAATGAACTCCTTGGTATGAAATGAGTGATTTCGTACGAAATGAAAAACTTCTTCAAGCGAAATAACCAGTTCAAACGAAATGATCTGCAAGATGATTCCGTACGAAATGACTCACACGAAATGAACTATTTCATGCGAAATGAACTAAATCTCAAACGAAATGAACCATAAATGTGATTTCGTACAAAATGAAAGGTTTATTCCGTGCGAAATGATGCTGATATCATACTTTCGATCTGATTTTCAAGCGAAATGAACATTTTGAACAATTTTTAGGTCGATTTTAGGTCCAATTCTTTCAAGGTTTTGTTAAAACAGTGTTTTGCATGTAATGTGAGAAACTCAAGCCATTTTAACCGTGAAATCTCCGTTAAATTTGAAAAAATGTGAAGAAAGTGAGTAGAGGTGAGATTTTCAGATGAAATCAAGCTGAATCGGTAAGAACTCTTCCTCCTGAGCTCTGATACCACTTGTAGGATCGTTTTCATGATCAAAACGAGTCGTTCAGAAGAGTTCTTGTCAATACGAGAGGCGGAAACTAACATATTGACTTAAAAACAGCTTGAAATACACTCTAATTGTCTTTTAGATTGATATAACAGCTTTTTACAGCGAGTAGACACTTCAGCAGCACTTCGGCTCTGGAATCGGAAAGTTACAAACAAAAAGACAAGATACGTATTTATAGGCGTCATCATTTCGCAGGAAACAAACTCATACGAAATAGTCATTTCGTACGAAAAGACTTCACCATTTCGTGCGAAATAGCTTTATACCCATATTTCTCGTATTTCGTGCCCTGGTCAATCAAACTATTACAAGACTCGATACAAGACGAAGTCGATAGACATATGCACCAATAGCAACAACACAAGATTAATGACATTACAAGATGATATCTTTTGTTTGACTACCTTTTGCATGATTTAGCTTTATTTTGTTCACTGTTGATGTCCACTACATTGTATTTTTGTACATAAACAAAGATAAGGACCGACACATTTATGTATAACTTCATGGCCCCATTCCATACACTTTTCTTTGCATTTTGTGTCCGTGCATTTAAACATTGCATGCATTTGCGTGCAAAGTGGAATTACTTCACCCGGTACGTCATTTCCTAATAATAACAAAAAAAGATGCAGTTGTTACATTTTTATCATTTAATTTGTCAATATATATATGTACAACAATAATAAAACAATTATAACTATTATTTAAAAAACAATACCTGAAGAAGAAAATAACTTCCTACAAGAATGAGGACAAAAATGGATATGCGTTTCATATCTCGACTCTTTCAATCACCTTTCATAAAGAAATAAAAAAAATCAGAAGTTTAAAGGATGATTTCACTTCAACACCATATGAGGGTATATATATACATGCAAGCATTAATTAAATACATATACCATATCACATTTCACACATTAGACACATCATATTACTTATTAATGAATGTTTTTGGTGCATGTACGTGGAGATAACACACTGACCTTGATGTAACATTTGCAAAATTTCAACCGTTGTACACTTTTGATCGTTTTCGTATTTAATAAAATTTTATATTTTATTTACGAAATACGTAATCGTACGATCGAGCGAAACGATATTCATGACACTTCCGGAACAAAATCCAAGTTACATATGCCCTAACACCCTTATATAACCTAAATATTAGGTTAGAGGGGTTAAAAATGGCCAAAATGTGATAATACAAGTCCAGGGGCCAAAACTGTCAAAAGTGAAACTTTTGATTTTTCAGAAGGCCTTACGGACCGTAAGACTTGTGTCCATACGGTCCGTATAGCATGCCCAGATGTAAATAAATTTCTTTTTCACCAAGTATTGCCACCTTCCTCCCTTGTGTTGACACCTAGCTCCGTCCTTGCCACTTCTAACCTGGTCTTGACACATGTTAGGACACTAATAAACATCCTATAACACATGGCAACACTGATGTGTGCAAAATGTAACATATAAATTACATCAAATGAGGCATAAAACTAACCCTTTTTTTAGTATTAATGTTGGAAAACGTGTGTTTTTGTCTTCCTTTTGAAATTACAGGACCAAATGAACTTAAACGAACAAAAGGAACAAATATACAGCCAAAACCAACATAAATACAAAGAAAAGGAATAGACGTGACATGCCCGACCCCTCGGCAGCATCCCCAAAGCAACATAAATACATAAAAGACTCGGCACTTTTTATTTGGTTTTGTATTAATGACTTTAATAACTAGTTTCTTATGTTGAAGGTGAATTATTCCTATCATTTTTCCATGGTGTATTGGCGTTAGTTTACTGTCTATACAAAGTAAAAGATTGCATCATTCATGGTTTACGGTCTATATAAAAGCATGCTGACTACCTGATTGGGGGTTAGGGGAATGGTTTGGTAAGGTTCTTGCCTTGTTCAGTGTATAGATCCTGCAAGGACCTGGTTCAAGCTTACTAGGACCTCCTTCAATACCCACTGGTATTGGATGGCGGGGGTGCGAATAGCTTGAACCCCTCATATGTAAACTACTATTAATACATTAAACTGGCTTCTTGGGATTGTATCCTTGCTGACTCAAACCACTTAGCCGAGGGTAACGTCACCTTCAAAAGAAAGGCCTACCACTTTTCGCATTAATAACTTAATTAATTATGTTTCAATATTTCGACCCTTTGGGATTGTATCCCTGTTGACTCAAACCACTGGGTTGGGGGTAACGTCACCTTCAAAAGAGTGGCCTACTACTATAACGAAGATAATCTCTTAAAAAGGCCGAAAGTGCGAAAATCATCAAAGGATATATTAAAGACGAGTCAGATCCAAGTGATTCATCTTGTCTATCTGTTTTTATTTTTATTTATTTCTGCATTTTTAGTTTTTATTTTCATGTTTCAAATCTTTTCTCAAAAAATTAGATTGATTAGACGTTGAGGATAAACCGGTACTAAAAGCTCTTGTGTCCTTGGACGACCTCGGTATCTTACCAACGCTATACTACACTCATGATGGATGCATGATACGTGGTTGAAAACCGGTGTTCGTAATCGTGTAATTTATGTTTTTACATGAGTTTTAATCTTGAATAGCCTACTTTTAATTAGATTTGTGTTTTTGTAGGTTTAATGAAGTTTAAGGAGCTTTTCGGAAGTTTTACGAGTCACCAGGTCGAAAACCGAAGCACCGGGACGCATTATGGATCAGCCGGAAGTGCGAAACGAAGAAATCGGAGAAGTGGGCTGGAGAGCCCGTCGCCGACGGGTCCCAGGCAGTCGGCGACGCCCCTTAAAAAGTGCCTTCGGCACACAACTCCCATATACAGTCGAATAAGCCATCGGAGAAAAGGAGCTCAAAGGGAACCCGTCGGCGACGGGGTCAGGCCCGTCGGCGACGGGCAGTGGTTTCTCAGAACGCGAATTTTGGCATTTTTTGGGTTAAGCTCGATGTTTATTGGTCTTGGAGCATTCAATTCGGGAGTTACACATTCTTTGAAGGTTTGAATCACATCTTGGAGCCATAATCATCCATCTTCCATTACCAATTCACCAACCATCATCACCACTACCGAATTAACACCCGAATTATCACGAGTTCCATTCCATAACCCTAATCATCACCTTCACTTTAATCCATTCATCACCACCAACCATTCCAAACCCTAACCACCATCTTCACAACTTCAAAGCTTCAAGATGATGATGTTCGAATTCTCAATTTCCGGTGATAGCATTCGTCCTTCTATGAGCGGCTAATTTCTTGGAGGTTTTACCCCGGTGTAGACTTTTGTAAGAGTTAGGGTTTATTATGTTTTGATGTTTGCTTTGTGACAACTTGATTTACATTTGAATCTTTGGACAATTGTCCTACGTTTGTATTGAATTTGCAAATTGTCGAGTGAATGATTAAATTTGACTTTGTGAAATGGATACACGTATTTATGCCTTGTCTTTTGATAGGATTTGCTAGTCCAAAGTAACGAAGTGCATCGTGGTCCGTTGTCTATGACGTTGATAGCGATTGGAACCTAAACTTTGTGATTGTTGACCCGTTAATGAATTATTTCAAGTAAATCAAATTAAAACACATAGTAACCCTAAGCCTTGCATTTGTTGAAACCGGGTGTGAGCCTTGTTTTCTTATTATTGTTCAAACAATCAATTTCATTCCTTGCAATCTGTTAGTCACTAGTAGTTAATCAATCCAATTATTTTAGTAATTTTAATTCACATCTTTTCAATCAAACAAAAATACATAAAAAAACAAGATAGCAAGCTTCATAAGTTGTGACTCATATTCTCATATTTCAATTCAATCAAATCCACTCGCAAACCACATACTCTTCGTGGTTCGACCCCTTGCTACCACTAACTATTTGTTAAGGGTAATTTGGGACTATAAATATTATCTTTGACCAGAGCGCGACACTCCAATCAAATTTTGGCGCCGTTGCCGGGGAGTGCGTGCGCTTTGTGTTTGGATTATTGCTTGAATTTACGTGATTATATGTTTAATTTGTTTAGTTTCTTTTTGTACTTTGTCTTTTTCTTTGTTACACGGGTGTGTTACTTATTCAGGTTACAGGTAGTGCATGCATACGCGGAACTCCGGGAGGACTTCACCGTTAGTCTACGAACCGGAAATCGAAAGAGTAGCAAGAAGAAACCTAGCAAGCCGGTTAGAAGCAACTCTTGCTTCTAATCAAACCAACCAAACACCACAATTCACACTGACCATTGAAACCGATTCAATGGCAAACTAAAACTCAAACCAAAACCTCAACCAAAACCAAAACCCGAACCAATTTCAATACCGAAGAAACTTCAATCCCGCCCAAAATATCCAACCTATACCTCAAGAGCAACCGGGTGGTAACAATAACTCTAGACCACCCACACCACCTTTCCGAAACCAAAATGCCAACAACACCCAAAGAACACCCCAACAACAAAACCTTCACCGAAAAAACTCCTTACCCATTCACCTTGATGATCGGAATGTTAATTCCGACCGTAGAGGCAATCGAGATCGTGGCAATCCCGCGAATGAAGACCCGTTCTTTAATATAGACGATTTGAGAAACGCTATCCCCGATGACGAACCGTATAGTGTTCCCGGTTATCAATCGCCGGAACATGTGAGTGTTCATACGGAATATTCGGATGATGGGGATATTACGATGATCGGGCCAATGATGATGAAGATTGGGGGTATTTGAATAGGGGTAACGTCTACAACGCTAGAGGTTTTGAAGATGATGAGCTTGGCTACCAAAACGCCAACTTTGTGGGGAACGATGATTATGGGTATGGGAATAGAAGAAATGACGGTTACGAAAACAACCGCCAACCACGAAACAACAACCAAAGGAACCGGAATGAGGGGTTTTACAATAAAAATAACAACAACAATGCTAACCCTAACCGGATTCCTCGTTTTGTGGGAGGAGGTCATCAAAGAGGGAACCAAGATGGAAACCGAAGAGGTGATAGAAGGGATAATCGAAGGCCGGTGGATCAAGAAGTTAACGGTCCGCATCATCGTCAACAACCTCCACGGGGGGTAAATGACCGTTTTAGGCCGGTAGTCACCGAGAATGACTCTCCAATAGTGTGTGAAAGGAGGATGTTCGATTACAAGCCTCACTACATCAATATACTTCCCCACTTCAATGGGAGGTCTAATGATGAGCCGTACACGCATTTGGCAGATTTTTCTTCCATTTGTAACACTATCGGGGGGCACAACTTTGCATTAGAGGAGGTCAAGCTTCGATTGTTCCAGTTTTCATTAAAAGACAAGGTGAAACAATGTTTCCTTACACTTCCGGCGAACAGTATTCGGACATGGGGTGAGATGCAACAAGTATTCCTTGATGAGTACTATTCGATGGCAAAGACTGATGATGAGCGGGATGAAATAAGGTCGTTTCGGCAATTATCGAGTGAACCGTTGCACGAAGCATTTACAAGGTACAAAGAGTTGATTCGGAAATGCCCACATCACCAAATAGAGAAGTGGGAATTGGTTAAGTGTTTTGTACGGGGTTTGGATGATGCGACATGGAATCGCCTCGAGTCAACGAGCAACGGAACTTTATTGAGCAATCATGAAGATGATGATTGGGAATTCCTCGAGCGGATGAGCAAGCGGTCTAAAGAAAAGGAATCGGCCGATAGAGCCAAGAAACATCCCGTTTCCCGATCACTTCTCGATCTTGATTCTAAGGATCGAATTTCTACCTTAGAACGGGAAATGGCTCGTATGAAGAAGAAGGAGGTGAATGCGGTTCAATTCGCAGTGTGTGAAGAGTGTGGAGATATCGGCCATAGAACCGAGCAATGTCCAACGGGGCCGAGTGATTACACCGAGGAGGTAAATCAAGTGTATGGGGATCGAAAGCAATACGACATGAATTCCAACACTTACCATCCAGGTTTGAGAAATCACCCTAACTTCTGGTATGGTAATGCCTCGAATCAAATGAATCCGAATTTTCAATTGGGTAATCAAGGTGGTCAAGGTGGTTCTTCTTACAACAACCGGCAAGGTGGTAACCAAGGGGGTTACCAAAGGAATTACAATCAAGGGGGTAGCCAAGGGTATCAAAGCCGAGAAAGTAATTATCAACGTGGTTACAACCAAAGTGGAAATGGGGGTAATGCTTCTATGTCACACCCTCAAAATACCACCGAGGGAGTGTCCCTGTTAGGCGTGTGACCACTAGCAATGAGCCACTAATTACATTGAATCATAAGTTTAAAATAACGTTCCATCAATTAATAATGAAAAAATCCCAATCATAAGTTATTCAAAAACCACAAGTTCAGCGGAAGCGTTAACGTAACATAATGTAAATACTTTCCAAACAACTATAGTAAATAAATGTTTGATAAATAAACCCATCAATGCAACCATGACCACTCACGCCCTCCAGCCAGCAAGTTCCTGTTCCCAAGTATCTAACGACCTGCGAGCATGTAACAAGTGTATCAGACAAAGCTGGCGAGTTCACAGTTTTAGAAAACGTTTGTTACCCATTGTATGTAAAACAGTTCACTGACAAATGCAAGTAATATTGTTAATATCTCAATTCCGAACAAGACGGCTCCTGAAGTACATGACTGCCCTTTCCCACGTACTCCTATCCAGTACTGGGCCCGACTGGGTCATTAGTTCACATCCGTCCTCTCTAGGAGCGGTGTGAGGGTGCCAAACCTAAGTAGCGCTACCAACTAATACCCGTTACCCTCCAGATAACAATATAAGGGACTTACAAGAATGATAGGTGAGAATATTAACCAATATACCCGTTTTTACCCGAAAGACTTATCCCTCCACGGGATACCCACTGACTGTCCCCAACCACTGGGACGCATGCTCGAATGTAGTGAACTCACCTTTGGTTTGCTCGGTAAGGTTAGCGTATGTGTTCGTAATTTGATCAATCCAATCCTATTATGGTTTCAATACTAGTCAGTTATTTATTCAAGTAGATCACATATCATTATCATGCAAGTATGAATAAACTTAGCACGTATTGTCACACAAGTTACAATGAATGTTCCAGTTATATACGTCTTCGCCACACCGACCCGCGTAAGTAGCCCCTACCCGTTTAACCCAACCGGCCCAAACTCTTGAACGAGGCCCAAGTACATTGCTCAGTTTCTTTTCTATAATATTTGAAATAGATTTGCATCATTTAATCAGTTTTTATTCAATATCCTCAAGTATTCATCGATGGCAGTTAATATCAAAACAACTTCTAAAACACTATTGTTCATCATCATGCAACTTATTAATAAAACATCAAAACAATTTTTAAAACATACCCCTTTCAGTGAGTACTTATCATGAATTCATATTTGCAATCTCACCCTATCAGAATTCAACAAACACTATCATCTCATCATTTAATATGCCTAACATGCTTACTGACAATATTATCAAAATGTCTATTTGATTAGATCAACACATGGGAATTTAATATACATAACATGCTTACTGACAATCATGCATTTAACATAACATGTTTGATTAGATCCACACATGGGCCGCCATTTTTAGTCAAGGTCATCCACCTTATCAATCATTTAATATTAATTCTATTGGACCTCTAAGCATCAAGATTTATTGTGAATCACATATTATACATCACCAAATCAGTAATCAAGAACTAACAATCCCTATTCTAGTCAACCCAATGATTCCTTATCTCCTAGATGATCCACCCCCCTTCCCCCACGTTACCAGCCGCGAACAACAACATCATGATATCGACATCCAATTTCACATAGCATACTCATCATTAAAACACATCGTTTGCACTTTACATTAGAAACCATACAACTGTAATAATCAATATCACATATTATAACCACATAGTTAATCATTATACGTCATTCAATAACACATATAACATTATCTTGCCGGTATGAATAACAATAGACAAGAACCACTAACCAAGACTCTAATCGAATGAGATGCTAACTCGAATGAGGGGGGGCTTCTACCACTGCGATCGCGCAACTCAGGAGGAGCCTAGGGTTTTTGGTATATTGATATTAACATATTATGCTACCTAAGGTGTGTATATGCACTGATGTATTGGCCGGCCCCAATCTACTAATCAACTTGGGCTTTACCAAGCCCAATCATGAATATTATGCATACATAAGTTCGGGTCTCTAATTGGTGCCCAATATAATTCATAGAGTCATAATAACTTGGAACAAGGGCCGCCGAGCCCATTTGGGCTTTACCCGGCCCAAGCATGACTTCGGTGCAATTGTGCTTGGTTTGGGCTTCGGCTCGTGAACTTGGCCTAGAGTAACTTGTGTGTGTGCGTGGGCCGTAGGGGAGTGTAACAAGTGCAGCCCAAATGTAATCTAAGGCCCAACATACAAACAATAATTCTCGTTTACGTTAAGGTTTAACAATTAACAAATAGCAAGCGTTCACCGTAACGTGTGATAAAAACGTAGTGTAACAGGAACAATACCAGATTAAAAGTTACAAGGTTAGACAACGCTAAACTTGAAAGTTCGGGTTGTCACATTCTAACTCTCAAGGTGACGACTCGTTCAATTCTAAAATGGATGCTCTCATGAATGCTATGAGTACCCTTACAACCGAAGTGAGGAAAGAGTTTGAAGTAAGGGATAAATCTCATAAGGCGCTGGAGAAGCAAGTGGGGCAACTTGCTCAAGAGATGGCTCAAATTCGTGGAAGTGGAGGAGGACTTCCAAGTGACACCACGGTGAACCCTAAGCATCAAGGGTCGAACTCGAAGAACACACGTGAGGTACCAATTAATAAAATTACTTTACGTAGTGGTCGAGTAGTAGATAATGGTGTTGAGCCACCACCACCCGAGTTTGTTGAAGGGGTGGTGGAAGATGCGAGTGATGACGAAGGTAATAACGGTCAAACGGGTCAAAATAAAAATGATTTAAAAAGTAATAAAAATACACCCGTTGTGACCGTTCCCATCCCAAAGGCTAAGGAAAAGGGTGTGGAGGTTAATATCGCCCCTTATCCCGAAGCTTTCTTGGGACCATCTAAGAAAGTGGTAAATAAACGAGGCCCACAACAAGAAGAGATGTGGGAAATTTTTAAACAAGTTAAAATCAATTTACCACTCTTAGATGCAATTAAGCAAGTACCTTCATATGCTAAATACTTGAAAGATTTATGCACCCAAAAACGGACTCACAAGTTTCCTAAGAAACTTGATTTAACTGAAAATGTGAGTTCGATTCTTTCGGGTGCACTTCCACCAAAACTTCAAGATCCGGGGGCGCCCATTATTTCAATACAAGTCGGTGAATTTAAAATGACTCGTGCACTTTTGGATCTTGGGGCAAGTGTGAGTATCTTGCCGGGTAGTTTATATGACCAATATGATTTTGGTCCACTTCAAGTGTCGAACACCACCGTGGTGTTAGCCGACTTGACCCCTAAACTACCCCGTGGGATAGTCGCGAATGTAATAGTCAAGGTCGAGGACTTTTATTATCCGGTGGACTTTCTAGTATTAGATTATGTTTCTTTGGACCGAACCATGCAACCCACGGTGATCCTCGGTCGACCATTTTTGGCAACATCGAACGCCCAAATTAATTGCAAATCGGGCACGGTCGACATGACTTTTGGTAACTGTCGGTTGCGGTTAAATGTCTTTTCAGGATTGTCGGATTCTCTAGTCGGCGATGAATGCTATATGGCGGACATCGTTGACGAGTGTATACCTCTCTGCGATATTAGTGTCGAATAGGAAAACACAATAGAGGAATGTTTCATGTTTGACAGGTTACAAGGAGAAACGAATCGAAGCATGGATGAAGAGGTGAAAGAGTTGGAGGTCTTAGCGGCTAGGGAAGGAAGGCCCACTTGGACACATCAAGTGGAAAGTCTTCCGGAAAGCATCGACACGAAGTTGAAGCCGTCATTGGAAGAACCTCCGGTGGTAGAGTTGAAGGCGCTACCCAAGCATCTTAAGTATGCTTATGTGGGTGAGGGTAGCACGCTCCCGGTTATCATTGCATCTAACTTGATCGGGGAGCAAGAAGAAAAATTGATGAAAGTGTTGGTCACTCATAGAGCCGCTATCGGGTGGACCATTACGGATTTGAAGGGAATTAGTCCCTCGGTAGTGATGCACCAGATCATCACGGAAGATGGCATGAGTCCTTCTCGCGATACACAATGGAGACTTAATCCGAACATGCGAGAAGTGGTTAAAAAGGAGGTATTGAAGTGGCTAGATGCGAGTATCATATACCCTATCTCGGATAGCCAATGGGTAAGCCCGACACAAACAGTTCCTAAGAAAGCGGGTATTCAAGTCATCACAAATGACGCAGGTGAAGAGGTCGCCACTCGGCCGGTAACCGGGTGGCGTATTTGTATTGACTATAGGAAGTTAAATGCTGCAACTTCCAAATATCATTTCCCTTTGCCATTTAATGACCAAATTGTTGAGAAGTTGGCCGGACAAAAATTTTATTGTTTCATGGATGGTTATTTGGGATACAATCAAATTGCTATACATCCGGAAGACCAAGCAAAGACTACCTTTACTTGTCCATACGGTACATTTTCATTTAGGCGAATGCCCTTTGGACTTTGTAATGCCCCCGCCACCTTCCAAAGGTGTATGAAGAGTATCTTTTCAGATATGGTGGGGGAGTCTTTGGAAATCTTCATGGATGATTTCTCAATATTTGGGTCATCATTTGATACATGCCTCGACCAACTCGAAAAAGTTTTAAAAAGATGTGTTGAGAAAAATCTAGTTTTGAGTTGGGAAAAGAGCCATTTTATGGTTCAAGAAGGGATTGTGTTGGGGCATGTCATCTCGAGTCGTGGGATTGAGGTGGATAGAGCAAAAGTGCAAGTCATATCTACTTTGCCTTATCCCACAAGTGTTAAGGGTATTAGGTCATTCTTGGGACACGCAGGGTTTTATAGGCGGTTTATAAAAAGCTTTAGTGATATAACAAAACCCCTATGCAATTTGTTGTTAAAGGATAAAACTTTTGACTTTGATAAAAATTGCCAAAACGCCTTTAACGTGTTGAAGAAAAAGTTGGTTGAGGCCCCAATCTTGCAATCACCGAATTGGTCTTTACCATTCGAAATTATGTGTGATGCAAGTGATTATGCGGTGGGGGCCGTATTGGGTCAAAGAGTGGACAAGAAACCGGTTGCCATTTACTACGCAAGTAAGACTCTCTCGGATGCACAATTAAATTATACAACTACCGAGAAAGAGCTACTTGCGGTGGTATATGCGTTGGATAAATTTCCTGCTTATATATGGGGTACTAAGGTCATTGTATATTCTGACCATTCTGCAGTTAGGTATCTCATGGACAAGAAGGATACAAAGCCGAGATTGATCCGATGGGTTCTCTTGATACAAGAATTCGATTTGGAAATTTGGGACAAGAAAGGGAGTGAGAATGTGGTTGCGGACCACTTATCCCGATTGGTTGTGGAGGAGGATTCTTCCCGTGACGAGATTCATGAGAACTTTCCAGATGAGCAAATTTTAAAAGTTTCAATATTACCATGGTATGCTAATATTGTTAATTATTTGGTTACAGGTGACTTGCCGGCCCATTGGGATAGAAGGAAGAGGTTGCACTTCCTATCTCAAATCAAGTACTACACGTTGGAAGAATCGGACTTATTCAAGATATGTCCGGATCAAGTCGTTCAAAGATGCATACCCGACGAGGAGATTCCTAGCGTCTTGAAGCACTTGCATTCATTTGCTTGTGGGGGCCATTTTAGTGGCCACAAAACTGGGCACAAAGTGCTCAATAGCGGTCTTTATTGGCCGACTAATTTCAAGGATGCTTTTAATTTCACTAAAAATTGTGTTGAGTGTCAAAAGTTAGGGGGTATTTCTAAAAGGGATGAAATGCCCATGCAACCGATCCTCATTGTAGATATTTTTGATGTGTGGGGGATCGATTTTATGGGCCCATTCCCTAATTCGCATGGCAACTTATACATCTTGGTGGCGGTCGATTATGTATCCAAGTGGATCGAAGCGATTGCCACCAAGACGAATGACCATACCGTTGTTTGCAATTTTGTACAGACAAACATAATTTCTAGATTTGGGATTCCCCGAGTGATCATTAGTGATGGGGGATCTCACTTTAAGAATTTTAACTTTGGCAAACTCTTGAAACAGTATGGTGTTGACCATCGAATCGCTACCCCTTACCACCCAGAAACAAGCGGTCAAGTGGAGGTTTCCAATAGGAAAATAAAAGAAATTTTGCAAAAGACCGTTCGACCCGACCGAAAGGATTGGTCGACGAAGTTGAATGATGCTTTATGGGCTTATAGAACGGCTCATAAAACACCTATTAGAACTACACCTTATCGCTTAGTTTATGGGCGAAATTGCCATTTACCAGTTGAACTTGTGCATCGTGCTTGGTGGGCTATAAAAGAGGTTAACATGAAATATGACGATGCAGGAAAAGAGCGAAAATTAAAGCTTTGCGAATTGGAGGAGCTTAGGGAAGAAGCGTATGAGTGCGCCTCGAAGTACAAGGATGATATGAAGAGGGCACATGATGCAAAGTTGAAGCCGAAAGAGTTTGAAGTGGGTCAAAAGGTTTGGCTATATAACTCACGGCTTAAATACTTTCCCGGAAAGCTCAAGAGTAAATGGATGGGCCCGTACGTGATTACACGGGTCAGGAAGCTTGGAGATGTTACAATCAAGGACCCGAAGGACGGGTCGAAGCAAACGGTTAATGGGCATCGCCTTAAACCGTTCCTTGACGGTAACAATGAGAAAAAGGATGAGAATGTGGAGTTGGTGAACTTTGTGGTAAGTGTACCAACTTATGAGGTCAACTGAAAGGACCGGTAATGAGTTTGTAAACTTATGTACAATTTATTTAATTGTTTGAGTATTTTTGTGGTAATCGTTCTCATTCCGTACTAACCCTTGTGATTGTGTGAAGTCTGGACATTCCGAACGGGTCTTGAAGACAAAAGGTATGTTTTTAGACTTATTTGTGTGTATTAGGGACAATACACGACTTTTTGGGGGGTGGTAGGGCCGTTAACGGTTTTCGCGTTTTCAAATTTTAACTTATAAAAAAATCACAAAAAGAATTTTAATAATTTTTAGGAATTTTTATTGTATATAGTTCTTTTATAAAACATTCATAATTTTCTCTCTATTTTCCAAAAATAAAATAAAAAAATTAAAAATAAAAATTTTTGAAAGTTGAAAAAGGGTAACCCGTCGGCGACGGGGGTGTGTCCGTCGGAGACGGGCTCTAAAAACTACCCGTAGGTGTCACACCCCAACCGATGGCGGAATCATCGGGGCATGGCACTGAGCGAAACAGATTGTCCAGAAGTTCCCACAACAATTATCAAAACTATTCAATTTAATAACACGTCCCATACCGTATCTCAAACAGTCAAATAATTATTACAGACAAGCATCAAGACAAATATTCTGTTTCGACAACTCAGTTAGTCATCCGTGCGGACAGTTTGTCCGTGCGGATAACTATTCGAGTGGATTGTTTCTTCCTATGCTAAGGATGTGTTTGTGTATGATGGCTTGTCCTTTGAAGTTTTCGTTGTAGTATTTAGAAAACATTTAAGTATCTCTACCCTTCAAGTCGGTCGTGCGGACGACAATTCGTGCGGACGGTAGTCCGTGCGGACAACGACCTTTAATGGTAAGTCACTTGGTGAAATTGGTGAAATCCGTCCGGATGGTAGTCCGTGCGGACAACGACAATCCGTCCGGATGGTAGTCCGTGCGGATAACTACAACCCGTCCGGATGGTAGTCCGTGCGGACAACGTGTTGGAAATTGTTTAAGGTCTTAGTATCTCATGATCCGAAGAGTAATCCATTCAGAGGGTCGTCCGTGCGGATTATTTATTCGTCGATACTCAAACCTTGTTTAGATATGGGTCCCAAGTGTAGTCCGTCCGGATGGCAACCCGTCCGGATAGTCTGTCCGTGCGGACATCCTGTCCGTGCGGACATCAGTCCGTCCAGACAGCATCTCGTTCTGGTTGTTCCATTCGTCTACTCTTGGTCGCTTTTGTTGTTCTATCGAGACGTTCTGATTACGTGTCAACCATTTGGAATTGTATTCTTACCCGCATGACTAAGCCGGCCAGGAATCACCCCAGCTTGGCCGGTCGGCGGCTCAGAACGGTCATTCTGGTCTAACCCGAAATCAGGTGTCCCGCGGGTAGAATCCGGATTTAGGACTAGTGCATCACTAACATTGAGTAGCAGACTAGAACTAATCCGATTCTTATCGTTTTTTAGTGTAAAAGAAGGAGAAAACTTGTGTTTATTCCTTTCAACTCTTTTATTCTTTGAAAAGTTCAGATTTATGTGAAGTTGTTTGTGAAATCTTGTGAAAACCGTTCAGATCCGAGTTATTCTTGGTGGAATGAGGTCAGACCTGAAGTTCATGGGAACTTTATGATGACGTCATCCTAGAATACCTCAAATCTTGATGATTTCACGGTTAAAAGTTAATGTTTAAAAGATAGGAAGGTGTAGAAGTGCGTATAGATCAAGAAAGTACAAGATTTAGGGCGAGATCTTACCTGGATTGAGAGAAATCGGAGGAAAGGTGAAGAAAGCGTGCTGGTCGGGCGTCACTTGCCAAAAGTGGAAAGTTTGGAGAATGACCCGTGTATTTATAGGATGCCATAAGAGGAAAGTGTCATCCGTGCGGATTGCACATCACCCGGATGGTCGGTCGGGCGGATGGCAATCCGTGCGGGTGGCACTCATCACTTCCCCAGGCGGCTATCCGTGCGGATGGCCTGTCCGTGCGGATGGCCTGTCCGTGCGGATGGCCTGTCCGTGCGGATTGGCGCCTAGTTGGTGTGTTTGGTGCGACGATCTTTGACGTTTCGGTTCTGATTGCGAGCGATTCGATATGGTTTCCTAGTCAAATTACTTTTAGTCCCAACTACTTCGTATCTCGCGTAATCTATTCTCCACCATCTATCCTAGTTCGATTGTGATTTGAGCTCGAGTTTGATATCATTCGAGTTAGATTTCGAGTTCGATTGAGTTCGCTTGATTTCCACAACATAACATAAATAAACATGCACAGGTAACACGTAAGGCACACACACACGTATAAACAATAAGTAAAATACATAGTTCGAGTTGCGATTCGATGTCGATTCGATTAGCATAGCTTGATTGTTAGTTGATTAACTTTATCGCATTGTTACTTCCTATAGTTCACAGTCGTAGGTCGATTGAAATACGATTAATACTAATCGATTATTGTAATGAACGACACTTACTCCACATAATACAAATAAAATAAAGACATTTCTACAAGTCAAGTTACGCGAAATCGGTCGTTGACTTGGACCTTGACTTTGACTTTCGCTTATGAAAACACGGGGTGTTACAGCCTCCCCTTGTTTAGGGAATTTCGTCCCGAAATTAAGCTGGAAGCTGCTACAACCGTCATGAATCACGTGGAGAGTTTTCTCTATCTAGACTTTCTCCTGGAACAACTGTGGGTACTTCGCCTTCATGTCGCTTTCGAGTTCCCAAGTGAACTCTGCGCCTCGCTTGCCTTCCCATCGGACTTTCACAATAGGAATGCGTGAGCGCCTGAGCTGCTTGGTTTGGCGATCCATGATTTCGACAGGCTTTTCCACGAAGTGTAATGTTTCGTTCACTTGTAGATCGTCTAGAGAGACATGTAAATCGTGGTCGGCTATGCACTTTCGGAGGTTTGACACGTGGAAAGTCGGGTGGATGTTATTAAGTTCCTCCGGTAGTTCGAGTCTGTAGGCGACGTTTCTGATCCTTTCCAGAATCTTAAAAGGTCCAACATAGCGAGGTGCGAGCTTCCCTTTCTTGCCGAATCGGACTACACCCTTCCAAGGTGATACCTTTAGGAGTACGTAGTCACCAACGCCAAACTCACGGGGCTTACGCTTTTTATCGGCGTAACTTTTCTGTCGGTCCCGAGCTTTCACCAGGTTGTCTCGAATTTGGAAAATTTTGTCTGTCGTTTCTTGCAGTAGCTCCGGACCGGTTAGTTGCGAATGACCGATCTCGTGCCACACAATAGGCGATCGACATCTTCTTCCATATAATGCCTCGAATGGTGCCATTTGGATGCTAGAATGGTAGCTGTTGTTATACGAGAATTCGACTTACGGCATGTACTTATCCCAATTACCACCGAAGTCCAGAACACACGAACGGAGCATGTCCTCAAGAGTACGAATCGTTCTTTCAGTCTGACCGTCGGTTTGAGGGTGGAAAGTGGTACTTAGATTAAGCGTTGTACCGAGTGCCGTTTGAAACGTTTCCCACAGTCGCGAAGTAAACCGAGCATCACGATCAGAGATGATGTCACGAGGCGTCCCATGATTACAAATGATCTCGTCGGTGTAGATTCGGGCTAATCGTTCTACCTTGTAGTCTTCTCGTATCGGCAGAAAGTGAGCTGATTTAGTCAAACGGTCGACCACAACCCATATGCTGTAGTGACCTGATGACGTGGGTGGAAGCTTGGTTACGAAATCCATAGCTATACTTTCCCACTTCCACATAGGAATTGGTGGTTGTTCGAGTAAGCCAGAGGGTCTTTGATGTTCGGCCTTGATTCTAGCACAAGTTAGGCATTTTCCGACGTAGAGGGCGATATCCCTTTTCATACCCGGCCACCAGTACTTATAACGAAGGTCCTGGTACATTTTGTCAGCACCGGGGTGAATAGAATACCGGGATTTGTGGGCTTCGTCCATCAGAATTTGTCGCAAGTCGGTTCGCTTGGGAATCCAAATTCGGTCTAAAAAGTAGAATATCCCATTCGATTTGCTCACAAGCTGGGCTCCATCATGGTAGATTCTTTCTTTCTTCAAGGTGCGTTCGTTAAAACATGCGTGTTGTGCGTCGCGGATGAGAGTTTCGAGATTATGCTGGGCTTGAACATTACGAGTGCTAAGCAGGTAGCTCCGTTTGCTAAGTGCGTCAGCAACAACATTTGCTTTGCCCGGGTGATAACGAATCTCACAGTCGTAATCGTTGAGAAGTTCTACCCATCGGCGTTGACGCATATTAAGTTCCTTCTGATTAAAGATATGTTGCAGGCTCCTATGATCGGTGAAGATTGTACACTTAGTACCATACAGGTAGTGTCGCCAAATCTTTAATGCAAAAACAACCGCGCCTAGCTCGAGGTCATGGGTTGTATAGTTCTTCTCGTGGATTTTGAGCTGACGAGATGCGTAAGCTATGACCTTGTCCCGTTGCATGAGAACACAACCAAGACCAAGGTTGGAAGCATCACAGTAGACAATGAAATCATTGTTTCCGTCGGGCAATGTGAGAACAGGAGCATTGCAGAGCATGCGCTTAAGGGTTTGAAAGGCAGTCTCTTGTTTAGTTCCCCAAACAAAAGGCTTGTCTTTATGCATGAGAGAGGTAAGCGGTACAGCGATCTTTGAGAATCCTTCGATAAAGCGTCGATAATAGCCCGCTAGTCCGAGAAAGGAACGGACCTCAGACGGATTCTTAGGTGTAACCCAGCGCTTGACAGCTTCAATCTTTGCAGGATCGACGTGAGTACCCTGACTATTAACAATGTGACCCAGAAATTGAACTTCCCCTAACCAAAATTCGCACTTGGAGAACTTGGCATAGAGTTGGTTCCCCTGGAGTAACTCGAGAACCAAACGTAGATGTTGCGCGTGTTCGGTTTTCGATTTAGAATAGATCAAGACATCGTCGATGAATACGATGACGAAACGATCGAGATATGGTTTACACACGCGATTCATCAAATCCATGAAAACCGCTGGCGCGTTTGTTAGGCCAAAAGGCATGACAACGAATTCGTAGTGGCCGTAACGAGTACGAAACGCGGTTTTTGGTATATCCTCCTCTTGTATACGTAGCTGATGGGAACCTGAACGCAGATCGATCTTCGAGAAACACGTAGCGCCCTATAGTTGATCAAACAAATCGTCGATACGAGGTAAAGGATAGCGGTTCTTGATAGTTAGCTTATTCAATTCCCGATAGTCGATGCACATCCTGAACGATCCGTCCTTCTTTTTGACGAAAAGGACCGGCGCGCCCCAAGGAGAGGTGCTCGGGCGAATGAAGCCTTTCTCAAGTAATTCCTGGAGTTGGGTTGAGAGTTCACGCATTTCGGACGGTGCGAGTCGGTAAGGAGCCTTGGCAACAGGGTTGGCTCCAGGAATGAGGTCAATACGAAAGTCGATATCACGACTTGGCGGTAGCCCGGGAAGATCCTCTGGAAAAACATTAGGAAATTCTCGAACCACAGTAACGTCTTTCACTTCCTTCTTCTCTTTCTTTTCCTTCTCCGCTACCACAATGTTAGCCAAGAAAGCCCTGTATTCCTTACGGAGATACTTGCTGGCTTGGATACATGACATAAGCTTGAGCCCCTTTGAAGTAGTATCGCCATATACACACAATAAATCACCATTTGCGAGCGAAAATCGAATCATCTTGTCGAAGCATACAACTTCAGCATGGTTTTCTCGAAGAAAGTCCATGCCTATTATGACGTCAAAACTTCCGAGTTGCATCGGAATAAGGTCGATCGAAAAGATGTGATTGTTGAGCTCAAGAGTGCAATCACGAAGAACAGAATTGACAGTGACGGTTCTTCCGGTAGCGACATCAACATCGAATGTCGAGGAGAGTTGGGAACGTTTACGACTAAGGAGTTTCTCAAATTCGAGCGACACAAAGCAATTATCGGCTCCGGTATCAAACAAACAGGAAGCATAAATACCATTTACGAGGAACGTACCATTGACCACGTTGTTGTCGGCCTGGGCTTGACGCACATTGAGGTTGAAAGTTCTGGCGCGTGCGGCCTGTTGTTGCTGCTGCTGTTGTTGTTGCTGTTGTGGCTGCTGTTGCTGAGGCTCTTGTTTCACAACCCTGTTTGGGCACATGTTGGCGAAGTGGTTCGGGTCGCCACATGCAAAGCAGGCTCTGGCTTTGACTGCGGGTGCCGGAGGAGCTTGTTGACTGTCACACCCCCAAAATCCACACGCGGAGTACCACCGCTTGGAGGCGTGACTGACCAGGATCAAGCCACCAATCATATTGAACATATAAGTAAATAGTAAATGTCATTCATCAATACGATAGGTGTTTTCAAAACCAAACATAAACAAGTGTGTAGCGGAAGCAATAATGTAAAAACCCAACATAAGTATTAAGTTGAAGTGTCACAAAAGAGTGTATCATAACATCCAAAACCCGTGCCCACAACGACCGCGCCTCCCGTGCAAGCTCCAAGAGTACCTATGGTC
Organism: Helianthus tuberosus; assembly: GCA_030545235.1. Lineage (NCBI taxonomy): Eukaryota > Viridiplantae > Streptophyta > Magnoliopsida > Asterales > Asteraceae > Helianthus > Helianthus tuberosus. The sequence continues at coordinate 47,547,132 of CM060403.1, forward strand.
CTGCAAGGCATGTAACAGAGAGTCAACAACTAGTTGAGCGAGTTCACAGTTGGTTATTTAGTTATAATGTTCGCATCGTAAATCGTATGCTCGTTTAGTAATCATGTATCGTATGTAATGGTATCGCGGCCCTCTAGGCATGTTTGCGAAGTTTAGTGGGGGTTTCCCATATGTTCTCTAGACTAGGTATATTTGTATCGCGGCCCTCCAGGCATGTTTGCGAAGATTAAAGTATAGTTCGCGGCCATTCCAGGCATGTTTGCGAAGATTGTTCTAGTATCGCGGCCGATCCCGGCATGTGTGCGAAGAGAAGTATATGTATCACTAGTCTAGTAGTATCTACCATTAACCTTCCTCTCCCGAGGCCTATGGTATGTAATTCCGATAACTCTTAAGCATAAATGATCAATCAACCCATTCCCAACCCCGGGAATTCCATGCCTTGGTAAAAGTGTGAACTCACCTTGTTTTGCTCGGTATGCTAAGTTAAGTGCTCAAAAAGAAATCAGTCAAGTCCTATAGGATGCACGTAGATACAATCAGTACATGTTGGTAAAGTGTCACATGCAAACAGTACCACATAATGTGTTTGGTAGTTAACAACATGCCACACATAAACAGTCACTCCATCTCATGCAATTTATGCTTCACATACATGTCCATCACCATTTATTCTAGCATGATTATTTCTTAACATACTTAACGAAGTTATCAAGCTTCACATGATTAACAGGCTTAACAAGGTTAACATCTTTAACAAGTTAACGAGCTAATAGAGTTACTTTCATAACAGAGTGTCATATATGAGTTTAACAAAATTAATAAGGTTAACTGAGTTAATAAACTTAACTCAGTTAATTGGTTAAACATAGTTACATACTTAACAAAGTAAATCAGGAACATATCACAGTTAACTCACACACATGGTTAACATAGCAGAGTTAACATATCTTACATAACTCAGTTAATATACTTAATATTCTCGGCCTGTTTAACAGCGTGAATAAACTTAACAGGGTTAACAAGTTAGACATAACCAGGTTACGGTATTAACACTTAGACGAAATCACATAGGCCGAAATCCCTTAAGTGTCGAAAACCCTCATTGGGCCGGAAACATTGGGCCGAAATCCTTTTGGGGTTGAGCCGAAATCACCTTGGGCCGAAATCCCAAGGGTGATTTCGTTGAATGGTGATTTCGTGAGACCAGAACATATCATCAACATCAATATCAGTTACGAAATCAGAAATCCCCAAATCATCATCATCAAAAATCATTTACATATCAGCAATAACTTACTCATTACTAACCATCTTTGACAGTTTAAACCAAGCAAATCGTTAAATCAAGACTATCACCATCAACAACATGTGGTATTTGATAAAAGTTGAACTCTCATTGGACCATAATCTGATCGTGGACTGCATCAAGATGCTAATTTAAATATTCATATGAGCCTCAAGTATTTATTTGTTTTATATGGGTTTTCATTAAGATCGATGCACCCAGACATTCACATGGTTACTTGACAACCATTGGACCTAACATTACATACTAATCGACTCAATCACATGCTCACCATCATTGCACACTAACCTTTAATTCAAGAAGTCAAATAATCAAATGATTTAAATCAAGTAATCATAAACAACATCACATAACAATGTAATCAGATCTGAAACAACTAATTTTTGAAAGTCACTAACCGACTCAGAATAATCCACAAGGAATCTGGCTTCGAATGAGGAGAGGGCTGCCGTCAGGTTTCAAAACAAACGAGAGAGAGTGTGATGGGTGTCTAGGGTTTGCCAGTTATCCCCTTTTGTGCGTACAAGTAAAACAAGTTCTAAGTTTAATCGATACTGGGCCAAAGCCCACTTTTGATTTCGTTGCCTCATGTGGACGAAAACACTTGAGGTGTTTTCATGGGTGGGGTGTTTTCGGCCAGTCCTTCATCAGTTGTTTTGTTTATAAAACATAACCTAACACCACCATATTTTAAACATACACAAATAATGCACATCAAGCATATAAAACACACTTAACACCCATCATGTATAACATACCAACCACAATACAATTTAACATATTACAACCGTGTCCAGTTGTGAAATAAACAAGTCGTGTAACAAACAATCTAAACAATTAACGTGCAATAGTGCGAAGATGGAATCTTGGAAACTCGAGTTGTCACATTATCCCCAACTTGAAAGAAATTTTGTCCCGAAATTTAGTACGCGGTTACTGAGGAAGCTAGGTAAGTTGTGTCGTTTACTGGTTTTCCTGGGGTGTCACATCATCCCCCCGTTGATTTGGAATTTCGTCCCGAAATTCCGTGGTAGCTTCAGCCTCAGTAGTGGTTGCACTGTTTCCGAATAACTGGGGATACTTGAGTTTTCATTTGATCTTCTTGCTCCCAGGTGAACTCTGGGCCACGACGGGAGTTCCAACGAACTCAAACAAAAGGTATTCTAGTACGCTTGAGGACCTTAACATCCCGGTCCATGATTTCAACTGGTTCCTCGACGAATCGCAACTGTTTGTCGATAGTAAGCTCCTTCAAAGGAACTATGAGGGTCTCATCTGACAGACACTTTTTCAGATTTGACACGTGAAAGACGTTGTGAACTGCACTGAGTTCAGCTGGTAAGTTCAGTCTGTAGGCCACTTTGCCTATTTTCTCGATGATTTCGAACGGTCCGACATATCGCGGATTGAGCTTGCCTCGTTTGCCAAAACGAACCACACCCTTCCAAGGTGAAACTTTGAGTAGCACTCGATCCCCAACCTGGAACTCGAGTGGTTTTCTGTCTTAATCGGCGTATGCTTTCTGACGGTCGCGAGCTGCCGCCATGCGTTGTCGTATTTGAGCAATTCGTTCTATTGTGCCTACCACAAATTCTGGACTAGTGATCTGACTATCTCCCACCTCTGCCCAACAAAGAGGTGACCGGCATTTACGCCCGTACAATGCCTCAAACGGAGCAGCTTTAATGCTGGTGTGGTAGCTGTTATTGTACGAAAATTCCACAAGTGGCAGATGCTTTTCCCAGCCGTTGCCAAAGTCAATCACACATGCCCTAAGCATGTCTTCAAGAGTCTGGATGGTGCGTTCAGACTGCCCATCCGTTTGCGGGTGATAAGCTGTGCTCATGTCTAACCGAGAGCCAAAAGATTTATGCATTGCTTGCCACAGTTCTGAAGTAAAACGCGCGTCACGATCAGAGATAATAGAGGTTGGCACCCTGTGCCTTGAAACCACTTCTTTAAGGTATACGACTGCTAGAGTGGAGAACTTATCCGTTTCCTTGATAGCCAAGAAGTGAGCAGACTTTGTGAGTCGATCCACGATCACCCAAATAGTATCATTCCCACGTTGAGATCTAGGCTGGCCAGAAACAAAATCCATGGAAATTTGCTCCCATTTCCATTGTGGTATCTCAGGTTGTTGGAGTGGGCCTGAAGGTTTCTGATATTCCGCTTTGACTCTCGCACAAGTCAAACACTTGCTAACGTAAGTTGCTATGTGGGCCTTCATGCTAGGCCACCAATATGTAGTTCTGAGGTCGTGGTACATCTTATCCGAACCAGGATGTACTGAGTAGCGATACTTATGAGCTTCTTCCATTACAAGCTCGCGTAGGTTGCCATAGTGTGGGACCCAAATGCGTCCTGCTACATAGTAGGCGCCGTCTGCCTTTTGTTCTAACCGTTGCCTTGAGCCGCGTAGGGCTTCAGCCCTGACGTTTTCTGGTTTCAATGCTTCTACCTGAGCATCTCGTATCTGAGAAGGAAGACTAGACTGAATAGTGAGTTGCAACGCTCGTACACGCCTAGGTGTAGTATCCTTTCGACTGAGGGCGTCGGCCACCACATTGGCTTTGCCCGGATGGTACTTTATAGCACATTCGTAATCGTTCAGTAACTCGACCCATCGACGTTGTCGCATGTTCAACTCTTTCTGCTTGAAGATATTCTCAAGACTCCTGTGATCGGTGTAGATGGTGCACTTGGTGCCGTACAGGTAGTGTCGCCATATCTTGAGTGCAAAAACAACAGCTCCCAGCTCTAAATCATGTGTAGTGTAATTCCGTTCGTGAATCTTAAGTTGGCGTGAAGCTTAAGCAATGACTTTATCTCGTTGCATCAACACACATCCAAGACCTTGGATAGATGTGTCGCAGTAGACTACAAAATCGTCCGTGCCCTCAGGCAATGGAAGGATAGATGCGCTACAAAGTCTATCCTTTAAGTGCTGAAACGCTGTTTCCTGTGTATTACTCCAACGGTAAGCAACACCTTTCTGTGTCAGTAGTGTAAGCGGCTGTGCAATCTTTGAGAAGTCTTTGATGAACCGTCTGTAATAACCCGCCAAACCCAAGAATTGGCGTATTTCGGTTGGTGTGCGAGGTGCAGGCCAGTTCTTGATCGAATCTACCTTGGATGGATCGACATGAATCCCATCCTTGTTTACCACGTGGCCTAGAAAGTGGACTTCACGAAGCCAGAAGTCGCATTTCGAAAATTTGGCGTACAACTGTTCCGTTCGAAGGAGTTCCAAAATAAGTCGTAAGTGCTGCTCGTGTTCCTCCTGACTCTTCGAATAGATCAGGATGTCATCGAAGAAAACAATAACAAATTTGTCAAGATAAGGTTTGCACACCCTGTTCATAAGGTCCATGAAAACCGCAGGCGCGTTCGTCAGCCCAAAAGGCATGACCAAAACTCGTAGTGGCCGTAGCGTGTTCTGAATGCTGTTTTGGAGACGTCCTCATCCCGGACTCTCAGTTGATGATAGCCTGACCTCAAATCTATCTTCGAGTAATAGCTCAACCCTTGCAACTGGTCGAATAAGTCATCAATGCGTGGAAGAGGATAGCGATTCTTCACGGTCACCTTGTTCAGTTCGCGGTAGTCCATACACATCCTAAAGGTACCGTCTTTCTTCTTTACGAATAGCACTGGAGCTCCCCAGGGCGAAGAGCTAGGACGTATGAAACCCTTTTCCAAGAGTTCTTGCAATTGCTTAGACAGTTCTTCCAGTTCAGTTGGTGCTAAGTGATAAGGTGCTCGAGCTATAGGTGCTGCTCCAGGAGCTTATCACCATGAATTACCAAAGGTTCTTAACCAGCACGAGGAAATGCGGACGATCTTTTCTTTGCAAAGAATCTCTGCTCGATGTTGAGGTAGCCAATCCATACCAATAACGATGTCGAAACCATCACAGCGTTGGGGTCATTTCTGGCATCATCCTGACCAATCACGAACACTCGACCCCTGGCACCATTGCCGTAGTTATTACCCCCGTTGTTGTCTCCACTATTGTTCCCGTTTCCTTGGTTGTGGTTCTGATTCTGGTTCTGGTTCAACTGTGGGCAGTGTCTCTTGAAGTGACCTTCAGCACCACACTGAATGCATCCCTTGTTACCCTGCTGTTGCTGCTGATTTTGTGGTGCTTGTGGCTGCTGTTGTCGGTTCTGGTTTGCAGGACGTGAGCTTCTACAATCCTTAGCTTCATGACCCATTTTGGAACACCTCTGACAACGACCCCTGTTGCACTGACCACTGTGGTGCCTGTTGCATCTGTTGCACTTTGGGAGATTTCCTCAATATCCACCCTGCCCCTGACTACCAGAAGATTGCTGACCAGGGCTCTGGTAGTCATCAATCCTTCGCTGCTGTGCCTGGGTCTGAACTGAAGTCGAACCCTTGCTAGAGGTTCCATCCCATTTTAGTTTGTTGTCACAGGGAGTAGCAGAAGTAGTAGTAGTAGTAGTAATACCGATACGTCTAGGCAGCTTGTTCTGTTCCACTGCCTGGTCTGTGAGACGATGAGCAAGACGAGTAACATCTTGGATAGTAGCAAGGTTAGCAGAAGTCACATGACTTTGAATCTCTGGTACTAAGCCTTTGAGGTACAGCTCAATGCGCTTGATGGGAGGATCCACCATAGTTGGACATAACACTGCCAGTTCGTTGGATCGTTTCGTGTACGCTTCTATCTCTGACCCCGTCATCTTCAGGTTAAAGAACTCCACTTCCAGCTTGTGGATGTCATCATGACTACAGTATTCACGTTTGATCAGTTCCTTAAAATCATTCCATGGGGTGGCATTAGCAGCCGCTAGCCCCAGCATCTGAACTTGCGCGTTCCACCAAGTTAGCGCAGTGCCTTCGAGAGTACCAGTGGCGTACTTCACCCTACGAGCCTCAGGGCATTCACACATCTCGAAGACGGATTCGAGCTTTTCAAACCAATTGAGGAGTCCAACGGCTCCTTCAGTGCCACTAAAAGTACTAGGACAACAGTCCATGAAAGTTTTGAACGTGCACACAGGTGGCTGAGCGTGTTGACCTGTCGTGTGTGTAAGAGTAAACATACTTGAGCACGAATGTTAGTTTACGAGAGTAGGATCTAAAGATCCTAGAGTAAGTGGTGATGGCAGGTTACACCTCCTGCCTGGGCAGCTGCGAGTGTTGCAGTAACTTGTTCAGTGATCGAAGCCGCCAACTGGGCTTGAGTTAGGTTAACGCGTCCACTCATGATCTTGATATCAAGGAGAACATGAGAGAGAGAGGTTCGCAAAAGTGCGATGACTGAAGAGAGTGAGCACACAAGTGTTTTCAAACAGCAGTTGCTACGTTTATCTAAGCATACCCTGAGCAAAGTTCTATGTAATCTAGCATGTAGGCAATGTAAACATGAACAATATTACCTATAAGGTTGAGTCTTGCACGTGGAGCGAAGCGTCGTTGTGGATCGTTGAGCACTGTACTGGTTATAGTCTGGTTTTAATAAAAAACGTTTTTCCCTTATTAAAACCAAGTTCACTATAACCAATGGCTCTGATACCAATCTGTCACACCCCCAAAATCCACACGCGGAGTACCACCGCTTGGAGGCGTGACTGACCAGGATCAAGCCACCAATCATATTGAACATATAAGTAAATAGTAAATGTCATTCATCAATACGATAGGTGTTTTCAAAACCAAACATAAACAAGTGTGTAGCGGAAGCAATAATGTAAAAACCCAACATAAGTATTAAGTTGAAGTGTCACAAAAGAGTGTATCATAACATCCAAAACCCGTGCCCACAACGACCGCGCCTCCCGTGCAAGCTCCAAGAGTACCTATGGTCCTGCAAGGCATGTAACAGAGAGTCAACAACTAGTTGAGCGAGTTCACAGTTGGTTATTTAGTTATAATGTTCGCATCGTAAATCGTATGCTCGTTTAGTAATCATGTATCGTATGTAATGGTATCGCGGCCCTCTAGGCATGTTTGCGAAGTTTAGTGGGGGTTTCCCATATGTTCTCTAGACTAGGTATATTTGTATCGCGGCCCTCCAGGCATGTTTGCGAAGATTAAAGTATAGTTCGCGGCCATTCCAGGCATGTTTGCGAAGATTGTTCTAGTATCGCGGCCGATCCCGGCATGTGTGCGAAGAGAAGTATATGTATCACTAGTCTAGTAGTATCTACCATTAACCTTCCTCTCCCGAGGCCTATGGTATGTAATTCCGATAACTCTTAAGCATAAATGATCAATCAACCCATTCCCAACCCCGGGAATTCCATGCCTTGGTAAAAGTGTGAACTCACCTTGTTTTGCTCGGTATGCTAAGTTAAGTGCTCAAAAAGAAATCAGTCAAGTCCTATAGGATGCACGTAGATACAATCAGTACATGTTGGTAAAGTGTCACATGCAAACAGTACCACATAATGTGTTTGGTAGTTAACAACATGCCACACATAAACAGTCACTCCATCTCATGCAATTTATGCTTCACATACATGTCCATCACCATTTATTCTAGCATGATTATTTCTTAACATACTTAACGAAGTTATCAAGCTTCACATGATTAACAGGCTTAACAAGGTTAACATCTTTAACAAGTTAACGAGCTAATAGAGTTACTTTCATAACAGAGTGTCATATATGAGTTTAACAAAATTAATAAGGTTAACTGAGTTAATAAACTTAACTCAGTTAATTGGTTAAACATAGTTACATACTTAACAAAGTAAATCAGGAACATATCACAGTTAACTCACACACATGGTTAACATAGCAGAGTTAACATATCTTACATAACTCAGTTAATATACTTAATATTCTCGGCCTGTTTAACAGCGTGAATAAACTTAACAGGGTTAACAAGTTAGACATAACCAGGTTACGGTATTAACACTTAGACGAAATCACATAGGCCGAAATCCCTTAAGTGTCGAAAACCCTCATTGGGCCGGAAACATTGGGCCGAAATCCTTTTGGGGTTGAGCCGAAATCACCTTGGGCCGAAATCCCAAGGGTGATTTCGTTGAATGGTGATTTCGTGAGACCAGAACATATCATCAACATCAATATCAGTTACGAAATCAGAAATCCCCAAATCATCATCATCAAAAATCATTTACATATCAGCAATAACTTACTCATTACTAACCATCTTTGACAGTTTAAACCAAGCAAATCGTTAAATCAAGACTATCACCATCAACAACATGTGGTATTTGATAAAAGTTGAACTCTCATTGGACCATAATCTGATCGTGGACTGCATCAAGATGCTAATTTAAATATTCATATGAGCCTCAAGTATTTATTTGTTTTATATGGGTTTTCATTAAGATCGATGCACCCAGACATTCACATGGTTACTTGACAACCATTGGACCTAACATTACATACTAATCGACTCAATCACATGCTCACCATCATTGCACACTAACCTTTAATTCAAGAAGTCAAATAATCAAATGATTTAAATCAAGTAATCATAAACAACATCACATAACAATGTAATCAGATCTGAAACAACTAATTTTTGAAAGTCACTAACCGACTCAGAATAATCCACAAGGAATCTGGCTTCGAATGAGGAGAGGGCTGCCGTCAGGTTTCAAAACAAACGAGAGAGAGTGTGATGGGTGTCTAGGGTTTGCCAGTTATCCCCTTTTGTGCGTACAAGTAAAACAAGTTCTAAGTTTAATCGATACTGGGCCAAAGCCCACTTTTGATTTCGTTGCCTCATGTGGACGAAAACACTTGAGGTGTTTTCATGGGTGGGGTGTTTTCGGCCAGTCCTTCATCACTTGTTTTGTTTATAAAACATAACCTAACACCACCATATTTTAAACATACACTAATAATGCACATCAAGCATATAAAACACACTTAACACCCATCATGTATAACATACCAACCACAATACAATTTAACATATTACAACCGTGTCCAGTTGTGAAATAAACAAGTCGTGTAACAAACAATCTAAACAATTAACGTGCAATAGTGCGAAGATGGAATCTTGGAAACTCGAGTTGTCACATTGACCCTATGGGGCAGTGAGTAGAGCTTGATTGGCAGGAGCTTGACGTATACGGCAGTTGGCCGTAAAATGGCCGTATACATTGCAATGAGCACAAAAGCGGCAAGAATTTGTAGTCGGGTGATGGTAGGTGCAAATAGGGCACAGCGGATGTGGTCCAGTGTATGCACGCTTTGCAGGCGGTGCATTGGCCACAGGCGCCGCTACTTGACGCTGTTGGGCAGGTATAGTTTGGACTGGTGCAGCAGTGATCACACAGTTCTTGTTGCTGGAGCTGTTCTTTCTCTTGTTCTTCCTCTTGTTGCTTGATGAAGTGGGTTCAACAGTTGGTGCGGTAGCGGTAGCTTGATGCAGATGCTTCGAAGTCTTATCCCAGACACCAGCCTTAACCCGTTTGTCGTTGATTTCAGCGGCCAGTAGATAAGTTTCCTCGATCGTCGTAGTCTTAGCCGCTTGCACGAAATCAGCAACGCAGTCCGGCAGGGCCCGGATGTACTTCTTGATTGCCACGTCCGGAGTCTTGACTTGATCGGGACAGATAATGCTGAGTTGTTTGAAACGAGCTGTGAGAGCAGCATTGTCACCATCCTTTTGCTGTATGTGCCAAAATTCATCTTCTAGCTTTTGACGTTCGTGAGGAGGGCAGAATTCATCTAGCATAACTTCCTTGAGCTCGTCCCACGACAGACCGTAGGCTGCATCGTTCCCTCGCTTGTTCCTCTCGGCCGTCCACCAGTCTAGTGCACGGGACTGGAAAACGCCGGTAGCATTCAGAGTTCGAAGGTCATCAGGGCAACCACTCTGTCGCAGAGTAACCTCAATGGAATTAAACCAGTGGAATAGAGCGGTAGGACCTCCTTCGCCAGCGAATTCTTTCGGCCCACACGACTTGAATTGCTTGAAACTGAAGGGTCTTGCGGCAGTTTTAGGAGTTTCGGTTCTCGATACCTCAGACGATTTGCTGGCATTCTCGTAAACATCACTCACAGCCTTTGCCACGCTTTTGGCGATGATGGAAGCAAGGCGTTTGTCTCTCTTTTCTTGACGAGAAAGTGCGTGACGGGATCCAGACGACACTGTCTGCAATAGACATCGCCACGGAACTCAACACATTGTATTCGAATCTCACCTCACACGTTTACTACGTACTAAAGCTCAGGAACACGTATATTTACGTAATCACATAACACATTGAACACAATATCACATATACAAGTAAGCACTTAGAGCACGTAACCACATAGCACCTAAGCAAGTAAAGTACAGAAGCAAGGAAACACATACGCATTTAAGCACTAGAGGCATATAGGGGCCTATAACGACACGTAGGGCATTCTAACTGCCTCATAATACAGGATTCTAGATCTAGAGAAAGATACTAGAGAGAGAAAGTGCAAAAGGTGGTTCAGGAAGTGTGTATTTATCAAACTGATCAATAAGAATCACGGTAAATTGTACGTCTGGTGTGTTCGGTCACGCACGTTCATGGGTTTCGCACGTCGAACGTGTCGTTACGCAATCGTTTGGAGTCAAAATAAGCACAAAATCACAAGATGCAGTGCGAGTCGCGTGTGTCGATCGAAGTAAAAACAAAAATCGAGTAAATCCCAAAGTTTAAACACATAAACAGGAAAGCACATAAATAGGCACATAAAATCGACGAAACATCAGAGTCAGCAGTTGCGGACTCAAAATCGAAATTCATAAAAATCGAGGGATAGATTGTCTGCGGCTAGTAGACTTCGACTACCCAAGGTGGTTCAACTATTCTCAAGGACTTGTCATTCTTTTCTGACCCACAGAACTGTGCTTTTGCCTCGATTCTTGGGCATTTGGCACCTTTTCCGTTAGTCATGTCAAGATTTCAGGTCATTGGAGTCCGTCGAGGCCTTGGTGAGAGTTTTGTAAAATGTGCAGAACAAGTTGTCAAGGTTAGGGTTTCACCCCTGGCTTAACAACTTCGTTCCCGTTTTGATAAAATAGAGGAGATTATTCATCAAAATATGGATTTCACTCCTGATTTGGCATAATTCTCCTCGTTTGTAGTTAAAATGCGAGCTGAGTAAGCATCTTTAGTCGAGAGTTTGCGGTTTTCACACCTATTCTCGACCTTATTGCCCACTCTTAGTTGAAAATTCGAGTGCAGTGAGAGTGTAGGATAAGCGAGAAAAACGAGAAGTAAGCTCTTACTTAATCCCTACTGGTTGTGCACAAGTCGGTCTGCTGGTTCTTAACTATAGTCTAGGTATCTAAGACTTCGACCAGCACTAGGTCGAGTCTTGCCTAATTCCCTATAGTTATGGCTCTGATGCCAATCTGTCACACCCCAACTGATGTCGGAATCATCGGGGCATGGCACTGAGCGAAACAGATTGTCCAGAAGTTCCCACAACAATTATCAAAACTATTCAATTTAATAACATGTCCCATACCGTATCTCAAACAGTCAAATAATTATTACAGACAAGCATCAAGACAAATATTCTGTTTTGACAACTCAGATTTAAATAAGTAGCAATTGTTTATCTGCTTCTAGAGACCCCTGATTCGTTATCTACAGACAGCTATTTGTTGGGCTCTAAAGCTTTATTCTAGCTTCCAATTCCTACCACACATGCATCCTAAGCACCTGTCACATACGTTAAAATAAAGTCAATACATGAAATGTAAAGGTGAGCATACAAGTTTGATAATAGCATATAGAGTTCGAATTCGTTTACGCATAACCAGCACGTACACATAGTGAAATGAAGCACGTTAGTTATCGACACAGATCCATCGATACCAATGACTGCGGGTTGACTGCCCGAGGCAGTTCGCAATACATGATTACCACTGTAACCCATGCAAGTAAAAGATCCTTAACAACCCCCGTGTGAACGGGTGCTGAGTCCAAACTATAGTACTATCGTTGCTAAGGCAGGTAGACAGCATTCCATGTGTAAACATAACAACCAAGCATTCATAAGCCACGTATAACATGCATTAATGGTTAGCGTTCAAATAGTTTGAGTAGTGTGATAGTTGTAGTTGAATATTCATAACGTATGTAACACCCAAAAGTGCTTAAAGCAAAAAGGGATCGAGTATACTCACAGTGATTAATGGATTGAAGGGAGCGCTTAGCGAGTACGGTTAGCCTGAATAGATTCGATAGCGTAGCGATAAGTGGCGCGTAAAACAATACAGGATGAGAGTGGGTAGGATAGCTGATCGTCCGGATGGTCATCCGTGCGGACAGCAATCCGTGTGAATGGTAATCCGCCCGGTTAGTCATCCGTGCGGACAGTTTGTCCGTGCGGATAACTATTCGAGTGGATTGTTTCTTCCTATGCTAAGGATGTGTTTGTGTATGATGGCTTGTCCTTTGAAGTTTTCGTTGTAGTATTTAGAAAACATTTAAGTATCTCTACCCTTCAAGTCGGTCGTGCGGACGACAATTTGTGCGGACGGTAGTCCGTGCGGACAACGACCTTTAATGGTAAGTCACTTGGTGAAATTGGTGAAATCCGTCCGGATGGTAGTCCGTGCGGACAACGACAATCCGTCCGGATGGTAGTCCGTGCGGACAACGTGTTGGAAATTGTTTAAGGTCTTAGTATCTCATGATCCGAAGAGTAATCCATTCAGAGGGTCATCCGTGCGGATTATTTATTCGTCGATACTCAAACCTTGTTTAGATATGGGTCCCAAGTGTAGTCCGTTCGGATGGCAACCCGTCCGGATGGCAACCCGTCCGGATAGTCTGTCCGTGCGGACATCCTGTCCGTGCGGACATCAGTCCGTCCGGACAGCATCTTGTTCTGGTTGTTCCATTCGTCTACTCTTGGTCGCTTTTGTTGTTCTATCGAGACGTTCTGATTACGTGTCAACCATTTGGAATTGTATTCTTACCCGCATGACTAAGCCGGCCAGGAATCACCCCAGCTTGGCCGGTCGGCGGCTCAGAACGGTCATTCTGGTCTAACCCGAAATCAGGTGTCCCGCGGGTAGAATCCGGATTTAGGACTAGTGCATCACTAACATTGAGTAGCAGACTAGAACTAATCCGATTCTTATCGTTTTTTAGTGTAAAAGAAGGAGAAAACTTGTGTTTATTCCTTTCAACTCTTTTATTCTTTGAAAAGTTCAGATTTATGTGAAGTTGTTTGTGAAATCTTGTGGAAACCGTTCAGATCCTAGTTATTCTTGGTGGAATGAGGTCAGACCTGAAGTTCATGGGAACTTTATGATGACGTCATCCTAGAATACCTCAAATCTTGATGATTTCACGGTTAAAAGTTAATGTTTAAAAGATAGGAAGGTGTAGAAGTGCGTATAGATCAAGAAAGTACAAGATTTAGGGCGAGATCTTACCTGGATTGAGAGAAATCGGAGGAAAGGTGAAGAAAGCGTGCTGGTCGGGCGTCACTTGCCAAAAGTGGAAAGTTTGGAGAGTGACTCGTGTATTTATAGGATGCCATAAGAGGAGAGTGTCATCCGTGTGGATTGCACATCACCCGGATGGTCGGTCGGGCGGAAGGCAATCCGTGCGGGTGGCACTCATCACTTCCCCAGGCGGCTATCCGTGCGGATGGCATGTCCGTGCGGATTGGCGCCTAGTTGGTGTGTTTGGTACGATGATCTTTGACGTTTCGGTTCTGATTGCGAGCGATTCGATATGGTTTCCTAGTCAAATTACTTTTAGTCCCAACTACTTCGTATCTCGCGTAATCTATTCTCCACCATCTATCCTAGTTCGATTGTGATTTGAGCTCGAGTTTGATATCATTCGAGTTAGATTTCGAGTTCGATTGAGTTCGCTTGATTTCCACAACATAACATAAATAAACATGCACAGGTAACACGTAAGGCACACACATACGTATAAACAATAAGTAAAATACATAGTTCGAGTTGCGATTCGATGTCGATTCGATTAGCATAGCTTGATTGTTAGTTGATTAACTTTATCGCATTGTTACTTCCTATAGTTCACAGTCGTAGGTCGATTGAAATACGATTAATACTCATCGATTATTGTAATGAACGACACTTACTCCACATAATACAAATAAAATAAAGACATTTCTACAAGTCAAGTTACGCGAAATCGGTCGTTGACTTGGACCTTGACTTTGACTTTCGCTTATGAAAACACGGGGTGTTACAGTAGGCATACAAGTCTCGTAGGCAGACACATAAGCCATCGCCCAAAAACCCCATTTTCCTTGCCCGTCGGCGACGGGGTGGGACCCGTCGGCGACGGTTGTCGTTTGGGCTCCTGCGCTGGCTCGTTAATTAGTGTCTAAAATCGAACCAAACACCAATATCTCTCAACTAAACCCATTCCTAACACAACTTAACTCACAAACTCAAACCAAGGGTCCACTATCTGACCTATACGCATTCTAATCCACCAATATTCTGCATTCTCCATATCCATACATTACACTCTCTCTCTTTAAAACTTCATCTTCTCTAAATCACCCACTAAGAACCCTAGAACCTTCAAGCTCTCATAACTTCATCAAATCTGCACCAAATCTTCTGATTTTTTAGTCCATCTTGTGTAATTTTTCAAGAGGAACAAAACCCATATCACGGTTTTCATCAATTCTTGCTAGTTTGCAAGATTTTTTAGCGTGAAATTTCAGGTTATTTGAAGGGTGTTCATCAAGTTGCTTGCTTTACATCTTTTTCTTAGTTCTTCTTGTTTATAACATCAAAGGTATGGATTTCTCTTAAATTTATGCATGATTATCATATGTTAGTTGTTTTTCTTCCAAAATTTTAAACTTTTTTTAGTTTAAGAGTAGGTTGTTTAGACAATGTATGTTGTTCTAGCCTGAATTTAAGTATGATTGGTTGCTTTGGATGGGATTTGAGCATGTTATAACCATAGTGAAGTGATTACACTCGTTATTTACATGATTGAACATGAAGGTGATGTTGAACCTTGTTGAACTTATAAGAAATTGCGAGTTAACAAGTAAAATTGATGGGTATATGATAAAATAAGCGACTTTGGAAGTTTAAAAAGGCGATTTTGCATTTACGTGTTAATTAAAACTTCAAAATCACACATCATGTTCAAAGTTTGAGAGTTTAATAAAGGTTGGGGTTTATATTGATGCTTTGCTTGTTTTGTGATTGTAGTATGGCTGGAGGAAGGAAAAAGCAGAAAACTACAGGGCAAGGTTCATCATCAGGAGTGGGATCTTCTTCCGGTTTAATACCGAAGAAGTGGGAGCAATTAAGCTCCGTAGAAGAGGGTGATGCGAGACTCTATAGGCAGGATTGGGCGTGGGAAAAATTCAGGGATAGTAGAAGCGCTCAAGTATGGGATGAGGAGAAAAACAAACCTTTATCAGCGTATCAAGATAGGAAGTTGGAGGCCAAACTTTGGAAGTGGAAGATGGTCAATGGTGTGAACACTTCAGTGCCAGAAAGGGTGGTTTGTGAAAGGGTTGTGAATGTGGAAGAGTTTAAACAAATTGGGATTATGCAAATGTTTGAGCGTCAAGGATGGGAGAGAGTGCTTGATTGGTGTGAAGACAACACCTCGCGGGTGTATTTGGCGGAGGTGTGTGAATGGTTGGCGACATTGAGGTTCATGAATAAGGATGGTCCTCCCGCTCAGTGGAAATTGGTTGGTAAGACAAGCCGGGGGAATATAACAATGTCCTTCGAAACGATTAATTGCATTGCGCGCTTTGACTCTTTGGGGGTGCAAGCATATGATTATCCCACCATTGAACAATTCTTGGATAATCATATGAACGGTGATGATCCGGGGCAAATGACCGCGGCTATCTTACCATACAGCGATGGGGGAGCGGGAGCGGTCTTAAGGACACAAATGACGGTTGAGGGGAGAATTCTTCAAGGAATTTCCCTAGAGAATGTGATGGTGAGATTTGGCGATATAGGAGGAGTGAGAGCAAGCGATTGTAGGGTTGTCCATTCCTTGTTGTACGGGACCCCTACTTTGTCATGGAGGCATATCATCATGATGAATACATGGATCACCCGGGAGGAATCTCAAAGGCGTTTTATTCCATATGCACGCCTCATCAGTGCTATGATCGTCCAGCAGAATTGTTTGCCTCCGGAATCACTTTGGGTATCCAAACCTCTGGAAGAATTCAACATAGCAACAATGAAGAAAAATTGGAAGATAGATGTGAAGCTCTCAGGAAACAAATATGTCCTGACCGACAAAATGGGTCACATGTATGATTTTGTTAATCCAGAAGCACAACAAGGAACTGGGGGAGATGAGGAAATGATTGATGAAGAAGACGAGACTGAGCCTCCTGGTCCATGGGGACCAAAACAGAGGTCATGAGGCCACACAGGGAGATTAATGCAGATGTGGCAGGTTTTGTGAACCAAAGACAGGGGCCGACGTACAGAAATTTTTACCGCGGGCAACAAGCGGTTTATGATAACGTCTCGGCATGTATAGGCGAGGGCAGAGAATATAATAGGAGGAGAGAGAACTGGGAAGAGATGCACGGGGCCTACACGCAAGAACAGTGGGCCTCCCAAGCATCCTATCGTGAGAGGATGGAGAAACATATGGAAGAGCAACAATTGCAACAAGTACTTCAAAGATCTCACCTGGAACGCTTGTTACAATTGCAGGAAGAAGATATGGCCCGAAGACGGGCATGGGAAGAAAGGGAAGAAAAAGCGCGGCACGAGCGAAACACATTGGAAGACCACCGCTAGAGTGCCTTATATGTCTCACATGAAATGGCTATTAATAATGCCAAAATCCTCCACGATCAGGAGAGACATCGAAGAGACTATGAGGCCGACCTTCCTTATGTCGAGCACTCGGGGTGGACCGACTACCCCAACCTCCCCGTTCCACGAGGCCCATCCGATCCATCTCCTCACTGGCCCGAGGCCGTAGGCTCCAGCTTCATTCCGATACCCTATCAGCCACCACCTCAAGGAGAGCCGAGCCCACTCGATAACTACAGGGAGATGTTTGAGGCCCTCACTGGTTATCCATACCAGCCAAACCCGCCAGTTGATCTCAACGAAAGATATCAGCGGTGAGGGCAAGGTATGTTTTTTGTTGTTGTTGTTGTATATTTTAGCTTCCTTTAGTTTTATTTCGCTATTATTAATTTTTGCCTAGTTAAATGAACGTTGTGGGTGTGTTCCCTATATAACCCTCACGAGACCTCTCATCCTCCTAAGCTATTGGGGGGTTTAAAAGGCCTTGTTGCATAAGCTAAATGCAACCGTGATTCCTACGAAAGTGAGTTAGGATTGTTATTGTTGTAAATTATTTTTCCACAAAAATCAAGGTAATTTAACGCATGATTTGGTAACACTTTCATAAAAATGGTAGAACTAATCACCTAACAAATTTCAATGGTTGTGAGAAGCATGCTTCTACACAAGGGTTAAGATTTGTAGGTACAACATGTTCGCGGGACAACCGTTTTTATGAAGAGAAGAAGAAGATATGGGCATCAAGCGACAAAAATCAGGTGCATGCGTTTCCTTTTTACCTTGATTCTTAGTTTAGTAATAAGTGGATTGTATTTTGTATTTTATTTTTCCGGGGTGAAATTTGGGGAAGGTTAGTGTCACACCCCCAAAAATCCACACGCGGAGTATTACCGCAGGGAGCGTGACATAACCAGGATCAAGCCAACAATCATATTGAACCATATAGTAAAGAAATTAAAAGTCTAACCACACAATATAATTGGTGTTCAAAAACAGTTTAACAAATCTAAGTTATCAGCGGAAGCAATTAGTTCAAAACCCAAATCATAAATTAAAGTGTTTAAGTTCATCATGAACACTCAATGTCCATGCTCCACAACGACTCTTCCCCATGCAAGCTCCTGCTAAACCTAGTGACCTGCAAAGCATGTAGTAACGAGTCAACAACAAAGTTGAGCGAGTTCACAGTTGGTTGTCCATTTTAGAGTTGTTCTAAAAACATAGTTTATTCTTAACCGGCTATCTAGCCGTGGGGGTTACCCTATAGTTTCAAAAACATTCATTTGTTAATCCATTTTCACTTAGGCCATTTCAGCCGTGGGGGCTACCCCATGTTCTCAATCTTCGGCTATCCAGCCCGGCACTTCGGCCGTGGGGGCTACCCCATGTTTAAACTACCAGACTCGTTACCATATAGACTACTAACGTTCGTCATGTTTATGTGCCCTAGCGTCGGTGTCTATCATCACTGACGTGCCATAGTCCATTAGTCCACGCCCATCCTCTGTGGCACGGTGTGTGGTTTGTTAAACCTAATAGCGCTATTTAACTAATGACCCATTCGCCATTGGCCTCGGCGATTAAGTCGATACAAAAGGAGGGACTTCGTTGATAGAGTTCTAGTCTAGTAAATCTAAATCCGTCTCAACAGGATGAGGAAATTCACATTCCTGAACACGTCCCAACAAGACGAGGAATCCCTATTCCTTAACCCATTCCCAACCCCTGGGAATCCCATGCTTTGTAGAGAAGTGTGAACTCACCTTAGATTAGCTCGGCAGGTAAGTAAGGGTCGATTGAGCTGCTAGTGGTCAACCACGTCCTAACATGGTTACCATACAAGTCAGGTCTAGGTTCAAGTAGTGCACATAAGTTTTTACACATAACTAACAGGTTATTGGCACATAACGATCATGGAATACACAAGGAACACGTTAAACAATAATTGTTAAATATACGCATGAAGCCCAAACATTACTCGGCCCAACATGTTATGCGATCCGCACAACCTTGTGCGATCCACAGCATGTTGTGCGATCCAACTTAAACCCGGCCCAAACAATTAGAAAGCCCAAACATACATACACGGCCCAAACATACATACACGGCCCAAATAATAACAACGTTGATCTTGTGCGGTCCAGATGGACTTGTGCGACTGAGAAGTCCTTGTGCGATCCGGATAGCTTGTGCGACTGGGTTGGGCCATTCGGCCCAATGACATATATTAAGTCTAACTATTGTGTGTGGCCCAAGACTTGTGTGATCGGCACTGTCTTGTGCGATCCATAAGTCTTGTGCGATCATGCATATCCTGGTTGTACCCTGTGCTTTGTGTGATTGTACCAAATCTTGTGCGACTAGCCCTTGTGCGATCCTACAACTTGTGTGATCAGAACTTGTGCGTTCCGGTCTTGTGCGATTCGTTTTATTATCCGACAATTATGCTAATCGGTTATATTGTTTCCTTTTATGCAATATGCCAATTAATTCAAACAGTTTCTATCTAAACAATTAATCGATTAAATCAAACAATCATCATTAATTCATATGAACCCTAATATCCTAATAACTCATCATCATCTTCATCGAATTAACAGTAAGGTTAACACCAAAATCCTCAACTCATCCTGCAATAACTCTTGACAAAACATACTAATCATCTGAATCCAATTACATCATAGCTGATTAACATGCTTTTCAGTTTTATATCATCATTCAAATCATAACATCATCAAACCCTATGTTGATCCGAATATACTACACATGTGTGCCGATTATATGAACACAAAACCCTAACAGTTTACATCACAATTAATCGCATATCATCCCTAAACCATCATGTAGAACATATAGATCACAACATCATGCAACATACAATCGGTAGTTAAAACACTAACCAGTTAGAGGAGAGAGCAAGGATTGATCTGAACACAAAAGCTTCGGTGGAGAGGGGATGTTGTTGCCATCGGCTTCGAGAGGAGAGAAAGGGAGAGTAGGGTTTGTGTGTTTTGAGTGTTTAGCAAATAATGAGGAGTATACCCCTCCTCATGAGGTTATGAGCATCAATGAAATGGACCGAACCCATACATGGGCTACCCTTTTGGGTTTCGAATACACTAAGTATAGGCCGAGAAAGGTGTGAAGCAAAAAGCCCACCGGCTTGTGCGATGACTTGTGCGATCGAGTTAGAGTTGTGTGGTTGGGTTCGAGTCATATATATATATATATACATACATACATTCACATAATACAAACATAATATTTCATTAAAACCTCGTATCTCGTAAACACATATTGTTCAAACAAGTTACATCGAAGTACAACTAAAGGTTTGAAATACGAGTTCTCACATTATCCCCAAGTTGAAAGAAATTTCGTCCCGAAATTTACCACGTACTCACTGAGGAAGCTAGTTAAGTTGCATGGTTTTCCTAGTTTTCCTGGGGTGTCACATCCTTCCCCCGTTGGTTTGGAATTTCGTCCCAAAATTCCGCAGTAGCTTCCGCCTCAGTAGTGGTTTCACTGTTCACGAACAACTGGGGATACTTGTGTTTCATTTGATCTTCGCGCTCCCAAGTAAACTCTGCGCCACGACGGGAGTTCCAACGAACTCGAACAAGAGGAATTCTAGTGCGCTTGAGAACCTTAACGTCTCGGTCAGTAATCTCTACTGGTTCCTTGACAAATCGCAACTGATCGTCGATAGTGAGTTCCTTCAAAGGAACTATGAGGGTCTCATCTGACAGACACTTCTTCAGATTCGACACGTGGAAAACGTTGTGAACTCCACTGAGTTCTGCTGGCAAGTTTAGTTTGTAGGCCACTTTGCATATTTTCTCTATGATTTCGAAAGGTCCAACGTATCACGGGTTAAGTTTGCCTCGTTTGCCAAAACGAACAACACCTTTCCATGGTGAGACTTTGAGTAGAACTCGATCCCCAACCTGGAACTCGAGTGGTTTCCTGCGCTTATCAGTGTAGCTTTCTGTCGGTTACGAGCTGCCGCCATTCGTTGTCGTATCTGAGCAATCCTTTCTGTTGTGTCTACCACAAGTTCTGGGCCAGTGATCTGCCTGTCGCCAATCTCTGCCCAACAAAGAGGTGATCGGCATTTACGCCCGTACAATGCCTCAAACGGAACGGCCTGAATACTGGTGTGGTAACTGTTATTATACGAGAACTCCACTAACGGGAGATGCTTTTCCCAGCCATTGCCAAAATCGATTACACATGCTCGAAGCATGTCTTCAAGGGTTTGGATGGTGCGCTCAGACTGCCCATCTGTCTGTGGATGATAAGCGGTGCTCATGTCTAGACGTGAGCCAAAGGACTTATGCATTGCTTGCCACAGTTCAAAGGTAAAACACGCATCACAATCAGATATGATAGAGGTTGGCACCCCGTGCCTCGAAACCACTTCCTTCAAGTAAACGTCTGCTAAAGTAGAGAAATTGTCTGTTTCTTTGATAGCCAAAAAGTGTGCAGACTTAGTCAATCGATCCACTATCACCCAAATAGTGTCATTTCCGCGTTGAGATCTAGGCAGACCAGTAACGAAATCCATGGAAATTTGCTCCCATTTCCATTTTGGTATCTCTGGTTGTTGAAGTAGGCCTGATGGTTTCTGATATTCACTCTTGACTCTCGCACAAGTCAAACATTTACTAACGTAGGTTGCTATGTTCGCTTTCATACTTGGCCACCAATAGGTAGTCTTGAGATCATGGTACATCTTATCAGAACCAGGATGTACTGAGTAACGAGACTTATGTGCTTCATCCATCACAAGTTCACGTAAGTTTCCATAAAGTGGAACCCAGATGCGCCCTGTTACATAGTAAGCGCCGTCTTCCTTTTGTTCTAATCGTTTCCTTGATCCTCGTAGGGACTCGGCCCTGATATTCTCTGTCTTCAATGCTTCAACCTGAGCATTTCGTATTTGAGTAGGTAGACTAGATTGGATGGTAAGTTGTAACGCGCGCACACGCTTAGGTGTAGTATCCTTTCGACTAAGGGCGTCAGCCACAACATTGGCTTTGCCTGGATGGTACTTGATCGCGCATTCGTAATCATTCAAGAGCTCAACCCATCGACGCTGTCGCATGTTTAACTCCTTTTGCTTGAAGATATGCTCGAGACTCCTGTGATCGGTGTAAATGGTGCACTTGGTACCGTACAGGTAATGTCTCCATATCTTAAGAGCAAAAACCACTGCTCCCAACTCCAAGTCGTGCGTAGTGTAGTTCCTTTCGTGGACCTTAAGTTGGCGTGATGTGTAAGCAATGACCTTGTCACGTTGCATCAACACGCAACCAAGTCCTTGGATGGACGCGTCGCAATAAACCACAAAATCATCCGTGCCTTCAGGCAATGAGAGAATAGGTGCGCAACACAGTCTATCCTTTAAGTGCTGAAACGCAGTTTCCTGTGCATCACCCCAATGATAGGTGACACCCTTCTGAGTTAGCAAAGTGAGAGGTTGCGCAATCTTGGAGAAATCCTTAATAAACCTTCTGTAGTAACCTGCCAAACCCAAGAATTGGCGGATTTCTGTTGGTGTACGGGGTACAGGCCAATTCTTGATCGAGTCTACCTTGGATGGATCAACATGAATCCCATCCTTGTTTACCACGTGGCCTAGGAAATGGACTTCGCGAAGCCAGAAGTCACATTTCGAAAACTTAGCATAAAGCTATTCTGTTCGAAGGAGTTCCAAAATAAGTCGTAAATGCTGCTCGTGTTCCTCCTGACTCTTAGAATAGATCAGGATGTCGTCGATGAATACTATAACAAACTTATCCAGGTAAGGCTTGCACACTCTATTCATAAGATCCATGAAGACCGCAGGTGCGTTTGTCAGCCCAAAAGGCATGACCAAAAACTCGTAGTGTCCATAACGAGTTCTAAAGGCTGTTTTGGAAACGTCCTCTTCTCGGACTCTCAGCTGGTGATATCCCGATCTTAGATCAATCTTCGAGTAAAAGCTCGACCCTTGCAACTGGTCGAATAAGTCATCAATGCGTGGAAGAGGGTAGCAATTCTTCACCGTCACCTTGTTGAGTTCGCGGTAGTCAATACACATTCTGAAGGTACCGTCTTTCTTTTTCACAAATAACACTGGAGCTCCCCAAGGCAAAGAGCTAGGACGAATGAAACCCTTGTCCAAACGCTCTTGTAGTTGCGTAGACAGCTCTTCTAGTTCTGATGGAGCTAAACGATAAGGTGCATGAGCTATTGGCGCTGCTCCAGGAGCTAACTCGATTTGAAACTCGACCTGGCGATGAGGCGGGAGACCAGGTAGTTCCTCAGGAAATACCTCAGGATAGTCGCGTACAATAGGAATATCTTCTATCTTCTTCTCCTTTGTCGAGGTATCAGTAACGAGAGCCAAAATAGCAGTGTGGCCCTTCCGCAAACACTTCTGGGCCTTAAGGAAAGAGATGATGCTCACCACAGCACCACTCTTGTCGCCACGAATCATGAGAGGTTCATCACCTGAATGAGGAATACAGACAATCTTCTCGTTGCAAAGAATCTCTGCTTGGTGTTGGGATAACCAATCCATCCCAATGACAACGTCGAAACTACCCAGAACGATAGGAATGAGGTCGATAGAGAAGGTCTGATTAGCAAGAACAAGATTACAACCCTTGACTACGTGTGTGGCCTCTAAACTTTTACCATTAGCTAGCTCTACAGTGTGCTTGGTGTTCAAAAGTGTTGGGGTACGCTTAAGCATTTGACTAACTTTTAAGGACACGTAGCTAGTATCGGCACCCGAATCAAATAAAACAGTAACATAAAAGTCGTCCAGTAGGAACTTACCCGTCACGACATTGGGATCGTTCCTTGCATCACCTTGTCCAATCACAAAAACACGACCCCTAGCACCATTGCCGTTGTTACCCCCATTGTTTCCATTCCCCTGGTTGTTATTATTGTTGTTGTTCTGATTCTGGTTCAGCTGGGGACAGTCTTTCTTGAAGTGGCCTTCAGCACCACATTGAAAGCACCCTTTGTTGTTACCTTGCTGTTGTTGCTGCTGCTGGCGTTGGTTTGGTGGGGCTCGTTGTTGTTGCCGATTCTGATTCGCGGGAAGCTGACTCCTACAATCTCTTGCAATGTGACCAGGCTTGTTGCACCGATGACAGCTGCCTCTACTACATGGTCCGCTATGGTGCAAGTTACAGCGATTACATTTGGGGTGATTCCCCTTGTATCCACCCTACCCTTGACTTCCAGAAGACTGCTGACTGGGGCTCCTATAGTCCTCAGTCCTTCACTGCTGTGACTGAGATTGAACAGAAGTTGAACCCTTGCTTGAATTTCCATCCCATTTGCGCTTGTTGTCGCTAGGAGCCTCTGAAGTAGCTGTAGCACTGATACGCTTGGGCAGCTTGTTTTGCTCAACTGCCTGATCCGTGAGACGATGAGCTAGTCGTATGACTTGCTGAATAGTACCAAGGTTAGCTGCAGTCACATGGCTTTGAATTTCTGGCACTAGACCCTTAAGATACAGTTCAATACGCTTGATGGGAGGGTCTACCATAGTAGGACACAAGATAGCCAGCTCGTTCGATCTTTTCGTGTATGCTTCAATTTCTGACCCCGTCATCTTCAAATTGAAAAACTCCACCTCTAGCTTGTGGATGTCGTCACGACTACAGTACTCCTCTTTGATCAGCTCCTTGAAGTCGTTCCATGGGGTGGCATTAGCAACCGCCAGTCCTAACAGTTGAACCTGTGCCTTCCACCAGGTTAACGCAGCACCTTCGAGTATTCCAGTAGCAAACTTTACTCTACGAGCCTCAGGGCATTCACACATCTCGAAGACAGATTCGAGCTTCTCGAACCAGTGGAGGAGACCTACAGCTCCTTCTGTACCACTGAAGGTACTAGGTCTTGAACGTACACGCGGGAGGCTGAGCAGGCTGACCTATCGCGTGAGAAAGAAAAGACAAAATTAAGCACGAGATTTGGTTCGCGAGAGTAGGATCTAAACTTCCTAGGATAGGTCGAAATGGCAGGTTATACCTCCTGCAGGGACAGATGTGAGTGCCTCAGCAACTCGTTCATTGATTAGAGCCGTCAGCTGGGCTTGAGTCAAGTTCAGGCATCCACTCATGATCTTCATATTAAAGGAAACATGAGTGAGAAAGTGTCGTGACAATGCGTAAGTGTGGAGTGACAGAAGAGAGTGGGCACACAATGAGTGTCTAACAATAGTTGCTACGTTAACCAAAGCATACCATGAATAATGTACTATGTAACTAACAGGTAGGTAACATAAACATAAACCATATCACCTAGAATGTTGAGTCTTGCACGTGGAGCGAAACATCATTGTGGATCGTTGAGCATTGTACCGGTTATAGTCTGGTTTTGTCAAAAAGCGTTTCCCCTTTTTAAAACCAAGTTCACTATAACCAATGGCCCTGATACCAATCTGTCACACCCCCAAAAATCCACACGCGGAGTATTACCGCAGGGAGCGTGACATAACCAGGATCAAGCCACCAATCATATTGAACCATATAGTAAAGCAATTAAAAGTCAAACCACACAATATAATTGGTGTTCAAAAACAGTTTAACAAATCTAAGTTATCAGCGGAAGCAATTAGTTCAAAACCCAAATCATAAATTAAAGTGTTTAAGTTCATCATGAACACTCAATGTCCATGCTCCACAACGACTCTTCCCCATGCAAGCTCCTGCTAAACCTAGTGACCTGCAAAGCATGTAGTAACGAGTCAACAACAAAGTTGAGCGAGTTCACAGTTGGTTGTCCATTTTAGAGTTGTTCCAAAAACATAGTTTATTCTTAACCGGCTATCTAGCCGTGGGGGTTACCCCATAGTTTCGAAAACGTTCATTTGTTAATCCATTTTCACTTCGGCCATTTCAGCCGTGGGGGCTACCCCATGTTCTCAATCTTCGGCTATCCAGCCCGGCACTTCGGCCGTGGGGGCTACCCCATGTTTAAACTACCAGACTCGTTACCATATCGACTACTAACGTTCGTCATGTTTATGTGCCCTAGCGTCGGTGTCTATCATCACTGACGTGCCATAGTCCATTAGTCCACGCCCGTCCTCTGCGGCACGGTGTGAGGTTTGTTAAACCTAATAGCGCTATTTAACTAATGACCCGTTCGCCATTGGCCTCGGCGATTAAGTCGATACAAAAGGAGGGACTTCGTTGATAGAGTTCTAGTCTAGTAAATCTAAATCCGTCTCAACAGGATGAGGAAATTCACATTCCTGAACACGTCCCAACAGGATGAGGAATCCCTATTCCTTAACCCATTCCCAACCCCTGGGAATCCCATGCTTTGTAGAGAAGTGTGAACTCACCTTAGATTAGCTCGGAAGGTAAGTAAGGGTCGATTGAGCTGCTAGTGGTCAACCACGTCCTAACATGGTTACTATACAAGTCAGGTCTAGGTTCAAGTAGTGCACATAAGTTTTCACACATAACTAACAGGTTATTGGCACATAACGATCATGGAATACACAAGGAACACGTTAAACAATAATTGTTAAATATACGCATGAAGCCCAAACATTACTCGGCCCAACATGTTGTGCGATCCACGGCATGTTGTGCGATCTAACTTAAACCCGACCCAAACAATTAGAAAGCCCAAACATACATACACGGCCCAAATAATAACAACGTTCATCTTGTGCGGTCCGGATGGACTTGTGCGACTGAGAAGTCCTTGTGCGATCCAGATAGCTTGTGCGACTGGGTTGGGCCATTCAGCCCAATGACATATATTAAGTCTAACTATTGTGTGTGGCCCAAGACTTGTGCGATCGGCACTGTCTTGTGCGATCCATAAGTCTTGTGCGATCATGCATATCCTGGTTGTACCCTGTGCTTTGTGTGATTGTACCAAATCTTGTGCGACTAGCCCTTGTGCGATCCTACAACTTGTGTGATCAGAACTTGTGCGTTCTGGTCTTGTGCGATTCGTTTTATTATCCGACAATTATGCTAATCGGTTATATTGTTTCCTTTTATGCAATATGCCAATTAATTCAAACAGTTCTATCTAAACAATTAATCGATTAAATCAAACAATCATCATTAATTCATATGAACCCTAATATCCTAATAACTCATCATCATCTTCATCGAATTAACAGTAAGGTTAACACCAAAATCCTCAACTCATCCTGCAATAACTCTTGACAAAACATACTAATCATCTGAATCCAATTACATCATAGCCGATTAACATGCTTTTCAGTTTTATATCATCATTCAAATCATAACATCATCAACCCTATGTTGATCCGAATATACTACACATGTGTGCCGATTATATGAACACAAAACCCTAACAGTTTACATCACAATTAATCGGATATCATCCCTAAACCATCATGTAGAATATATAGATCACAACTTCATGCAACATACAATCGGTAGTTAAAACACTAACCAGTTAGAGGAGAGAGCAAGGATTGATCCGAACACAAAAGCTTCGGTGGAGAGGGGATGTTGTTGTCGTCGGCTTTGAGAGGAGAGAAAGGGAGAGTAGGGTTTGTGTGTTTTGAGTGTTTAGCAAATAATGAGGAGTATACCCCTCCTCATGAGGTTATGCGCATCAATGAAATGGACCGAACCCATACATGGGCTGCCCTTTTGGGTTTCGAATACACTAAGTATAGGCCGAGAAGGGTGTGAAGCAAAAAGCCCACCGGCTTGTGCGATGACTTGTGCGATCGAGTTAGAGTTATGTGGTTGGGTTCGAGTCATATATATATATATATACATACATACATTCACATAATACAAACATAATATTTCATTAAAACCTCGTATCTCGTAAACACATATTGTTCAAACAAGTTACATCGAAGTACAACTAAAGGTTTGAAATACGAGTTGTCACAGTTAGCCGTGTCACATCCCTTGTACGTTTTAAAAACTCTAGTTCTTACACATTGAGGACAATGTTTACCTCAAGTGTGGGGATGGGGGAGTAGTAAAAGTTTTTTGATTTTGACCCGTTCATTTAAAACACTACACATTGAGGACAATGTTTACCTCAAGTGTGGGGATGGGGGAAAATTTCAAAAAAATTTCAAAACTTCTTGTTTCAAAAGCGATCTTAAAAGCACAAGTAACTAAGTCAACGAGGGATGGCACAAGCCATTTGGTCTTTTGTCATGGTCAAGTTCAAATTAATAGCATGACGAGTATTTAGCGGGTGGTTATTTGGGAATAATTCGCCTAAGGAACTAGCATTGTATGCATATCACATATCATACCCTTATACGTGAGGTTTTGAGCCACTTTTATATCATAGATCTACATATACATGTTTCTTTGTTTGAGTGGACCATTAGTCGCGTATTGTAGAACTTTCAACTTTTGATACGTTCGAGACCATAGACTGAATACAGGCACGAGAATGATTAAGGCATTAGGTAAACCTTTTTCTTTTACACCATTTTTATATCCTTACCCGAAAGTTATCCCCTAGTAGCCAATTTTGAGCCTAATCCTTTCGTTTGACTACCCTTTAGCCCATAACCTTAAAACCTTTTTCTTTTAAACCCGTGTGATGGAAATTCGATTATTGAAGTAAAGTTTGTATAGTTGTATTTGTTTGTTTGCATATATATGAAAAAAAAAGATCAGAAAATATTATGAAAAAGATAGAAAATCATTGAGAAAAGAACAAAAATATGTGTTTCTGGTTGTTGAATAAAAGGCGAGAATCATTGCCTTATAGTTGATGTTTATAGTTTACTTGAGTTTAGAATAGTTGCGTTGTAATAAAAATCGAATTTTCATCACCTTAGCTACTCTAAATATCCTATTTCCTACCCTTAGCCTAGCCCCGTTACAACCCTTACAAAGACCTTATGACTTGTGCTTAGTATTCGTGATCGGTGGTGGAGAATGATTGAGTTGCAAGCCTATGCGGGTACGTGTTCTAATCGGTGTTGAGCGATTAATTGTTGAAGTGCTAATACATTATACACATTAGCCAATTTTTAAGCCGAGTGGAGAGAACATTGTGAGGGATATGTATGACTTGTTAGTTTTACGGGCGGGTTAATCTTAGATAACCATTATTATATGTGATTATTCACTTAACCGGTAAATATGTGAAAATTATAAAGAATTTGAACTTTTGTATGACAATAGACCTTAACCTTCGTCTCGGGAATGGGAAGTGTATTCATTGTTCAACTCACGTGAAAGTGAAAAACAGATTTGCTTGAGGGCAAGCAAAAGACAAGTGTGGGGATGTGATACGTGGTTGAAAACTGGTGTTCGTAATCGTGTAATTTATGTTTTTACATGAGTTTTAATCTTGAATAGCCTAATTTTAATTAGATTTGTGTTTTTATAGGTTTAATGAAGTTTAAGGAGCTTTTCGGGAGTTTTACGAGTCACCGGGTCGAAAACCGGAGCACCAGGACGCATTACGGATCAGCCGGAAGTGCGAAACGAAGAAATCAGAGAAGTGGACTGGAGAGCCCGTCGCCGACGGGTCCCAGGCCGTCGACGACGCCCCCTAAAAAGTGCCGTCGGCACACAACTCCCGTATACAGTCGAATAAGCCGTCGGAGAAAAGGAGCTCAATGGGAACCCGTCGGCGACGGGCAGTGGTTTCTCAGAACGCAAATTTTGGGATTTTTTGGGTTAAGCTCGATGTTTATTGGTCCTGAAGCACTCAATTCGGGAGTTATACATTCTTTGAAGGTTTGAATCACATCTTGGAGCCATAATCATCCATCTTCCATTACCAATTCACCAACCATCATCACCACTACCGAATTAACACCCGAATCATCACGAGTTCCATTCCATAACCCTAATCATCACGTTCACTTTAATCCATTCATCACCACCAACCATTCCAAACCCTAACCACCATCTTCACAACTTCAAAGCTTCAAGATGATGATGTTCGAGTTCTCAATTTCCGGTGATAGCATTCATCCTTCCATGAGCGGCTAATTTCTTGGAGGTTTCACCCCGGTGTAGACTTTTGTAAGTGTTAGGGTTTATTATGTTTTGATGTTTGCTTTGTGACAACTTGATTTACATTTGAATCTTTAGACAATTGTCCTACGTTTGTATTGAATTTGCAAATTGTCGAGTGAATGATTAAATTTGACTTTGTGAAATGGATACACGTATTTATGCCTTGTCTTTTGATAGGATTTGCTAGTCCAAAGTAACGAAGTGCATCGTGGTCTGTTGTCTATGAAGTTGATAGCGATTGGCACCTAAGCTTTGTGATTGTTGACCCGTTAATGAATTATTTCAAGTAAATCAAATTAAAACACATAGTAACCCTAAGCCTTGCATTTGTTGAAACCGGGTGTGAGCCTTGTTTTCTTATTATTGTTCAAACAATCAATTTCATTCCTTGCAATCTGTTAGTCACTAGTAGTTAATCAATCCAATTATTTTAGTAATTTTAATTCACATCTTTTCAATAAACAAAAATACATAAAAAAAAAACAAGATAGCAAGCTTCATAAGTTGTGACTCATATTCTCATATTTCAATTCAATCAAATCCACTCGCAAACCACATACTCTTCGTGGTTCGACCCCTTGCTACCACTAACTATTTGTTATGGGTAATTTGGGACTATAAATATTATCTTTGACCGGAGCGCGACACTCCGATCAATGCACTTGCCCAAATGTGTGTTTAGTGTTAGTAGAATATCGTGTTTTATAAATTTAAAACTTGATTAATGCGTAAAATGGGCTCAAAATATTAATAAAATCATATCACGCTTCGCACACACCAAGTTTTTGGCGCCGTTTCCGGGGACACAAGGATTTTAAGAAAATTTGGAATCAACGGCCTAATTATTTTTACTTATTTTTCTAATTTTTTTAGGATTTTTTTTAAATTTTCTATTTCTGCAGACTTCAGCACGGGTCGTGCCTGGTCGGACACGGGGTCGTGGCCATCAAACTTACTGGCAGTTTTTGTTTTCTGAGTTACAGAAGAGTGACCACGGGGCCGCGGCGGTGCACCACGGGGCCATGCTGAACTCCCCAGTAACTGGGATCCAGAAAACAACCACTGTAACCACGACCACAGGCTGTGGTCAGCGACCACGGGGCCGTGGTGAGACATCTGACCAACATTCTTTTTGTTTTTATCGCAGGACTTGGAACCCAGTCACAGCATCTGAACTTTATACGCAGTGCATGAGCTCCAGTTCCAATAATGACATAAAAGAGCCTCAAGACGAACCCGAATGCTTTCTAAGAAAGAGATTAAAAGCTACAAATCAAGAGAAAGCTTCGGGGGACCTACTCCCAATGGTGGATCAGCGTACCCTGATGGATTACCCACGGCCCACGGTAGGTAATCTCGGAGCCGCCATCAATGCACCGAATGTCGATGCCAACAACTTCGAACTTCGGCCGCATTTGATTCAAATGCTCCAAAATTCTGCAACCTTCCATGGCCTAGCTGACGAAGATCCCCATTTACATATTACCAACTTTTTGGAAATATGTGATACTTTCCGGATCAACGGAGCATCTAACGACGCCATCCGCCTCCGAATGTTCCCATTTTCACTAAAAGACCAAGCTAAGGCTTGGCTTAACACCCTCCCAAGTGGTTCGGTAAACACTTGGGATGAACTTGCCCAAAAGTTTCTGTATAAGTATTTTCCGCCCTCTAAAACCGCTAAGTTAATGACTGAAATCAATACATATTCACAAGAGGATGGGGAATCCTTATATGAAACTTGGGAAAGATTCAAGGAGCTATTGAGGAAATGTCCTCATCATGGTCTCGCAGTGTGCCAACAAGTACCAACTTTCTATAATGGGTTGTTGCCACATACAAGACAAACACTCGACTCTAGCTCTGGGGGACTCCTAGGTAATTGTCGCCCAAATGAAATTTATAATCAAATTGAGGAAATTGCTCAAAACAATTTTCAATGGCACACCCCCCGAGGCACAAAATCTATTGCCCCGGGCACCCATAAGGTAGATGAGAACACCTCTTTACAAGCCCAAATTGATGCCCTATCTTCAAAAAAAGTTAGAAATGGCAAAAACGGCCTCGGTTATGGCTTGTGAAGGGTGTGGTGGACCACATGAAAATTGGAGTTGTATGAAAGAAATGGATAATCAAACGGAAATGGTAAACTACATTGATAATAGACCTAGGTCGTCGGGTCCCCCAACGGGCACCTACAACCAAGGATGGCGTAACCACCCTAACCTTGGTTGGAGGGAGCCCGGCAATAGTAGTAACTAACAAAACCAAAACCAACAAACAAACAAACTTTCAACAACAACCAAGAAATGAGTCACAAAATTTCTCTCAACAACAACAAGGGGGATGGGAGAGGCTTGAAGACCTCGTTTCACGCCTCATCTCCGAAACCGAAAAAAGGTACTCGGATCGATTCCTACAAGCGGAATCCAACTTTAGAAATCAACAAGCTAGTATTCAAAACATTGAAAAACAACTAAATTAACTAGCCCAAAATTTCTCTGAGAGACCACGAGGCGCACTACCTAGCAATACCAAAACAAACCCAAAGGCGCAAGTACATGTCATAACACTAAGAAACCGTACCGTAGGTCCCGAGGAGGCCCCATTACCCCCAACCGAAAAAAGTCAACTGATTCAAACAACGACCTCATCACCAACCCATAAGGAAACAACCCCTCCGCCAAATCCCGAACCTTCCAAGAACCCCTCGGTACCTTACCCCGGTCGGTTACTTCGCCAAAAGACTGAAGAGCAATTCACAAAATTCATAAACTTACTAAAATTATTGCATATCAAACTTCCATTTGTGGAAGTCCTTACTCAAATGCCAAAATATTCAAAATTTATGAGAGACTTCCTCACCCACAAGAGGAAGATTGAAACATTGCAATTGGTCAATCTAAGTGAAGAACGCTCCGCCGTACTACTCAACAAACTCCCATAAAAGAAAATCGACCCCGGAAGCTTCACCATCCCTTGTTCCATTGGGGGATCACCTGTACGCAATGCACTAGCCGACCTTGGGGCTAGCTTCAATCTCATGCCCGCATCAATGTTTGACCGACTCAGACTAGGTATGACGAGCCCCACGAAGATGAGCATACAACTCGCCGATAGGTCTATCAAACACCCACAAGGTGTCGTCGAGAATTTATTGGTAAAAGTCGGAGACTTTGTCTTCCCGGCTGACTTTGTCATACTCGACATGGAGGAAGACACCGAAGTACCACTCATTCTAGGAAGACCATTCTTTGCCACCGCTCACGCAATGGTGGATATGAGTGATGGGAAGTTAACATTGAGGGTTGTAGACAAATAGATGAAATTCGGGTTTGGGAAAAGAGTAGAGGACGACCCGGTCAACTACATGGATGTCATAGACTCAAGTTTGGATAACGCTCTCCGACGGTGCAACACGGGATGCGAGGACATCCCGCTCGGGTAACATATGACTGACTTCGGGTCTAGCCAAGGACCCTTATAAACGTGGCGCACCACGGAGGCATTCCGCGGAACTATCCATGGTTTTTAGTTTAATTTAACTTTTATGTTTTCTAGTTTAGTTTTACTTTTCAGGAATAAAACACACTAAAAAAGATGGAGGTTACCAAGGGAACGTTAAAACCACACTCCATGCACGAAAACATAGCCTCCAGACAACTTTTCCATCCTTACAGCAAGTTCAGCACATGGCCATGCTTAGCCCAACACGCCTCGTGCCCAGGTTCTGCAGAAATTTGCCCAGTTCAGGTAACTAGCCACGAGGCTGTGCTCGCTGAACACGCCCCGTGGCCAGCCTTCTGTTCAATTCTGTTACTGGCAATCTGACCATGGGGCTGTGTCCGGACCACACGGGGCCGTGGCCAGACGCCCAGTAACATGAAAATTTGTTTTTCAACACCCTTTAACACATTCAATCAACCTACAAACTTATTTTTGGGACACATTGAGGACAATGTGTAATTTAAGTGTGTGTGGGGGGGGATGCTAAAACCTTGAATCTTGCAAGTCCTAATAACAATCCTTACACAAAACTCTATTGGAATCGCTAATCCCCCCAAACTTTTTCAAAAATTTTCATTTTTTCTACTTGTCTTGGTTTAATTTGGGAATAACAAGTTCTAAAAAGGTTATGTTTTTACAAATTTACAACCGATAGCGTCGTGATAAAAAGAAAAAAATAAGAAAATTATGGAAAGGCATGACAAATCTAATTAAAATTTGATTATATATACTTGATCACATTATAAACCCATTCCCACAACAAGTGAGTTTTGAGCCTTTATTGAGCATGCAAGCATATATCTTTAAACTAAATGCTCATTTTTCGTTTCTTGTGTGAATAGCCACTTGGTTCTTATGACTCTAGAACTTGCCACGACGATACATTCCCGGTCCTTACCAACGTGAACCCAAGTAAGTAAATGATGGAGGCATTAGGACTAACCCTTTTTCCTTTCAACACCATTATTTTCCTTTTTTATCACCTAGCCAAAATCCCCCTAGTTAACTCCTTTGAGCCTAAACCTTTTCATTTCAAAACCCACAAAACAAACACCCTTTACCCACCTAAACCTTTTTCTTTTCAAACCCCTTTGTTTTAGTAAAAAGCTCGGTTATCTTGTGACGTATCCTATCAAAAAAAATGAAATTCTTGTAATAAACAAACAAGTTCCTCAAAGAAACTTTGTTTGGATGTGCTTAGTTTGAATAAAAGTCACAAAAACAAAAAGTTTTACGATGACCGACGCTTTTTACGCTTTTCGCCATTTTTACTAACCACCAACCAAAACCACCCACCCTTAGCCCAAGCCTCACCCTTTCCCAAAGTCATCTTGATATTTACGAAGGATTATAGTTAAAAAGGAGGAGGATTGATCGCTTAGCAAGCATATGGTAGAAGTAAGTTCCATGCCGGTCTCGAGTGTTTCACAAAAATACATCTTCGGCCAAGTGTTGAGTGATCTCCCGTGAGGTATGTGAACTTGTATATTAATAGAATTTTGAAGAGGCATGTTATGCCAAAATAAGTAATTTTTCTTATTGTTGGTGCACTACATCTGTCGACTTCGTCTTGTATCGAGTCTTAGTCTTGCTAGAATAGATCAGGGCACGTAAAACGAGAGTTAGAAAGATTTTGCTTGAAGGATTGGATTTGTAGAGGATTTCGCTTGAAGCCTCAAGCGAAATCAACATGTAACGATTTCGCTTCAGGACATTCCAAGCGAAATCTCCAAGTCTATATATAGGGATGTTAGGTCAAGCGAAATCATAGTTTTCATAGAGTAACATTTGAGAGATTTCCATACCGAAGTGCTGCCGGTGTGAGAACTGATTGTAATTGTTGTCTAATCAATACAAATCAGTGTTAAAGTGAAGATTCAGCTGTTTACACGTCAAATACTTGTTTTCCGCACCTGTATTTGATAAGAATTCCTCTGAACCGACTCGTTCGGATCCACAAACCGATCCTTCAATTGGTATCAGAGCTCAGGAGGAGGAGTTCTGCAAAATTCAGCCGAAATTCATCAAAATTTCTTACTTCTACACCTTCTTTTCTCAGTTCAGAAACTTTTCACGGTCAAAACCTATTCAATTTCTCACAGATTGTTTAAAAGTACAAGATAACAAATCCTTGAAAGTTTCACAGCCAAATTCAACCTAAAAGTGATCAAAATTGACATCCGAATGGATTTCGCTTGAAGAACAAAGTTTCTGTTGGACGATTTCGCTTGAAGTTTCAAGCGACACATTTCATTTCGCTTCAAAATTATCTGTTTTCGCTTCAAGTTTGTCGCTTCAAGGTGTTCGCTTCAGAGTTCTCTCTTCAGACAGTTTCGCTTGAAATTGTTTCGCTTTAACTATTTCGCTTCAAGGTTTTCGCTTGAGGGTTGTTCAGTTTGTCTAGTTCGCTTGAAGGGTACCGCTTGAAAGTGTCTGAAACATGGATAACGATTTTCACAACGCTTTTGCAACATCGTCTAGTTCATCTTCCATTGCTCAGAACATGAATTCTGAAAATGAAATGGGGACTACTCAGAAACCCCCGAAGCTAATGGGAATTGAAGAATACTACGGATGGAAAGATAGATTCGAAAACTGGGTGCAAGCAAATCATCTAAGATCATGGGAATGCATTCTGACAAAGTATACTTCACCACAAACCGAAATGCAAACTGAAAAACAGCTTTCAGATTTCAGTAAGGAAGAACGGGAAATATACCGAGCTGAAAAGATGATGATTAGTCTACTTCAACAGGCCGTCAAAGAAGACATCTTCATACTACTTCAACATGACAAAACATCACAATCAATATGGGATGCTCTAAAAATCAAAGTTGAAGGCAGTACGAGTATGATTAAAAGCAGGAAGGCATTGCTTAAAAAGGAATTTGATTTGTTCACAAGTTTGCCCGGAGAAGATACAAAGAAACTCATTGAACGATATTGTCACTTAGTAAAAACAATGTCAATGATGGGTATTAAAAAGGAAAACGATGAATGGGTGGATAAACTTGCTGATGCATTACCTCAGAAAGAGTGGGGAACTTATTTGATGATACTGAAAAATACTGGGGTTTATGATAGATTGTCGATCTCTCAGTTCATTGAAAAGATTGAAAGTCAGGATTTGGAACAGCAGAAGATCGCGAGGATGAACAGTCCAAGTGGTCAACAGGATGTAAAGATGTACTACAAAGGTAGCATTCCGGTTCCAGAAGCTGAAAGAAGTCCGAAAATTCAAACTGCATTTAGTGCTGGAGATTCTACAGAAAAGATTGATCAAAGCTCAAACAAAAGCAGCAGTGGATTCTCATTCTATCCAAGTGTCAATCCAAAGACTTCATCAGAAAATTTTCAGTCTCAAAGCACAAAGATGGGAAATGGTTGTGTGATTCAATGCAACATAGCTCTAAATCTTCCAGAAGGTCAAAGTTTTTCTGAAGACATTGCAAAAGATCATATGGCTTTACTTGGTTCCGTGCTTATCTCATATGAAGGTTTAGTGGCTGGTCGAATTGGAAATCCTATGCTTACTAAAGAGGATTACGACCAGATAGATGCCGAAGAGATGGAATTAATGGATATCAAATGGTGTCTTGCAAGTGTTCTAAGACGGGCTGAAAAGTTCAAGACAATTACCGGGAGAAATGATTTTCTTGATGCTTGTGTTTCTACTTTAGGTTTTGATAAATCTAAAGTTACTTGTTTCAGGTGCAGAGAAAAAGGTCATTTTAAGCGGGAGTGCAAGAACAGAGAAGTTAGTGGCGCTCAGAATCCATTTGGAAAAGACGATTACTACCGGAAAGCCATTTATCAGCAAGTTGGTCAGACACAAGAATTACAGACAGCTCATGGTAGAAAGATTGAAGATTCAAAGAGAGGATGCTTGGTAGATTTCAACTGGAGCAATTATATATCTTCTGACAACAAAGCATGCACAGTTGATCAAGATGATGAGAAATTACCTGAAGGTTTCAATTGGGATATGTTTGTTGATGAAAAGGGTGACTTCAAAGCTTTCATTGCAAAGATTGTTAGAGAACCAGAATTGTTTGCTACTTGGATGAGTTCAATTGGTGAAAAAGTGAAAGATCAATCGATTACTTCTGAAGAAAGTTTAAAAAGTGCTGATTCTGAGTCATTAACTACAGAAGAGAGTGTACAAAATGATGATACTTCAGAAAAGGAAGTTGCATTTGATCAAACACCATCTGATTCTGGTATTTCAGATGCTGATTCTGAAAAATCAGTAGAGTTTGATCAAACACCAATGGAGAGTAGTAGTGATGATGAAGAAGAAAAACATTTTAATATTGCTAAAAAACATCTTTCTCCTGAAAGTTTTCATTTCTATTTTGCAGATCGCATGGAGAAACTGAAGGAGAAACAAGCTGCTAAAGAACAACAACCGAATGAGGAAGTTAAAGTAGTTGTTGAAGAAAAGGTGACTGAAGCTGAGAAAGTAACTGAGGAAGAAAAAGTGATTGAAGTGGTAAAAACAATCGAGATTGAAAAGATTGTTGAAATTGAAAAGCCTTGCAAGAAGTGTTTGGAAGCTTGCAAAAATTGCGAAGAAAAAGATGTGATTCTGTTTGATAGAGAAAGACTGATAGAAAAGCTACTATCTGACATCAGTTATGTGAAAGAATCGTATAGCGTGTTGAACAGAACTGTGACAGGTCTTCAAACAACGAATTCTGAAAGAGAAAAGGCATTAACGATGACGAATTCTACACTGATGGCAAAGCAAAAGGCAATTAATCATTACATCGAAGAGAATGCTAATCTAAAGCAAGAGTTGGAGAAAGAAAAGATTGAGAATGAAAGGATCAGAAGGTTATTACTGAGTTATTCTTGTTCTGATTATGTTATTGATCGAGTGTATCCTACTGTTGCAGGTTTTGAAGCATTTCAGGATGAGAAGAAAAAGAATGAGACTGGTAAGAAATCGACTGTTAAATACAACAAGTGTCCGCCTCCTATCTGGGAAGGGTATTCTCCTAGAAAACCAAATGAGGAACAAGTCGAAAAAGCAGTCAATATAAAGTTAAAATCAGAGACAACTGATGTTTTACCAGATAACATTGATATCACGTTTACCTCGTCTGATACTGATCATGAGTCTGAGTTAATCAAAAAGGTGGTCGATCAGGTGTTGGATACTGAGGAGGTGTCTGAGTCAAAGTTTGAGTCTGGGGGTTCAAGTTCGTCAGTCAACAGTTCAAAGTCATTGGAAAAACGGTCTTATAGTAAAGAATTTTTGTTATCAAAAGCAAATTTGGAGGATGAAACATTTAAAGTTGCATATACTTTAAATGATTCTGACAAATTATACTCTGATGAAGAGTTTCCGATGGATAGTGTTAGATTTGACAAGATCAAAAAGGTTTTCAAAATCACAGAAATTAATATTTCTGACACTAAAAATTTAAATCTTAATGAAAAACCTAAAAAAATACACTTCTAGAGTTCAACAAAGGTTAAACAAGAAAAAAGGAAGAAAAAATTACAATTCTGATTCTAGTTTTCAAAAGAAAACAAATCAAAATTGTAATTACAAAAGAAAAGGTTTAGGTTTTATTAAGCAAGAAAGTTACAGAAATGTAAACAATTCTAAACTAAAAACAGAATTTGTTTCAGGTGGAAGTGTTGAAGATGAACAGAAGAAACCTTTCTGGAAAGAAACAAATCAGGAGTTTCTTGTTGAAAGAAAAAGAACAGGAACTGGAGTTTTTCATTCAAGAGACATTCCAAGAGATACAAGAACTTGTTTTCAATGCCAAGTTGTTGGACACATTGCTCATAATTGTCCAAACAAAGTCAACAAAAAACAGGGAGTCTCTGAAAAACTTAAAGGAAAAGTGGTTGAAAAGAATGATTCACCAACTACAAATTTCAAAACTGTTGAAAATTCAAAGAATGAAGTTGGTGAAAATTCTAAAGAATTGTACAAAAAGAAGGCAAAAGACAACCAAACATGGGTTGTTAAGAAATCAGTTGATAGTTCTGACAATGAATCTGATTCCACAAAATCAGAGGAGTCACAAAATGAGATTAATGATTTGTTGAATGATGCTGATATTAAATCAATGAGTGTGAAAGAGATTCAACAAATGGTTGGTAAAATAGAAATCTCAGATTTTGATATTGAAAAAACATTCAATGGTAATGTTAAGAAAATTTTCAAGAAAATGCTTGAAGGGAAAGTAAAGGGGGTTAAAGATTTTTATGCAACTAAAAAGGCAACTTATAACCCTACTGCCCAGGAATTGGAAGCCACCAAGTCAAATAAGACTTGGGTGGAAGTTTGTTTTCCTTAAAGTCTTAGGACTATGCCGGAGATCCCAAGTTTATATTGTGGATCAGGAATCGGCATCTTTCTAATGTTTGAAGATTTTAGTTGAAAAATTTTGATAGTATTTGAATGTTTATAGGTTGAAGGACTATGCCGGAGCTTTCAGGTTGGTAAGTGCGAAGCAGGAATCGGCATTTTGATTGGTAAAATGGTGATGTAGACGTAACATTCCTACATGTGGTAATTTTGTCATTTGGTATAGTAGGAGTATACATGAAAAAGGTTAATCAAGGTCATTAAGTTGAACTTGATTGAACCATACTTACAATTGGTATTTCGAATAGACAATGTGATGAACCACACTCCGAATCTTCAAATGATTATATCATAAAAACTTATTTTCCGGAAAAATCATTTTGATTAAAACAAACTTAAGTGTTTTGAAATCTAAATGAGAAAATAGTTTTGTGATAGGGGGAGTTCTGATTGTTTATGCCAAGTGAATGGAGATTTGATGCAATTTGATATCAGTTGTCACTTTATTGTACAGTTTATTTTCAAATTTCCTAAAATGTGTTTGCATTTTAGGGGGAGTAAATTTTTTTCAGAAAATCCAAAAACATTTGAAAATTTGAAAAAGACAAAAACATTGAAAAATTTAAAAATGAGTTTTGTTGTCAAAAAGAGGAAATGATAGTAAATCAGTGGACTATCACAGCACGCTAAAGAAATGGAGAGATAAAATGTGATAAGCGGTCTCACTAAAGATGTGACGATAGGCTCAGCTAGACTAGTAGATTTGCGATAACGATACAAACCTAAAATGAAAAAGCCTAGTTCTAGTGGGAAACATGGTCGAAAGCATAGTACTTAGTTTTGTCCTTCTTGACTGTGTGCCTACTCAGTAATCACTGATTGTCGAAAGACATAAAACTGGTTAAGTTTGTGAACTTTCACAACTTTGCTAAAAAGTCGCTGTGATTGTGCATTTTATTTTGCAAAGATTTAAACTTGTTTTATTTCTTTATTTTGTTTAAGCATCGGACATCCTCTGCGTATACGTGAGTATCGACCTGGATGTTGTTGCCTAAACGTTCTGATTTATTTTCTTTGGTGTTTCGTTTAAGCTTTGGATCACCTCTGCGTATACGGGAGTATCGATCTGGTGGTTAAAGCCTAAACAATTTCAACTTGTTTTATTTTCTTATTTTGTTTAAACATTGGACTTTCTCTGCGTATACGGAAGTATCGACCTGATTGTTAATGTTTAAACATTCTGCTTTATTTTCGCACAAATCACAGTTGATAAAAGTTTAAAGGCATTACTTGAGTCAGTGTATTGCATGATGAGGGGATATGCTGAGATCGTGGGGTCCATAAGAATTTTAGTGCTATCTTAATATACCTTAAAGTATCGGTAAGCATTTCGAAAGTTTTTATATTGAGTTTATGTGGACAACAATATCGTCAATCAACGTGAATCGTTTAAAACTGAAAATGTTTAAAGCTTAACGGTGTTGGTGATTTGTCTCAGAAACTGATATGATCCTCTTGCACAAACTCACAAAAATATTGTTTGTAAATATTTTTTTATTGTATTTCATTCCTTTCAAATATTACAAAAAGATTTTAGTGTGTTTTAGCATAAAATTTTGAAAAATTCAAAAAGATTTTCGACAACTGATATTGGAAAGCTGATTGTCAAAATTTCAAGTGCTAAACATGATGACTTTGTTGTGAGGGGGAGTGAATCTGAAAATGCTAAAAGGTTTGATAAGTCCTACAATTGGTATTTTAAAACCTTCTTTTGGTTCATCAGTGGTTGATGATAGAAAAGAAATTTATCTGATTATATCAGATTGTTGGTGCATTTAATTGTTAAATTTAGAAAATTTATTTCTGGGTTAAGTTTGTTGCAGGTGAGCCAGGTTAATTTATTCAAAGCTTATGAAAGTCAGACTCTGATCATGAATCTAAAAGGTTTGCTAGCTGTTGATGCTGATGAACTTAAGGAATCAAGAGATCTGATCAAGAGAATTAGATAAAAGCCAGGCAATGATCTTGTAAACAACATTTGAGTCAGACATTGATTCTAAAGCAGATGTTGCTGAAGAATTAATGAATACCAGTAAATCGTGAAGGGGAGTCTGATAGAGCCAGTGTTTCTGGAGAAGAAGATAGAGAGAGAAAAGCCCAGAGACTGATCAAGACTGAAGATGTGAAGACACAGTATTGGTGTGACTCGATAGTCGACTCGTCAACATCTGAGGGGGAGTCTGTTGGTGCACTACATATGTCGACTTCGTCTTGTATCGAGTCTTAGTCTTGCTAGAATAGATCAGGGCACGTAAAACGAGAGTTAGAAAGATTTTGCTTGAAGGATTGGATTTGTAGAGGATTTCGCTTGAAGCCTCAAGCGAAATCAACATGTAACGATTTCGCTTCAGGACATTCCAAGCGAAATCTCCAAGTCTATATATAGGGATGTTAGGTCAAGCGAAATCATAGTTTTCATAGAGTAACATTTGAGAGATTTCCATACCGAAGTGCTGCCGGTGTGAGAACTGATTGTAATTGTTGTCTAATCAATACAAATCAGTGTTAAAGTGAAGATTCAGCTGTTTACACGTCAAATACTTGTTTTCCGCACCTGTATTTGATAAGAATTCCTCTGAACCGACTCGTTCGGATCCACAAACCGATCCTTCACTTATAAAATGTTCTAAATAAATCGGAACCTATCCTAAGTGCTTTCGACCCGTTACGACCCGTTTAGGTAGCACGCTACTTTAACACGTCGTTCGCGTAAAACGCGTTCGAGACGTCTAACTAGTCCTATGACAAGTATTATATGCCCTAACATGTTTAATATGTTGCATAATCAGTTAAGTGACAAAAGTTTAAGTTACATATGCTTAAAATCCAATTATGCATGAAAAGGGCATTTTGGTCATTTACCTAAGGCATATAAACTACCTATCATACAACTACTTAAACTATGTGACCATAAGGTATAACCTCGGAAGGTTATTCCCTATATAACTATGGTCACTAAACATGCTTGGTCGGATCCTAATGATCGACCAAACGGGTCGAGTTCGAAAGTCTAAGCGGTGGTTTAGACCGCTTGACTTACGATTCTAAACAAGCACTAAACTAAAAGTGACGAGTTAAACATGTTGAAACATGTTTAACTAAGTTAGAAAGCAGGTTTTGGTATCAAAACAAAGTGTTTTGATACCCTAGGATAGTTTGGTTGCAAAATACGCATAAATACGCATTTTGACCAAAACTATGACTCGTCACTACGCCTAGTCAACGTGGTAATCAGTAGGTATAGTCACAAGGGACTATAACCATCGTGATTACGCTCACGTTGCAAAGTTCAAACAAACTTTGTGTTGACCAAAGACTGGTCAAAGCAAAAAAGTCAAACACTGTTTGACTTTCACGCTCGAAAAGCAATAAAAGAACGAAAGAAGCTTTCAAAGGGTCCAAGATAGGGAGAACTTGATCTATAACACTCAGGTATGAAGCAAAGGCTTCAACTTAGAGCATTAATCAGATCAAGGGTTCAGAAAATGGAATGAGAGCATGGGTATTTATAGTTTTTGGTAAACCGTTAGGATCATTTCTTGCAAAATCGGCTTCGATCTTAACCCTCCATGTGGGCACATGGTATTCAAATACAAGGGGACATGTAATACTATCAAAATCCAGCAGATGGTATCCCAAATCAATGGTTAAAAACCATCAAAACCAGCTCAAAGTCCAGATTCAATGTTTCTACACTGTTAGTCCGTCGCGCCCCGCGTAGCATATAGCCTGGGCTTATGCGCCCCGCGTAAGAACTTTGACAGAATTACAATTTTAGCCCCTGCAAGCCCAAAACTTGGTTTTCGATGCATATTTGACATGTTTAAGCCCTGTTAACCCCGTTTCAAAGCTCTAAAATGATGTTAAAGTATAGGGAACTTAAAATATGCTCAAAAACATCCCGGATGTCGGTTCGTTTGGTCGTACAGTTGCGTTATTCGGTTAATTACGACGGAAGTCGTAACGAACGCAAAAACGATCCAAATTAAGCGACGAACGGAATTTTATCATGCCAATCACTAAAATAAAATATTTTAATGATTACATAAATTTTTGGATGTTCAGATATATTCAGAACCTAAGATATGCGCGAAAATGCAAACTTATGCACTTTTTGACGCTTTTAGTCC
Source organism: Helianthus tuberosus (assembly GCA_030545235.1). Taxonomy (NCBI): domain Eukaryota; kingdom Viridiplantae; phylum Streptophyta; class Magnoliopsida; order Asterales; family Asteraceae; genus Helianthus; species Helianthus tuberosus. The sequence goes on from CM060403.1 coordinate 47,591,254, forward strand.
TATTGATCAAATAAGTTTATTTTAGCATACCGAACCCCTCAAAGCCTATTTCTAAGCTATGTAAAGGATATTTAGGGTATGTTTAACTTATGATCAAGTTCCGGAATGTTCGTTACTATACAAATCGGTATAGTTTCGTAGTTTGACACAATTAGTCCCTGCGATCGAACAAACTTGATTTCAACACACCAAACCATCCAAAACTTATTTCTAAGTTATGTAGTGGTTAATTAAGGTATGTTAAGACTATGTCACTATTCCGGAGTGTTTGTCGTGTTAAACTGATTATGTTTACGCACCAGTTTGCGTATAACTTTCCAGGAAGCGATTTAAAGCTTGAAATCGGACTCGAATCAAATCGTAAAATCATCAAACACAAATACACATAAAATAACACCAAAACACATTGTTTTATTAATAATTAACATTGTTTTACATTGTACATCGATTACAGAGCACAGTTGTCACAGTCTCCCATACTTTAGGAAATTTTGTCCCGAAATTTTAACTAGAGGAAACTTGTGAGAACAAATGCGGATATTTTGCCTTCATTTGGTCCTCACGTTCCCAGGTAAACTCTGGGCCACGTCTGGATTCCCAGCGAACCTTGACCAATCGAATCCGTTTGTTCTTTAACTGTTTGACTGCACGGTCCATTATCTCCACAGGTTTCTCGACAAAGTGCATCGTTTCATCAACTTGAATTTCGTCGAGTGGAATGTGAAGATTAGCGTCAGCTAAACACTTTCGCAAATTGGAAACGTGAAAAGTCGGATGAATATTTCCAAGCTCTGGAGGTAGCTCTAGTCGATAGGCAACCTTTCCAATTCTTTCAACAATCTTAAATGGTCCAACATATCGAGGTGCAAGTTTTCCTTTCTTTCCAAATCTCACCACTCCCTTCCAAGGTGACACCTTGAGTAGGTCATGGTCTCCGACTTGAAATTCTAAGGGCTTGCGTCGCATATCTGCATAACTCATTTGACGGCTTCTAGCTGTCATAAGATTATCGCGAATTTTCTTAATTTTGTCTGTTGTTTCCAGAATGAGCTCAGGTCCAGTAAGCTGAGCTTCACCAATCTCATTCCAACAGACAGGTGACGACATTTTCGACCGTAGAGAGTTTCGAATGGTGCCATATTGATGCTAGCATGATAGCTATTGTTGTAAGAGAACTCGATCAATGGCAGATGAGAATCCCAATTACCACAAAAGTCTATCACGCATGCTCTAGGCATATCCTACAAAGTTTGAATCGTCCTTTCAGATTGTCCATCTGTTTGGGGATGATAAGCATGTCGAGATACAATCTCATCAACATAAATCCTTGCAAGTTTATCAGCAGATAGATCTTCGTGAATCGGAATAAAATGAGCTGACTTCGTTAATCGATCGATGACAACCCAAATAGCATCGTGACCTTTAGATGTACGCGGTAATTTAGTGATGAGATCCATCGCAATGTTTTCCCACTTCCAAACCGATATCTCTGGTTGTACAAGAAACCCAGATGGTCGTTGATGTTCAGCCTTGACTTTGAGACAAGTTAGGCATTTCGATACATACAAGGCAATATCCTTCTTCATACCAGGCCACCAATACTGAGTACGAAGATCCTTGTACATTTTATCAGAACCAGGATGGATAGAATATCAGGACTTATGAGATTCGTCCCTCACTAAAGTGCGAAGATTGTCTTGTTTCGGAATCCACAAACGATCCTTGAAGTAGAATAACCCATCGTCTTTCGTTTTGAGCTTGAGCTCAAGTTGACGTGGTAATTCCTTACCCATCAAATCTTGTGAAACGCAAGATAGTTGAGCTTGAAGGAAACGAGTTTGAATATCAGATAGAGTTTGAACAGAATGAAGCTTGACTCGTTCCTTTCGACTAAGCGCATCGGCTACGACATTCGCCTTACCAGGATGGTAGCGAATTTCGCAATCGTAGTCGCTCAAGAGCTCAACCCAACGTCGTTGCCTCATGTTCAGCTCCTTCTGATTAAGAATGTGCTGGAAACTTTTGTGGTCTGTGAAAACCACACACTTTGTGCCATAAAGATAGTGTCCCCAGATTTTGAGAGCGAAAACCACAGCTCCTAACTCAAGATCATGAGTGGTGTAGTTCTTCTCGTGAATTTTCAATTGTCTAGACGCATAGGCTATAACTTTGCCTCGTTGCATGAGAACACAACCAAGGCCCAGATTCGATACGTCACAATAGACAACGAAATCATCGTTTCCATCGGGCAAAGATAGAACAGGAGCATCACACAGCTTCTGTTTCAGCGTTTGGAACGCTTCTTCTTGCTTGGGTCCCCACTCAAAAGGCTTATTCTTCTGAGTCAAAGCAGTGAGTGGAACCGCGATCTTCGAGAAGTTCAAAATGAAACGAAAATAATAACCAGCAAGACCAAGAAAAGAACGAATTTATGTGGGTGTCGTTGGTGTATTCCAATCCTTAATTGCAGCAATTTTGGATGGATCCACATGAATACCCTGCTTGTTGACTATATGACCCAAAAACTGAACTTCTTTAAGCCAAAATTCACACTTGGAGAATTTAGCAAAAAAGTTGTTCCTTCTTCAGGAGTTCCAGTGTCAAACGAAGGTGTTGCTCGTGATCGGTTCGAGACTTCGAATAAATGAGAATATCATCGATGAACACAATGATGAACTTGTCTAAATAAGGTTTACAGACCCTATTCATTAAGTCCATAAAGATAGCTAGGGCATTTGTGAAACCAAAAGGCATGATAGTGAACTCGTAATGCCCATAACTCGTGCGGAATGCATTGGGAATATCTTCTTCGAGAAGACGAAGCTGATGATACCCAGAACGCAGATCAATCTTGGAAAAACATGTAGCACCTTGCAGCTGATCAAAGAGATCATCGATTCGAGGTAGGGGATATCGATTCTTGATGGTAAGCTTGTTAAGCTCACGATAATCGATACACATTCGAAAAGATCCATCTTTCTTTTTCACAAAGAGGACAGGAGCACCCCAGGGCGAAAAGCTCGGTCGGATGAATCCTTTATCAGATAACTCTTGAAGTTGTTTCGATAATTCCTGCATCTCCGACGGTGCAAGACGATAAGGTGCTTTCGCAATCGGGTTGGCATTAGGTACAAGGTCAATATGAAACTCGACTTGACGAACTGGAGGCAAACCAGGCAGTTCATCAGGAAACACCTCGGTGACATGTGCCAGAAAAGCAACATATCCTTTTCGTAAATAACTTTGGGCTTTCGTACACGACATGAGTTTCAAACCAACAGATGGTTTTTCGCCACGACTTCTAGGACATCACCAGACGAAAGAGGAATACGAACGATCTTGTCGAAACAAACCACTTCAGCATGATGTTTGGTTAACCAATCCATCCCTATGATAATGTTGAAACTCCCAAGTTGCATCGGTGTGAGGTCAATAGGAAAAAGATGGTTATCGAGGTTCAATTGACAATCACGAATAACAGAATCAAGTATGAGTGGTTTACCAGTAGCAACTTCGACAGATAAGGGTTTCCTCAGTTTAGTTCTAGGTATCGCAAGTAAAGGCTCAAAAGATAACGAAACAAAACTCCTATCGGCACCAGAATCGAAAAGAACAGATGCAAGTTGATTGTTAACAAGGAACGTACCGTTAACAACCTCGTTGTCAGCTCGAGCCTCGTTTGCATTCAGATTGAATGCTCGTCCACGAGCGGGATTCACATTCGCGTTTGCATTTTCATTTGCGTTCACCAACCTCGGGCAGTTGTTGCGGAAATGAACCATCTCTCCGCAATTATAACACGAACCAGGTGGGAATCTAGCAGCATACCCCTGAGCTTGTGCTGGAACCTGAGCAGCCTGATTCTAGCCCAAACGACAAATGTTGGCCAGATGCCCAAGTTTACCACACGTAGTGCACTGCTTACAGGCATGTTGGGCAACATGATGACCATTGCATCTAGCACAGTGAGGTGCAGTACCAGCATATTGCTTCTTTGCAGGAGGTAGTGCTGGTGGGTTCTGATGGTTCTGTGCAGTAACTGCAAAGTTCTGGGAAGCCTTGCGCTTCCTTGGCTTATTAGAAGACTCACCCTTCTTCTTACCCTTACCCTTTTCTTGTGTGGAATAAGCTGACTTCTTCTTGTCACCCTTACGGGTCAGTTTACCTTTTCTGGCCTGAGACTCGGTCAGAGTAGCAGCCAATTCAATTTCTTGACGGACAGTAGTAGGATTACTGCCAGTCACAATATCCTACACAGAATCGGGTAAACCATCGATATACCTCTCTATCGCTTTCTCCAACGGGGTAACCATAGTAGGACACAACAAACTGAGCTCCTCATCACGATCCGTATAAGCACGGTGTTCTCCCCCATCTTGTTTCAAATCATCGAATTCTCGTTCCAAAGCTCAAATCTCGTGACGGGGACAGAACTCTTTCATCATGAGAGCTCGAAGCTCTTCCCACATTTGTGCCATTGCCACATCGGCACCCCTATCACGCATCACACCATTCCACCATGTAAGAGCACGCTTCTCAAACACACTAGATGCAAACTCAACCTTACGCTCATTCGGACATTGCACATGTCTGAATGTGCTTTCTAAACTTTCGAACCATTGCAGGAGCGCGGTTGCTCCTTGAGACCCAGAAAACTTCAACGGTTTAGCCGAATTGAAATTCTTGAAACTACACTGAGCATTATTGTTATTATTGTTGTTGTATAATTGATGGATCTGGGTTACTATGTTCAGAAGCACCGCAGCCATTTGCTGAGAGACAAGGGCTGCGACTTCTTCGTTGGTTAGAGGTTGTGCATCACGTCGAGGAGGCATTGTCTAAAAAGACCAAGGAAACATGAGAAACGAGTGAGGTCGACAATTGGAAAAACAAAAGAGGTATTGAAAACATCAACAAAACACAAGGAAGGCGATCATTCGTTTGTTACCTCGAACAAACAAACGACACGCAGTGACTAATCAAAGTAAATGGGTCATAATAATGTATCACCGAAGACATGCTCGCCTATAAGTGAACACTCACCCCAAGAGTTCCCAGGTAAGAGTGACTGGTCCGATACTACGGAATTGTACGAACACTCTAGCCTTAGACAGAAAACTCAGGGTACAGGCATTCACCCTTCCAGTTTGCACGTGTTCACATTATTTAGACCCAAACTTTGACGAGATTTTGAAAACTCAGAAGGCACTAAGCCAAAAATGAATCATCCGGAAGGGTGGGTGATCATTTTCAAAATCAATTCGGAAGCTTTGAAGGTTCAAAACCTTATAACAAATCGTCTACAAAGAGATGATTGGTTTTCAAAGCGGATTTGTTATTGTGTTCTCGTTGTGGTTATCACCTAAGGATAGGTGACGGTATTGTTTTAAAATCTAAATGCAAGAAGACTAGCGTTAGGGTCCTAGAAAGTTATAGTCTAGGTCAAAGCATTACTAATAACCTAATTCCCTATAACCATTGGCTTTGATACCAACTCTTCTGTCACACCCCGACTGCGTTAAAACAACGAAACCGCGGCGGAAACGTCAGGGAGTGTCGTAACAGAATCATTGTTTCACAACCATGGATACAAAAGTTTCGTTTTATTGAATTATTAAGTAATTTACATTGTCTTAAAACCAAACAAACAAGTTATACATCGTCTATCATTGTTATTATGTCACTAAGGCATCGTCCAGATCCTATGTGAACATGCATCCTAGCAATCAACATCATTCAACACCACCTGAAACATATGTAAAAACAAAGTCAGCAAAGAAATGCTGGCGAGCACATAGGTTTTATGAGAGTATCGGATTCATGGCTCAATTACATGTTTCAGTACCTCATTAGACTACAAGAGTCAAAAGTTACAAACCTCGTTTTGAAAAGTGTATTGCAACATAACTAATCAACTCAAATCAAGTTGGTTATAGTTTATAAAATCTCGTAGCCATGATTCTTAACCCAAAACATTTGTTTAAGTAACCCAAATCATAAATTGTTCTCGTTACAAAACTCGTATGGTTTATATTTAGAAAACATCGTTATGTGACATCGTTTCAAAATCGTTTATCCAAGTGAACTAAATAATGCCACGGAATATAATATGATAAAAGCACTTATATATAAGAAGTACCAGCGGCATATCTACCATGCTTTTATCATGTTACACCCGTCCCATTATCTAATCACAACCCAAAACCAATCGTTTGTTCAAATCGTTTAACTCGTTCAAATCGTTTCAAATCGTTTAACTCGTACCAAAATCATTCTCGTTTTAATTGTGAAACTACTTTTGGTCGTCTCGCTAATAACATTCAAACCTTCCTAACTCGTCCATCGTTCAACTCGTATTAACAAACCCACAAAGGGTAAGTTAACAATCACAGATTCGGTCGTTACCCACATAACCCCCATACATAACCATGGGTGTAGTCCGATAACGAGATTTGTAAGATCCTATGGTACCATAACCTAATACTGGTCGGCTTGATCAATGCAAATGAATGTTATTCGTTATGTAAATACGTCCAACAAGTTCGTTCACATTATCGAAATCGTTATTAGTTTAATATAAACCATTTTAATTGTTTTTGAAACCATCGTTTAAACCTCGAAATCATTTAACACATATGAATCACCCCAAAACAATTGAAAACAGTAAAATAGGGAACTATGTACTCACATCGAAGTGCAAATATTCTTGATCTAAAGAACTCAACAAGCTCAGGCAAACCAAGGAAATTCAAGTAGTACCTAGTAATCGAATCACTAGTAAATAAATCGACACCTAAATCGAAAGATCGGACAGAATGAGGTTTCGTAAACCAAATGAGTATTGGAACTCTTGTGATATGGTTTAACAAAGCCTACATTCTAAATCGGAACCTATCCTAAGTGCTTTCGACCCGTTACGACCCGTTTAGGTAGCTTACGCTACTTTAACACGTCGTTCGTGTAAAACGTGTTCGAGAAGTCTAACTAGTCCTATGAAAAGTATTATATGCCCTAACATGTTTAAATATGTTGCATAATCAGTTAAGTGACAAAAGTTTAAGTTACATATGCTTAAAATCCAATTATGCATGAAAAGGGCATTTTGGTCATTTACCTAAGGCATATAAACTACCTATCATACAACTACTTAAACTATGTGACCATAAGGTATAACCTCGGAAGGTTATTCCCTATATAACTATGGTCACTAAACATGCTTGGTCGGATCCTAATGATCGACCAAACGAGTCGAGTTCGAAAGTCTAAGCGGTGGTTTAGACCGCTTGACTTACGACGCTAAACAAGCACTAAACTAAAAGTGACGAGCTAAACATGTTGAAACATGTTTAACTAAGTTAGAAAATAGGTTTTGGTATCAAAACAAAGTGTTTTGATACCCTAGGATAGTTTGGTTGCAAAATACGCATAAATACGCATTTTGACCGAAACTATGACTCGTCACTACGCCTAGTCAACGTGGTAATCAGTAGGTATAGTCACAAGGGACTATAACCATCGTGATTACGCTCACGTTGCAAAGTTCAAATGAACTTTGTGTTGACCAAAGACTGATCAAAGCAGAAAGTCAAACACTGGTTGACTTTCACGCTCGAAAAGCAATAAAAGAACGAAAGAAGCTTACAAAGGGTCCAAGCTAGGGAGAACTTGATCTATAACACTCAGGTATGAAGCAAAGGCTTCAACTTAGAGCATTAATCAGATCAAGGGTGCAGAAAATGGAATGAGAGCATGGGTATTTATAGTTTTCGGTAAACCGTTAAGATCATTTCTTGCAAAAGGGTTTCGATCTTAACCCTCCATGTGGGCACAGGGTATTCAAATACAATGGGACATGTAATACTATCAAAATCCAGCAGATGGTATCCCAAATCAATGGTTAAAAATCATCAAAACCAGATCAAAGTCCAGATTCAATGTTTCTGCACTGTTAGTCTGTCGCGCCCCGCGTAGCATATAGCCTGGGCTTACGCGCCCCGCGTAAGAACTTTGACAGGATTACAGTTTTAGCACCTGCAAGCCCAAAACTTGGTTTTCGATGCATATTTGACACGTTTAAGCCCCGTTAACCCCATTTCAAAGCTCTATATATGCTCAAAAACATCCCGGATGTCGGTTCGTTTGGTCGTACGGTTGCGTTATTCGGTTAATTACGACGGAAGTCGTAACGAACGCAAAAACGATCCAAATTAAGCGACGAATGGAATTTTATCATGTCAATCACTAAAATAAAATATTTTAATGATTACATAAATTTTTGGATGTCCGGATATATTCAGAACGTAAGATATGCGCGAAAATGCAAACGTATGCACTTTTTGATGCTTTTAATCCCTATTGATCAAATATGTTTATTTTAGCATACCGAACCCCTCAAAGCCTATTTCTAAGCTATGTAAATGATATTTAGGGTATGTTTAACTTATGATCAAGTTCCGGAATGTTCGTTACTATACAAATCGGTATAGTTTCACAGTTTGACACAATTAGTCCCTGCGATCGAACAAACTTGATTTCAACACACCAGACCATCCAAAACTTATTTCTAAGTTATGTAGAGGTTAATTAAGGTATGTTAAGCCTATGTCACTATTCCGGAGTATTTGTCGCGTTAAACTGATTACGTTTACCCACCAGTTTGCGTATAACTTTCCAGAAAGCGATTTAAAGCTTGAAATCGGACTCGAATCAAATCGTAAAGTAATCAAACACAAATACACATATAATAACACCAAAAAACATTGTTTTATTAATAATTAACATTGTTTTACATTGTACATCGATTACAGAGCACAGTTGTCACACAAAATGTAACATATAAATTTGCAAATTCACATCAAAAATTAAAGTATTTCATATTTTATATTGTAGCATGCATATATAGTTTTAACTTTTTTATTATTTATAGCGCCATGTGATTTATAAATATGGTCGCATCAGTATGAGTATGAGTGAGTGATCGGTAGACCGGTTTAATGTGTGATCTAGTTCTTAAACCATTAACACAAATCAAAACACAAAACAATTATAATTGTTTTTTTTTTTGTGTACCAACAACACAAGATTAATGACATTACAAGATGATATCTATTGTTTGACTACCTTTTGCAAGATTTAGCTTTATTTTGTTCAGTGTTGATGTCCACTACATTGTATTTTTTGTACATAGACAAAGATAAGGACCGACACACTTATGTATAACTTCTTGGCCCCATTCCATGCATTTTTCTTCGCATTTTGTGTTCGTGCATTTAAACATTGCATGCATTTGCGTGCAAAGTGGAATTACTTCACCCGGTACCTCATTTCCTAATAATAACAAAAAAAGATGCAGTTATTACATTTTTATCATTTAATTTGTGAATATATATATATGTACAAAAATAATAAAACAATTATAACTATTATTTAAAAAACAATACCTGAAGAAGAAAATAGCTTGCTACAAGAATGAGGACCAAAACGGATATGCGTTTCATATCTCGACTCTTTCAATCACCTTTCTAAAAGAAATAAAAAAACAGAAGTTTAAAGGATGATTTCACTTCATCACCATATGAGGGTATATATATACATGCAAGCATTAATTAAATACATATACCATATCACATTTCACACATTAGACACATCATATTACTTATTAATGAATGTTTTTGGTGCATGTACGTGGAGATAACACACTGACCTTGATGTAACATTTGCAAAATTTCAATCGTTGTACACTTTTGATCGTTTTCGTATTTAATAAAATTTTATATTTTATTTACGAAATACGTAAACGTAGGATCGAGCGAAACGATATTCACGACACTTCCGGAACAAAATACAAGTTACATATGCCCTAACACCCTTATTGTCACACCCCAACTGATGGCGGAAACATCGGAGTGAGACGATAACTAGATTGCAAGAGACATCATAACCCTATTTGTGTCAAGTATTTAATGATTACATTTTACATTGCTTGAACTAGAAAATACCACAAGTTTGAAATAAATAATATACAACAGGTATTCAAGTAAATAAATTTCATTTCATGATAATGGTTTATTACAAGATAGGAAACAAAATACAACAGGTTTGAAAGTAAATTACAATGCCACAAGTGTTAAAGTTTAAATGTGTTTCTAGGCAATCCTACTAGATTCCTTGCATCATCAAATCCTGCAACATGTAATAAAAGCATGGATCAGTACAAAAAGTACTGGCGAGCATACAAGTTTGAATATAAGTATAAGTATAAAAGTTTATCTCAATCCAACGTGGCAATTTATATTCAAGTTGAATCTAGCATACACGAACAACCTAAGCATAACAAATAGTATGGATATATAAGTTGAAACTAACATGCATAAACAACCTAAGCATAGCAATTAGCGTGGATATACAAGTTGGAACTAGCATGCATAAACAACCTAAGCATAACAAATAACGTGCTCGATGGATTGAGTGGTCGAATATGTTTGATTGTATAAAGTGGATTTTGTTAGTTGATACATGTTGCACCCAAAAATGCATTAAAGCGTAAAAAGAGTCGAGTATGCTCACATTGGTTGCGTTTGAGGATTCCTTGAATTACCGCACGAGTAGAGATTTAGAGGAATCCAAGAGGACGAATAAGAGCGATTATCCTAGACAAATATAAACGTACTAAGTAAAAGGAGGGAACACAATAACGTAAATTTTATCAATGTGCCCTTTTGTTTATATGCAAGGCACATTTTGTGTTTCCTAGATTCGAGAGATTCGGGTGAGGTCGGGTATTGTCACCATTCGGAAGGTTAGAAGTTTACCCGGATATATATCATTACGTATATGTATGATCACCGTATAACTCTTTGTATTATGTATTTGATTTTATATTATTCTGATTTATTTAATTAATAAAATATCCTTAATTATTTATAGTAATAAAGTTTATTTAATTAGAAATAAATTGTTTTATTAACTGATCAATTTTTTTTTAAAACCAAATTGATTCAAAAGAAAAAGGGAAAAAAAGTTATCTTTTTCATATTAAAGAAACATATTTCACCTACTGTTATTTTCTACATAGGCATGGATTGGGTATTTAACCCACATACTTGAACCAACAAGTTTATAAATACAATTTAACAGTTAGCTTTTTTTTAAATCAATTTCAACTATTATTATAATAATAATAATAATAACAACAACAACAACAACAACTTCTCCTAGTTTTAAAATGCCCAGTTGAACAAAAGAAGCCCACCCCACATGTTTGTATTTTTATTTTATAAGAACGGACTACACCGAACTAATCTTGCAGCGACTAACAAGGGACGGGGTCGAACCCGCGTCCCTTGCCTGATCTCACATACACCGACCCACTATCAAACATTAATAAAATTGTAAAGTTTTTTTCTTTTTAGTTTTCATTTCAGTAGTCGCCCTCTTCAATATCAAAACCCATGCGAACTGAAAATAGTAACTCATGTAATTTGAAAGGAATGATTTGGTTTGTTATCATCTTTAAACAAAAGAAAAACATCAACAGTGTCACACCCTGGCTTTTGCGGAAGCGTGGGTTTATTTGGTGTGACTTCTTAATACCATAGCAACAATCATAAAAATTCTATATGAAAATAAAAATAGGATGTTCATCCATTCATTAAGTATAAAAATACCACAACATCAATGTTCGAAAATGTCGAAGCTTAAAGTAAGTTACAAACCATACTTGTTTAAAACGTGTTCATGAGACACAGCAAAAGACTTTAAATAAAACGTGGTTTAAAGACATGTAACCCGTCCAGGTAAGGGTTACACCTCCTAAACCTACTACCCTGGATGACATCTCTTATTCAACGCAGCTAAACATATGCATACTCCGCCAGATCCGCTAGTTTCCTGAAATACATGTAGTTTGAAAAATCAACAAAAAGTTGAGCGAGTTCATGTGTAAGTGAGTATGTATAAACCTTTGTAATGTGTCTGTATGTATGAAAATCCCTGGTATGTAGCAATTAAGGAAAAAGAGATCACCAATGGGTTGCAAAGCCACTGGTATGTGTGAAACGGTGCAGGAAGTACTCAAACCTAGCAAATTTGTACCGGGCCTCCGGCTGTAAGACACAGTCACCACTATGGGCCGCCCCGGCCTCATGGGTGTGGGCTCGCTACACCCAAATAGATCTATCACTCATGTCCCTCGGTCCTAACAACGAGGATTAATGGTTTTAAGTGTTGTACCCACCTTTCACATGATCTAAGCGTCTAAACCCTCCTTAAGCTAACCATACCATGTATAAAAGCGTCTGTAAGTGTCTGTAATAATTGTAACATGTATTCCACCCCCGAAGTATAAAACTGAAAACAGTTAAGAGAAAAAGGGGACATGAACTCACTGTGGTGCGTCTCCTGTATCGTACTCAAATCTCCGGTCTCGTCAGCAAACACGACTCCCTACAATTGTACTAATGTCTATGATCGGGCCGTGCCTTTGCTTTTGTATTTACGTGTTTGAGTTACGTTACTTTGATATTATTCCAAGTTGTAGCTTCTTGTTAAAATAATAATAATTATTCTAACTTAAGTTTTGTTTTTAGGGTTTTGGAATAATAGTTAGGCAACTATTTCGTATCCATATTTCTCAAGTATTTTATATGCGTATTTCCTTCCCAAGGATGGGGGTATTTATACATGTCTATTTGTAGTTTCAAAAATATATTTTAAGTCCCACTTAGAAAAATATATTTACTCATTTGTCCAAAATAACTTATTTCCAAAATATATGTATTTTTCCCAAAAATAATATATTTTTACTTCCTTAGTTTCCAAAATAATATTTTACCAAAAATATATGTGTAAGAGTATTTTGCGGAATATTTTGTAAGTTACGTCTTTGCGTTTGGTTTCACGATATCCAGCGTATAACTTAAATATTTATTCCGTGTGATTTTTGGTATTATTTTGGAGTTGTAATTTCCATGGTATTTGTTAAGTTATATTATTTTACCCTAAAATAATATAACTAGTTCATAAAATATGCAAATATTCACACAAGTGTCTTAGTATAAAATATATATTCTAAATATATATTTACCCATTTTTATTTACAAAACCAACCTCCGATACTTTGTATTTTTGTGACAAAACCCTTGGCGAAGTTTATATTCGAAACACTAGTTTATAAAATATACTTGTAACACTTGTTTGAAAAATATTTTCTAAGTGTTGGAATTTTAGAAAATTTCGCCAGAGTTTCCTTTGTAAACGGAGGTGTCCATGCTTATTAGCATATCATTTTCTTTTATAAAAATCATCACAACTCATTCACAATCATCAACAATTAACGTTTACTTAGCGATTTTGCCAAAATCAATAATAACTACTACTTCATGAACTTGAATATTTGTAAAAATGTGTAGTAACTTACTAGTGTCCTTAGTAAGTCTTGTTACCCTTTAAAATGTGATTAGATCTTTAAAAACTTCATTTTTAAAGAATTTAAGCGTTTACAACTTCCAATCATATTTTTGAAAAATATTTCTTTATGAAATTTTCTTGTTACGCAAGTGTTCCTACACTTGTTTATCCACCAAGAATGAGGTTAGTTCATGTAATATCCGAGAGTTTATGAAACTTATATTTTTAGCTTGGTTCTTTTGAAAAACCACTCATGGATCTTTAGATCTACATGATTATTAACCTACTTTGATCTTTATTTTTCAAGAAACCTTTTATTCATTCAAGCTCATGATAAAACATGGAGGTGATTTCTTTATGTAAATCACTAATCACCTCCTAACTTGTTAACTTAAGTTTTTAATCTTAATTTAACAAGTTTCACCATGATGTTTAACATCATCTCACTAGTAATCATCAACAATACAAAACAACATCATACTTAACATTACTTCTTCATTTTCACAATATTTCATCATCAAATTAGTTTATGTTCAAGCTTATGTTTATGATCTTTTCTTGTTCATAAGATTTCATCATACAATAACTATTAACCACTCTAAACATGAAGTAAAATGAGGATTCAAGAGACTTACTACTAGCTTTTAAGCTAGGGAAGATCAAGAGTAGAAATGAGGTGGTTAATAGCAAATAGAGAAGGTCCTTCCACTTCCGAGAGCACCAAGCTTCTTTGTATGACCCTTTACACCTTTGTATGCTCTTGAAATGGTTGAAGATGATCGAATGATGATGATGATGGTGGTGGTGGCTCACGGCCGTGACAAGGGAGGAGAGGAGAGGGAGTTTGAAGTGTGTTGTGTGTTGTGTGTTGTGAAGTGAGAGAATGAGGGACTTGAGTTTATTACTTATAAACTCCAACATGCTATGGTCTTGTGTGTAATATGCTCCTAAAGCTAGCAACAAGATCAAATTAAATATTGGAACAAATCCATGGGTGGGCCACCCATGGTGACCGTCGCCAAGGGGGGGGGGGGGGGGGGGTATAGGGTTGGGTTTCAACTAGTTAGTTAGAGGTTTAGTTAGATTTCTAGTATTTAGTTAGTTTTATATGTGTGTTATGTAATATATAGGGTGTTAGTGTGTTCGGGAACCATAACTAGTTCAGAAAAAGTGAAACAATGTTTTTAACATTATTTTTGTGTTCTGGGTAGTGTCCGGTTGTTCGGTTTGGTATTGTTCCGTTAAAGTGCTTAATTAATCCGTAAAGTGTCTTTTATATAGCTTTTTGTGTCACAATTAATTCCCGGCACTTAGGAAAGTATACAGGACCCTTCTGCCATATTTTTGCAAGTGACTAGCATGTTTAAATGCTGAATTTTATTAATAAATGCAGAATTCTGCACTTAGAGTGGGTTTTAGGCACATTCCGGCACCTAAACTGTCACCTAGTGACGCAGTTTTATGGTTCTCACTTCCCTACACACTACCCTAGTGTGATACTTTATTCCTGGCTCATACTGGGCCTCAATATAGTGCCTGTCTACGTACTGGCATTGTCAGCATATGTCTGAGTTATCCGCTTACTGTGCTAACTGTGCTTTGTGCATCAAGTTTGTCACTAAAGTATGTGTGTAATAAATGGAGTGACAGTATGAATGTGATGCATTTGTATGTATGATGCAAAAATCATAGAGCAGTTAAATCAGCAGTTGTAATCAAGCACAGTCATTAAGCACAGATTAAATATTAATTAATTGTACGGATACCTGTAATTGTGAGGGTTGTCACAAACAGTAGGCTTTTTTTTCTAACATATAAGTTATCATCTTCATTTTAAAGGACAAGGTTAGTGCCAGTAATTAAAACAAGAACATGATGTTTTGTTATGATGAGAACAACTGTCGAACAAGAACAAACATTTTAATCTTGAACAAAGCATCATAACACTTTGTTCATTTTAATTATTAAAACAAGAACAAAGGCTGGAAACAAAAGAATTATACCAAGACGAAACGATGACGACTTGGTCCCGACGTGAACTCTGCTGAATAACAAGAGAATTTACGAACTTGAATAGAAGCAAAAGCCAAGGCCCGAACAGAGACTAACCTGAACCGAACTACGACTGAAACTGAAACCACGAGACCCGAGTAACTGAGCTGGGATTCGAACTAAACCAATGCCGGCGCCGTGACCCGAACCAGAACCGATCCGCCGCCGCCGCAGACGACGGCGCCACTACCGTCGTCGTTCTCCGTCATCTCTTTCTCTCTTCGCGTCTCTCTCTCTCGTATGTGTAACTGCCGCCGTGCGCCACCATCGCCGCCTCTGCAAACGGTGGTGGTGGTGGTGGCCATTCATCGATGATTAACAAGGGAAATAGATGGCTGAGTGATGGTTGATCTAAGGCTTTTGGTGTGTGTATGTTGTAGTATAGTTCGAGAGGGAGGGGAGAGTGAAGGAGGGTCTGATGAGGTTTGATTTGTGAAGAAGATGGAGGTGCTGTTAAGATGTAGAAGAAGAAGTGAAATAGGAGGGAACTCAAGCGTGGGTGTTGGTATGTGCGGCTGATTCAAGATAAAAAGGATGTTTAGGGTTTGCAACTTATAACAAAAGGTATTAATAGTTAGGTTTTTAAATCGGGCTTGGGCCCTAGGCCCATAAGCCCACTTCGCGCGGCCCGATACGGTTCTGAAGCCCGATTTCACAACTGAACGCCGTGAAATATCATAGGATATTATTTTTAGGTTCAAAAATACGCAAATGATGTCGGAGATGAGTGTGTGACGCGTTCGTTGTCGTTTGCGTTAAAAGCGCGTAAAAATGCGTCGTTTGACGTTTTTATTGAATTTTTCAGTCTGATTTTCTAAAAATAGAAAACGAACTTGAATTTTCTAAAAATATAAAAATACGAAAATACGAGGCGTTACACTTATATAACCTAAATATTAGGTTAGAGGGGTTAAAAATGGCCAAAATGTGATAATACAAGTCCAGGGGCCAAAACTATCAAAAGTGAAACTTTTGATTTTTCAGAAGGCCTTACGGACCGTAAGACTAGTGTCCATACGGTCCATATAGCATGCCCAGATGTAAATAAATTGCTTTTTCACCAAGTATTGCCACCTTCCTCCCTTGTGTTGACACCTAGCTCCGTCCTTGCCACTTCTAACCTGGTTTTGACACATGTTAGGACACTAATAAACATCCTATAACACATGGCAACACTGATGTGTGCAAAATGTAACATATAAATTACATCAAATGAGGCATAAAACTAACCCTTTTTTAGTACTAAATTTGGAAAAAGTGTGTTTTTGTCCTCCTTTTGAATTTACAGGACCAAATGAGCTTAAACGAACAAAAGGAACAAATATACAGCTAAAACCAACATAAATACAAAGAAAAGGAATAAACGTGACATGCCCGACCCCTCGGCAGCATCCCCAAAGCAAAAAACAGAGAAATAGAAGACTGACCACGGGGCCGTGCCCAGGCGAGCACGGGGGCGTGGTCAGGGTCCTGCAGAAAAGACAAACCTGTAGAATCTTCTACGCCCACCACGGGGGCGTGCCCAGCTCAGCACGGGGTGTGGTCAACGCAAAGATACGCAGAATCTTGCAAAATATTGATAGTACAGATACGATGCTGACCACGGGGCCATGCCCAAAGGACACGGGGTCGTGTGGGACCCTCTACTGACACTTGCATTTAATGAAGGAAGAGAAAAGGCTAGCCATGGAGGCATGCCCGCTGGACACGGGGCCATGGCCAGAGTACTGTGCAGGCTATAAATAGGGGTGCTTGGCTCACTTCAAAGGCATCCCTTGGCAAACCACTACTCTCCCACTTTGCCACCACTCCACCACCACTACAACACCAACACCCACCACCATCATCCATCATCCATCATCCATCTTTAGAGTGTGTAGTAGTCTCGGGATCCAAGATTGATTGTAAGAGTTCTTGCCAATCAAAGGCCATGTTTGGATAAGCCTCTTACATCACTTGGTGAAGACAAGTCTTTTATGTATTACTTTTGATTTTTAATCTTTCGGCACTTTTTTTTTGGTTTTGTATTAATGACTTTAATAACTAGTTTCTTATGTTGAAGGTGAATTCTTCCTATCATTTTTCCGTGGTGTCTTGGCGTTACATTACTATCTATATAAAGTAAAAGATTGCATCATTCATGTTTTTACGGTCTATATAAAAGCATGTTGACTACCTGGTCGGGGGTTACGGGAATGGTTTGGTAAGGTTCTTGCCTTATTCAGTGTATAGATCCTGCAAGGACCAGGTTCAAGCTTACTAGGACCTCCTTAAATACCCACTGGTATTGGATGGCGGGGGTGCGAATAGCTTGAACCCCTCATATGTAAACTACTATTAATACATTAAACCGGCTTCTTGGTATTGTATCCTTGCTGACTCAAACCACTTAGCCGTGGGTAACGTCACCTTCAAAAGAGGGGCCTACCACTTTTCGCATTAATAACTTAATTAATTATCTTTCAATATTCCGACCCTTTTAGGATTGTATCCCTGCTGACTCAAACAACTGGGTTGAGGGTAACGTCACCTTCAAAAGAGGGGCCTATTACAGAATGACTGACATTGTAAACTTAGGTTTTTCTACAGGCTTCCTGGTGATATTTTCTGATAATTTTCTTGAGTTCCAATTAAAAATAAACAATGCACACGTGTTAGTATAATAACCCAATTCAACTTTATCAATATGTCACGAGACAGAACCCCAACTTAGTTTACAAAGCATAGCCTCTATCAGGCAGCACTTTGGCATCAATTGTTAGGTTCTGGATCAATCAGATAGAGCATCGAATCAGTGATCAGGGGTTAAAACAATTACAACGGGGCAGAGCTTCGTGATTTTAGGGGCATAAGGGCTTTAATTTCGTTTAGAAGTAATTGTCAGAGAAAGAGAATGAGCGAGTTAGGATTGTGTTGTGACTGCTCAATTTATAGGTGTTTTTGAAGTCTCTCGTGCCCCGCGACACACACGGACAAGGCCCGTCGCGCCCCGCGAGTGCCCCCTAGCTATGACCAGGGTTGACTGGTCATCAGGTAGTCTTGACACGAGGGTGACACGTGTCACAAAAGGTGTCTGGTAATTCATAGGGCCGTCGCACCCCGCGACCGGGTTAAGGAAGTCTGTCGCGGCCCGTGACAGACGTAGAAACTTTATTTTTTCAATTTTTTATAAAAATAACAATACGCGGGTTCGGTGTATCGTTTACAGAACGTATTAGGGTATTTTTTAGGGTTGTTATACTTCATTCATAAAGAAAGAGTTTACATCATTTACAAGTTGGAGAAAAAAATTTCTCTAGCATTTCCCCTCTAGGAACAGACACTTCACCTCAGCTCTCACTCACAACTCCTATTTATAGACATACTGCTCTGTACGAGTGAGACTGGTCTTCTTCGTATGAATAGACATCCCAATGTTCGTGCGGCTGACTTGTGTCCCTTCGTACGAAGGACTCCTTCGTGCGTCAGGAACTATACTTTACAAAACTGAATAATTCTAACTCTCATCTATACAATATTCAACGCACGCTCTATCTAGCCTATTCGCACAGTGACGGACACACGGAATATGCATTATCAGTTTCCTCCTTGTACGTCACTGTTGAAGCTTGATCTTTGAAAACGAGAGCCGTGTTTGAATATTCTGCAACTTCAATCAAGCATTTGATATCTTTCAATTGATTCCCCCTTGATTAATGATTCATGGTTGCATTATCTTCGTTAAAAACAAATTCCCGCTGAAATGAATCTTCGTGTCTTTGTTTGCACGATTTCCAACCTCCTCTAATTTGCTTAACTGCAATCTTCACGAATAATCATTAACTTGAAACTAATCAATGCAGCTTCTCTATTTCAACGTTAACCATCTCTGTGTTCTGTATTTGATTTACCACTTCAGCTCAATCTCTTGATCTTCAAAAACCTAACCGGCAATTGATAGAAACTTTGAATTACCACACCGGTAAACTTCAAGTCTATGACTACCCACGAAAATCTGAAATCCCATTTTCCGTAATCATCATTAAGCACGCTCCAGAATGATTGATCAGTGTAAACCGTAATCTCCACAATTAGCAAATCTTCATCGGATAACAAATCATCTAGTAATGCACTGTAACCTAAGAAACATTCTTTCATGATTAGATTCACATTCTTCTTCAGTCACGATAACAGATGTATAGTCTTCTCTGTAAGTTCTGGTAGAAACTTAATCAACAAACATCATCATTCCCCGGCAGTTAGTCCGAAAAACAACTCCTCTGCTTGAAGACTAACCATTCTGACACTTAAGGCTATCACAAAACTGTGATATCTTTTAAGTATCGACAATACTAATGCATTTCCTGACGCGCGCTAATCCTGCTGACCGGCTTAACGAAGACCCAGAACTCAAACCCTAAGACATCAATCTGACCCTGATCTGAAGAATCTGAACTTCCTATGATCATGAACTCACGAATCCAAATCCTATGCATCCACGGACAATCAGAAGTTGGAACCACCCGAATGCTGTTGCACGTCACGAATTTCAAAAATGCTGGAATTTCAATATATTCTGATGAAATTTTTATTCACCCTCATTTTTGCAAATTCTGACTTCTCTAATATCATCACTGAATTCCCCCTCAAATTTGGCAATTCAGTCCTCTCTTATCTATGAAAAACTCTAATATGACATTTTGTTCCACAAAAGTCCGTTTTTCATCAATGCGGATTTTTCGATTTGGCCCATTAATAGTTAGATAACCCAGATGTTAAACATTCTTCATAGGTATCATGACTACCCCACTATCTTCACTACTTTATGATTGCATCATCATATCTGTTCTCTGAAGCCCCCTACGGTGTCCCCCGAACAGCTCGTATTTATTGTTAAAAACTCAAAAAAAAAATTCAATCACTAAATTTTTTCTAGACACTCGTCTCATCACTGCAATCAAAAAATGCCTTTTTTAGGCATTTAGCTCATTCGTGTGAATAAAGTAGGTCCATTCGTACGAACAAGCTGATTTTAGAACGAATAAGGTGTGTTCATGTGGATAAGATCTCCTTCGTACAGATGAATGTCTTTCGTGCGGATGAAGGTTGGTTCGTGCGAATGAAAGACCAGTTCGTGCTGATGAACACGATTTGATAAACAGATATGGTTCATTCGTGCAGATGAATGACCCCTTTGCACGAATAGACACTCCTTCGCACAAAACTGTTTCATCCGTTCGAAACGTCGTTGATTCGATTTTTCAATCTAAAATATTTATTTCTGCGAATTTCAAGATGATTCTTCACAGATATGAACGAAAATCAATTCTGAATGTAATGATGTCTTCAATTTCAAATTCCATCCATGAATTGACCTTCACTTTGTTGTTTTACGTCTAAAACCCATAGAAACCCATAATTCATGAGCGTAGGTGATTCAATCAACTGTTAGATCGATTGAATCGGTATTGTAGCTCTGACACCAATTGAGAGTCTAGGATCCGACGGGTTTGGATTGAAGTTTGGGTAGAAAAGAACTAAATTGGTAGAATATTATTATTAAGAATGGAGTAGAAGCAGAATCGTTGAATGCTTCATTCATACCGAAAGAGTTTACATCATTTACAAGCTGGAAAAAAATTCTCCAGTATTTCCCCTCTGGGAACAAAAACTTCACCTCAGGTCTCACTCATAACTCCTATTTATAGACATACTGCCCCGTGCAAGTGAGACTGGTCTTCTTCGTACGAACAGACATCCCACTGTTCGTGCGAATGACTTGTGTCCCTTCGTACGAAGGGCTCCTTCGTGCGAAGGGAACTATACTTTACCAAACCGAATAATTATAACTCTCATCTATACAATATTCAACACACGCTCTCTCTAGCCTATTCGCACAGTGGCGGACACACAGAATATGCACTAACTACAATACTAACAACTATTACAAGTTAACACAAAACACCCTTGTAATCTTCAAGTTTGTTGAATCCAGCACTTCATCACATTAAGTGCATTTACGGTGGTGGTGGGGGTGGTTTGTGAAGGTGGATGTGGAGGTGGTAGTGGTGGTTAAATATAATTAATTTTTTATTTTATTTATCGTTTTGTCTTTTATCAAGGGAAATATAGACATTTCGCACTTACTTAATGGAGAAACTTAACTACTATCGATGGAAAGGACAATCAGTGTAACAAAAATTTAACCATAAGGAATACATAGTGATAAGTTATAAACCATTAACTAGTTGTGTATTTACTATTTCTTAAACGTTAGGAACCAATTGTTCAAGATGTGCAAGGACAAACCAAGCATTTAGTTCTTATATTAATGTTTTTTATTCTTTTATAATGAATATCTATCATATTAATATTTAATTGAATTATATGTTCTTAAATTGTCAAGAAACAAAAAGCAAAAAAAAACAAGCCTTTATTAAAAATCATTGTCACACTCAACTTTGGTACACAAACAAAAAAAAGGAGTGAGGCATTGTGCTATAACAGGAAGTTCTTTCCAATCTTTGCATTTTTGAAGACATCTATCCGGCGTGCAAAACATTCGAAAAAACTTGTTGCAGACTTTATTCGGTTCACTTGGTACCTCATTACCTTCACTAGGTACCTCATTGCCTGTATTCAAGCACAATTGGTTAGTATCTTTTATCATTTTATTTAGACAACATATTAATTTGTTAATAAAAATAAAACAACTCTTGTTAGTTTAGTTTGAAGAAAGAGTATTACAAATAAATTAAAACAATACCTAAACAAACCAATGTGTTTGCACTAAGAATGAGTACCAAAACTAATATGTTTTTCATGATGCAACTCATTGAATCTTTCTTAAAGAAAAACAAGTTGAAGCACATATACATCTATATATACACACATAGAGAGAGAATGCAAGAATTTAATTAAATACATATCATATCACATTACATTACAATAAATATCAAATTATTATAGAGTAAAATGCACGGATCGTCCATGTGGTTTTGCAAAATAACACATATAGTCCCCAACTTTTGGAAATTACACCGGTGCTCTCTATGGTTTGACAATTTGTTACTCGCATAGTCCCTGGAGTCGATGTCCGTTAGTTTTCTCCGTTAAGTCCATGTGAAATTACTTTTTTACCCCTCTCTTTAAAAAAATAAAAAAGCTTAGTCATCTTCTATGGCTTTTGTTTCAAACAATTTCAAATTGTTTTTATAGTCAAGATATCCCCCACCAACCACCTATGAATGGTATAGAGATGCTACGGACAATGATCTTTGATTGATAAATATAGTAATATACCACCACAAAATCTTACAACTCTAATATATACTCCTACAAATTCAAGCAAATCTGTCAATTTTGAGGAAAAAGAAAGAACACCATACTCGATGAACAAACCAAACTTGATCTTGTGTACGGATGAACCAACTAGTACAAAGTTACCGAAAGAAACAAAATTGAAATCTTTGCCGGAAAGGAAGAGCTCGCCGGAGAATATGACCGGAGCCGGACTCTTGAGCTGCTTCACCTCCGCTGATTGGGAGACAGAAAATGGCGAAACCTTGTACGGCCTCTTCCTCCTCTCCTCCTCTCGCTGAGATCGCCGCCTTTTCCGGCTACGAATTTGTCGTTGTCAACATGGAACCTAGATCGCCACCCTTTAAAAGTAGGCCTAATCACCTAATCAGAGAGATAAAGACGGAAACATGATGTTGGTCGGAAGGGTCTCGCTGGCGGCAACTAGTCTAATCTTGTGTTAGATTGGTGATGGAGATGGTAGGGGTATGAGGTGGCGGTGGGGTTGGTTATTGACATAGTGTTTTGGAGATGATAGGTGGAGAAGCTTTTGTTTTAAATAGAGGGGTAAATAAGTAATTTCACATCCACTTAACGAAGAAAACTAACGGACATGCACTCCAGGGACTATCCGAGTAATAAACTGTCAAACCACAAGGAGCACTGGTGTAATTTCCAAAAGTTAGGGACTATAGGTGTTACTTTACAAAACCACAGGGACTATCCATGCATTTTCCTCATTATTATATTTTCATATTACATATTAATTTTTTATGAAGTCTAACAATGATTGAACATAAGGTATTGTAAATTATTACAAGACACTTTAAAAAATATTAGGTTTTTAGAAAAACTTTGTTATTTTTGAAGCAAAAGTATATTGTTTTAGTTAAGAACGTTAATAGGTTCATATGATATGATATGATATGCAAGCTTATATAGCATTTGGTACGAAGAAATAGAAGGCGGAATGGAATAGAACATTCTGATTGAATGAAAAGAAACATGTTTGGTTATCATGTGGTAATGAAATGAAATGGAGCATTCCATAAGGAATGTAACTCCTTACAAATATAACAATTTTCATTCCTTGGTTAGGGGGTGTTTTTTCTTCATTCCTTCAAGGAACGGAAATAAATATATTATTATATTAATATCAGTATTTTTATTATTAATTTTTGAGTAAACTGCCATTTTGGTCCCTGAGGTTTGGTCACTTTTGCCACTTTAGTCCAAAACTCAAACCTTTTGAATCCGGGTCCCTGTGGTTTCAGTTTTATTGCCATTTTGTTCCAAAAGTAAAATCAGCTCATATTTGTCTAATAAAATCCTGTATTTTGTCCTTTTACTTAGGGGCAAAATGATCATTAATTTTTTTATTATAACACATTATTAATTAAAATAATAAAATTAAATAATCCCTTTGACCTTATAAAAGCACAGACTTATCATCTTCCCCCAAACCCAACTCTCCCAAACCCTGTTCTGTTCTATGATCATCTCCTCCAAACGGTCATTTGCAAATATATAATGTCAAGAGACAAATATATTTGCAAATGTATAGAGAGTCCATCCAGAATGACCAAAATTGGGGAATGAGTGATACTGTTCAGATGGAGGAATGAGGTTTCGGCGAGAGAGATTTGGGAGTTTTTTTTAAAGGGTGGTTGCCCCTCTCCTACCACTATATGAATATTATTTATTACATTCATATTGAACCGATGATTTCACAAAAATCAACCCTTTTTCATGCCCAACTGTTTCTGTATATGCTTTTTTTTCTTCTTCTTTTTGATAGTCATCGCTTCTATGGCGGCGGAGGTGGTGGTGGTTATTGTTGTTGTTGTTCTCACAGTAGCATTATTGTTTATAAAATTTGTTTTAAGGCTTTGATGATCGGAGTATCCTGAGCAAAATTAAAGGGACATTGAAGATCCGACCCGCATCTTGGCGGGGCAAAATCCAGATGGCATGGTGACGAAGAATTTGACATTCTCTCACCATGCAACTACCATGCAACTGTGTATTTTGCAGCCATGGCGTAACTCGTTTCTTCTTTGTCCCCATCCCCTAATTACAGATCTAAGCCTATCTCCTTGCATTTAATTTATTTTCTCTTGAAAATATGATTTTTTTTAAGCCAGACTCTTACACCTTCAAATACGTCCATTGGAGAAGATGATTGTTTGGAGAAGATGATCTTAGAATAGAGCAGGCTTTGGGAGGGTTTGGGTTTGGGGGAAGATGATAAGTCTATGCTTTTATAAGGTCAAAGGGATTATTTAATTTTATTATTTTAATTAATAATGTGTTATAATAAAAATTATAATGACCATTTTGCCCCTGAGGAAAAGGACACAATATCATGATTTTATTAGACAAATATGAGATGATTTCACTTTTGGACCAAAATGGCAATAAAACTGAAAACACAGGGACCCAGATTCAAAAGGTTTGAGTTTTGGATTAAAGTGGCAAAAGTGGCCAAACCTCAGGGACCAAAATGGCGGTTTACTCTTAATTTTTCACCATTAATATATTATTATTATTGTTGTTGTTATTGAGACAAAATATTCTTGTCGTTTTTCATAATTTGTGTATCGTTGCCTCGTCTTTTTGTGTCTATCAAATTGTACAAAGTAATGATTCATTCTATTCACATATAAGTAACCAACATAAAGTAATGATTCATTTCATTCTTACATGGTAACCAAACAAGACATGGAGTGGTAATGATCTATTTTATTACCTCGTCCATTCCATTACATCGCTCATTCCATTAAGCCATACCAAACATACCCTTAGTGAATTAAAATGATAATATACTCCTCGTAAGAATGCAAACTTTAACTGTGGAAGGGACGAGGAGTAGAGGCAGATCAAACTTGACTTGGAGGAGCGGATTAGGCTAGATTTGCTAGAGTTGCACCTCTCTGAGAACATGGTCCAGGATAGAAGTTCGTAGAGACGTAGAATTAAGCTTAAGGACTTTTAGGGGAGTGTTAGCTGTTTTGGTCAAAAATTACCGAAGCAATTAAGTGATCAAATTAGTTAAGTGAGGTAGTGTGCTAGAAATGAGTGTCGAAAATATGTTAATCAAATTAATTGTTAAAACAGTTTCAGGGTACGGCTCAGGATATAGAGCTGTATCTATGATCAAACTATGAGCAAAAAAGTAAAGGGGTGACACAAGATGTACGAGGAAAGCCCTTGATCAATCTAGATCGCCGGCACAAAACCTCGGGAGCTGACAATCGCAGCTGCCTTGTTCTTCTATTACTTCAAATATCAGGATACAGTGCAAGATGTGATGCGGATCAACTAAGTGTTACAATGTGATTCGAGTACAAGTGTTTGTGTGTAGTAGTTGCCAGTAGCTTGAGAGTAAAGTGTGCGAATGAAAAAGTGTGTGCCTTAACTGATCCGATCCATCTATTTATAGTAAAAGAAATGTAACAAACTACCCTATTAAATCGGGATCCGGCGGATATTCCATACTTGAACGTTGTAGACCTGGTCCTTCAGGTTCAACGTCTCTCTTGTAACTGGTTTGCCCGAGTCTTAAGGAGAAGAAGTCCATCTAGCCGTTAGTGACCTACAGCTTCTAACCTGCACGTGGTCAATTTAGTTAACACCAGGATATCGCACCAGGATGTTACCAATATCCTGATCCGGTATCCTGGTCACAGGTAAACAATCAAAAGCAGAATATTAGTCAGGATATATATGCTCAGAAAATGACCCATAACAATTGTCCCCAAATATATATGTTGGTATACCATTCCAACAGATATATTTTTATAAACTCTGTCTCGTAGACCGAGGCAATTAAAACGAGGTGACGTTTGAGATGACATTGTGCAACTTCCCATGCTACTTTTACTCTTCACCCCCTATATCCAGCCTATAATTAGCTGAGATATTTCACATTGTTATCATTACTCTTCAAGCAATTTTCAGGTACTCATCCTTTCTTTCATCCTCTGTCTTCCTTTGAATTTCTTATAGTTTGCTTGATACCCCTAATGGCATCACGGACAAGATCTCGTTCAGATGAACCGGTCCCAACCCTAGTGAGCCAAAACCTCATACGAGAACCAGAAAATGAAATCTGCTCCTTCAATAATGCCGATATCGCCGCCCTGAAGGATTCCGGCGCCTTTCCCGCCGGAGCAGTCATTCGCCCTTTTGATAGGGAGGTTCGATCAGATGCGTCATCAGACGAGTGGGTCTGCTTTTTTGCCTACGCCTTTTCTTTGGGACTTCGGTACCCATTTCCACCCTTCATCTCTCGTTTCTTCGAGCTCACCGGCCTTAGTTATGCCCAAACTATGCCAATGGTCTAGCGAGTCTTGATGGTGCTAGATCAAATCAAATCTCGTCATTGTCCTGACCTGTGTATTGAAGACCTTCCCATAGCGTATCGATTGAGATCTCATGGCAATAGCCGTTTTCTCTTGTTCTCCACTTCCAAAAATCCCCTAATCCTTAAAGCCACTAAGAATGAAGATCAGTGGCCACGAAAGTTCTTTTTCGTAAAAAGGGACTCCATCGACGGGGGTTTCGATCTGCCAGTTAGATGGCTAACCAAGGGTAGGATTTAGGGTTTTAGGAATACCCCCAAATATATCCTTAACTGTATTCTGACTGATATCCTAATATTTGTGCAGCGAATTTCAGAGACCTAGCATCCCCAAGTGCAGAATCACAATCCAGGATCAAAGAGATTTACCGACTTCCTGCCGCTGAAAGAACTTTCTCCCTATCTCTCACAAACTCAAGTCAGAAATCTAGTTCAGAAATGTCTGGTAAGTATACGTGAGTAAATTAACTATAGAATTTAAATAACATAAATTAAACACTTCTCCCTTGACACAGTGCCGGTCATCAACCTTGAAGGCTTCCAACTCGATGAGTTGGATAGTTATTCCAGCCTTGCACCCATCAAACAAGAGATCAATCCGAAGCCAGCCGATACTCCAAAGCCCAGCAGCTCAAAGACTACCATCGCTCCCAAAGCCCCTCCAGCATCCAGGACCCGGGCCTCCAGCTCCCGGAAGAGGAAGGAAGCAGATCCTCCTACTACTCCCCATGTATTCCCGTTTGAGAATCATGGGTTCACGGATTCCAGCAAATTCATGACAGGTTTCCTCAACCAGGTTAGTATCCTGGCCTATATCCTGCACCATATGCTAATTATAAATGTTAAATTAGGCTGATACCTGTTTCCTTACCCTGCAGGGCCTTGAACGCCTGGTATTCCTCTATGAGGATGCATGTGGCTTGAACGTCATGCTAGAGAGTAAACTGAAGAAGGCTGAAGCTACCATCGCGGATCAAGCAGCAATCGCCACCGCCAAGTCGGAACACTATGAAGCTAAATATAAGGCCATGACTCAAGACCACCAGTCTGCCATCCAGAAGATCACCCAAGAGGCTCAAGCTAAGTCCGATGCAGCCCAGGTTCAACACGAGCAAGATATGGCTTCGTACCGGGAGAGCCTTAAGAATTCAGTCATCATCTCCTTCCTCAAGGCCAGGCTGAAAATGGCTTATGAGGCCAGGGCTTTGGGTGTTGAATGCCCTTCGTGGAACATCAAAGCTTGGGAGATGAAATTGAAGGATCTCGGTGGCAACCCTGGGGAGCCCCCTTCAAAACCTGCTGCAGAGGAGCCCGCTAAGGTAACCGAGAAGGTGGATGATGCTGGTGCTTCAAAGAATGCTGGTAGCGATGCTGCTAATGAGGTTGGGATGAATGCTAGAGAGGTCACGATGGAAGAAGGAGCTGCCCCCTAAGCGCAGCAATGTGGGCGATGATGGATGTATGTGCCAAGGCCGGAGCCCACTTTTTTAGATTTGGTTGGTGTGGTTCGTTTAAACACTTTACATTTCCTGTCTTTGAACAATTTACATTTCCTGCATTAGAACAATATGATGGCCAAAGGTGGATGGGTCCTGTGTTTCAGGATGAAGCCCTTGGTCATCGGTTAGTATAAGTTGTTTTGGATAATGCAATGGTTGGAGGCGGACGGGTCTCGTTTTGAGATGAAACCTTCAACCGTTGCGTAAATATGGCTAAGACCAATCGTGCTTTTGGCGGATGGGCCTCGGTTTGAGGTGAAACCAAAAGCACAACTTTTGACTTGTTAATAATATAACCACCTCTTGACTTATTTGTTGTTACCTCCTAATTTCTGTCATGCATTTCTAAGTGTAGATTTTGCGAAATATCCTGATCAATATACTCAGTGATATATTATGAAAACTTTTATTAAATAGAATTTCTAAAAATTCAATCAACTTTAGACAAACTTCTAAAGAATAAAAGATAGTTCATTTTCTAAAACATGTTTTGATAACACTTGTTTGATCAGAGTTTTATTTTCAATCAAGTATCACTTCCCAAATATTTCAATCAAATATCCCGAAACATATCCCAAAAGCACATTCTGAAGACATATCCTAAAGATATGTCATTTTCAGGATATTTTGAGTCTTAATCAGAGTTAAATAATTCATGCAAGATTCACAAAGGAAAGATCATACCAGGAAGTGAGTGTAAGCCTAGTATCAAACTCCAACCCCTTTTGCAACTTCTCCCACTAAGATGTCCCCAGTCCGAGACACTTAGCCCAATTTTGATCTTCTGAGCTTCACACAATTGCTTTAGAAGGAATGTCCCCTGTGCATGATGTCCTCAAACACATAGAAAATTTTTTGAACATTAGTTCCAACTGTATAGACGATTCCTGTGTTACAGGGGTAAAACCCAAAATATATTGGAGATAAATTCTTAGTATCCTGGGGAAAATCCCAAATTTTCATGCGCTACAGGCGGGAGTGTATAAACTCCAAGACTTAGAAAGGTGAAAACCTTTAAACCTTAGAGAGTATGAAAATACCCTTTCGTGAGAGAGGGTGATCAATCCTCATATACCTTTAGGATTCAGGATATAGCCAACAGTAACGAAATTGTCAGCCACTTTTACATGAACTGGTCCCGCCACCTTGAACTATTCCCGAATAACTTGCGCTCCAGGCGAGGTGTCTAAACCCAATTCGGAAGAAAGGTGAATACATTTAAACATGTGAAGGGATCAGGATCCCTTAAACGTGAGAGAGGGGGCCAATCCTCTAATCTTCCGAAGTATCCTGAATGTGTATCCTGGTGCTACATCCCGAAGCATATACTGCAAAACAATCGTAAGCTAAGGTGGGTGTTAGCCTGGCTAACACCCCTCCGATGCTTAAGTCAGTAATGGGTTTAATACAGTAAGTAATATCAAAATTTAATAAAATAGACAGAATCCATACCATCCTGAGTTAGAATTTAAATTCCATACTCACTTAAAATAGAGTTTTAGATGTATAGCATTCCAGGATCTCGGTAGCATATCCCCCTCCATATTCTTGAGTCGGTATGCTCCTTTTCCTGATTCTGATTCAACCTCATAGGGTCCTTCCCATTTTGGAGCCAACTTTCCATCAGCAGGATTAGTAGTATTCTGAAAAGCCTTTCTCAATACCCAATCTCCAACCTGAAATCGTATGGTCCTTATATTCTTGTTATATGCTTTGGATATCCTCTGTTGATATGCTGCCATCCTTAGCCTCGCAGCGTCTCTTGTCTCATCAATAGTATCCAGTTCCTGGCATAGGATTTCAGGATTCTACTCAGGATCCCTGAGGTTGGATCTCGCTGTAGGTATCACCATTTCTGTCGGGATCACCGCTTCTGCTCCAAACACTAAGGAAAACGGAGTTTGGCCAGTTGCACTCTTCACCGTTGTCCTATCAGCCCACAAAACAAAGGGTAATTCTTCTGCCCATCTTCCTTTCTTAGCCCCTAGTCTCTTTTTTAAGTTGTTGACAATTATCTTGTTCGAGGATTCTGCTTGTCCATTTGCTTGAGGATGTACCGGAGTAGACGTGATCATTTTAATTCCCCAACTCTTGCAAAAGTCAGTAGTCCTTTTACTTATAAATTGAGATCCATTGTCACAAATTATCTCAGCTGGTACTCCAAACCTAGTCAGGATATTCCTTTTTATGAAGGATACCACTTCTTGGTCATTAACCTGAACAAATGCTTCTGCTTCAACCCACTTGGAGAAATAATCCGTCATTGCCAACATGAAAACCTTTCCTCCTGGAGCCTTTGGAAGCTTTCCCACTATATCCATCCCCCATTTAATAAACGGCCAAGGGGAAACAATAGGATACAGTGGTTCAGCAGGCTGATGTAATATATTACTATGTCTTTGACATGCGTCACATCTTCGAGCATATTCTGCAGCATCTTTTCTCATAGTCGGCCAATAATATCCTGTCCTTAATACTTTTGAGAATAATGACATTCCCCCAGTATGGTTACCACAATCCCCTTCGTGTATATCCTAAAGCACGTCTTTGGTTTCGGGATCCTCCAAGCACCTCAGATATGGTCCTGCAAGAGATTTCTTATACAAAACATTATTTATAATAGTGAATCGTGATACCTTCATTCTAAAGGCCTTAGGATTCTCATTCTTTGGGATGTGTCCTTCCTTGAGATATCTCATGATTGGAGCCGTCCAGGACCTAGGATCCTCCTCGGGATACTCGTCATTAGGATCCTGAATACTTATTACTTCCTTATCCTGAGGATCCATCGCAGGATATAGGAAATGTAATATTGGTATTCGGGTTCCTTCCGGTATCCTGACCGATGATCCCAGATTTGCCAAGGCATCAGCTTCAGCATTATCTTCTCTTGGTACCTGTTCAAGTGTAAAAACATCGAAATATCCTGCTAATTTTTTGAGAATATCGAGGTACTCGACTAACTTCTCACCTTTAACTGCATAGGATCCATTAAAATGATTAGTGATTAACAAGGAGTCAACATATACTTGCAAATTCTTGATATTCATATTCTTAGCCAACTCTAATCCTACAATTAAAGCCTCATATTCTACTTCATTATTAGTAGCAGGAAATTCACACCTAATAGCCTGGGGTAATATGTCCCCCTGTGGCGATTTTAGTAGTATACCTAGACCTACACCTCTTACATTAGATGCACCATCAGTATATAATGTCCAGGATTCTAAGTTTTCTCCTAGCTGCTGTACTTCTAAGTCTACTTCATTTTGAATGTCACTACTGAAATCAGCCACAAAGTCAGCTAAAGCCTGAGACTTTGTGGCACTTCTAGGGTCATGCACTAAGTCATAAGTGTTAGGGCATGAATTTTATGCTAAGGATCATCTATCCTAAGACTGGGCATGGATCACGGATCCTTAATGGATGATGCAGGGAGTCTGAGGATCCAGAGTCTGAGGATCACAGGATCCTTAACAGAACTTATGATTTCTAACAATTGTCACGTTTTTAATGTTTAAATACAGATAATGGACGTAGTGGACTACTTCTTTGCTGGAATCTCGTGGAATATGCTTCATAGGCACGTGCTTAATGAAGAAATAACCGTTAGTGGTGATCATGGGTGACTTCCACCTTTTTCGGAAAGTTAGTTAGTTGATTTTTTTCTATCTTTTAAGGGGAAAACGAGCTCATTTGAGGCATAAGTCGAACACACCACACAACACTCGAATTCTCTGCAAACACTTAGCAAAAACACACACTTACACTAGTAATTCATTCTATTGAGCTTGTTTTCTTCCGAAGTTGTACTAGGATCATTATTGTTTTTTGCAATATAGTTGGTGATCGGTAGTTTCCATCACCCGAGGTTTTTTTATGCCGGAGATCATCTCTTGATCAAGGGCTTTTTCCTCGTATAAATCTCGGTGTTCATCGTTGATTTCATATACTTGCCGTTCATACAATTAACCAAGCATCATACCTCACAAAATCAGATTTGGTTGCATTATCCTTGTGTGATTTTTGACCAAAACAGTTTGGCGCCCACCGTGGGGCAATTGGTGCTTCATTTCTGAGAAATTTTGTTCATTTCGGTCATTTCGGTTCATCACCTTCAACCACATGGCTTCTCAGGGAAAAACTTATTCAAGTTCCATGTCGGCGGTTACCTCATCACAGGGCATTCCACCGTTGCATCATCTTATCCCTGCATTCCAGAAGAATGCTAAGAATGCTCCGAAGAAGACAACCCCCGTTTTCACAAAACCAACTGTTGTTTCTTCCTCTACACTTACTAACAGTGATCTTTATGCTTTGATTTTGCAGATGAGAGGATACATGCAACAACAGGACCAAACTAATGGCAGGATCCTTCGCGAAATTGATAAAATCAGCAGAGGATCACTCCCCTTTGATGCCGAGGTCGCTGAATTTCGACACTCCGGTCATAACTTCCCAGCACTTTGCAGCTCCAGATGTCCAATACAGGGTGGATCAACAGGAATGCGTTCTGGATCATCGGCAATGTCTCAGGCTCAAGGATCCTCTTTCCAGCCTTCAGGATCCTCATTTCAGCATCAGGGATTCTTCACCAGTTTAGGAGGATGCATGGGGACGCAGCCAATTCAGGGATCCTCCTCTCAGGTTCAAGGATCCTCTCAGGTTCAAGGATCCTCCTCTCAGGTTCAAGGATCCTCTCAGGTTCAAGGATCCTCTCAGGTTCAAGGATCCTCCTCCCAGGTTCAAGGATCCTCTCAGGTTCAAGGATCCTCCTCTCAGGTTCAAGGATCCTCTCAGGTTCAAGGATCCTCCTCTCAGGTTCAAGGATCCTCTCAGGTTCAAGGATCCTCCTTCCAGGTTCAAGGATCCTCATCTCAGGTTTCTGGATCCATGGATTATCCTCCAAGACCTTCATTCACAGCACATCAAGGATCCAACATCTTTCAGGATCAAGGATCCTTAAGAAGTGTACAACCTGGAAGTTCAGATGTTCATCAAGGAGACTTCATTCCAATGCAGACCATTGCTTCTTCTGGTCCCTCGATCATACCAGAAAACCGCCAATATGGATTCACATCCGGAACTCCAAACTTGAATCCTCCGGGAGGTAACATTTTGAATAATTCATATACTGCTAACCATGGCTTTATGCAGGATACAGGTATCAACCAGGCTATGGCTATGGAATTATAGAAATTGAAGGATATGATATCCAGCGTTCCAGGAGTGGTCAAACCCATTCCTGAAATCCAAGATGGAAGCCATAGGATATCTCGTTTTGCACCACCCCTTTGTGATGCAGAAATTCCTAAAAGGTTCCAGATACCAACCATGAAGTTGTATGATGGTTCAACATATCCAGAAGAGCATGTGGCTCAATACAGAGAAAGGATGGAGATCAATCCAATTCCTAAGCGGTTAAAAGAAGCATGTCTATGCAAGGGTTTCGGATCCACTCTTACAGGATCAGCTCTTAAATGGCTGCTAAGTCTTCCCCCTTACTCTATTACTTCATTTTCTAATCTAGTTAACTTGTTCAATAGTCAATATTCATGTAGTAGGAGATTTGAACGATTAACTAGCGATTTATATAGGGTAACACAAGGTCATAATGAATCACTTAGAGATTACATAATTAAATTCAGTAGAGAATCCTTAGAAATCCCTAACTTAGATATAGCCACAGCAGTAGAGGCTTTTAAAATGGGTTTACTTAAGGATTCTCAGTTCTATGATGATCTTGTTATGACACCTTGCAGGAACCTAGATGAGGTAAGGAGCAGGGCCCTTAGATTCATCCGTTTAGAGGATGATAAAAGGATCCAGGAGAGGTTGTCAGGATCCTCAAAGCAAGACAAACAAGGATCCTATTTCAAGAATAACTGATTCAAGCAATACTCGAATCATGATAACCAGAATGTGCATGCTCTGGAACAAGAGTAAGATGATGAGGATTATTTTCCTATTTCTGAATATTGTTTTTCTGCTGATAATAGTGAACTAATCCTTGCTATGCAGAATTTAGGTGACAAGGCTAGGTGGCCAAGGAGAAATGACAAACTGCCTGCTACCAAAGACAAATCGAAATGGTGTGCTTACCATGAGGATTTTGGTCTTCTCACAGATGAGTGCATAGCATTAAGGAAGGAGATAGGTTATCTTTTGAGCAAAGGATACTTGAAGGAATTGCTTGGAAGGAAAAAGTCAAGGATCCAGGATTCTAAGAAAGTTCCTGGAAAAGCTCCTCCTCCACTAGCTGATGCTCAAATCATCCATTTCATCTCCGGAGGTTCTCAGCAGCTAAAAGACATGCAAAGGAAACAAAGATGGAGAATGGGGACAGACCTGTTCGAACTTCCATTCTTACCCAGGAAAAAGTCATATCCTTTGATAGGGATGGTCATGTGGACATACAGGATCCTCATCATGATGGTTTGGTTGTTACATTATTTATATCTAACCATTTTGTTTGCAGGATTCTCATTGATGGGAGAAGCTCGGTGAACTTAATTCAGTTGGATGTCCTCAAAATAATGAACATCCTTATATCTGATATTGTCCCAAGATCATCTATCCTTGTGGGATTCAGTGTAGAGACAAATATTACATTGGGGGACATTAAACTTCATATTTATATAGAGGGAGTGAATTCTATTAAAAAATTCTATGTTATTGATTTCTTATCTTGCTGTAATGTTATCTTTGGCAGGCCATGGATACACGATATGAAGGCAGTCCCCCTCAATGGGATGTGATCAGCATGAGGCAAAGAACTGTTACACTTCTTCAATGAAGCCAGCCTCCAAGGAGCAAGACATCATGGAGGCAAGAGAGCAAGATATCAAGGATATTCTGTTGAACCCAGAGGATCCTGAATCCAAAATTTTTATAGGATCCAGGATCCTAGACAGTATTGAGCAGGATTTAGTATCCTTCTTGGAAAGAAGAAAATCTACCTTTGCTTGGAAACATGAAGATATGACTGGTATATCTAAGAATGTTATTACTCACAAACTTGGTATTGACAGGTCTTTCAAGCCAATACACCAAAAAAGGAGAAAGTTTGCACTTGAAAGGAATGCCATTATCCAAGAAGAGGTAGACAAATTACTCAAGGCAAGTTTGAGTGGACTGATAAGCATGAAGCTGCACTCAAGGTTCTTAAGGATTATCTATCCTCAGCACCAGCCCTGATGAAACCAGAAAATGGAGAATCGTTATCCTTATACTTAGCTATTTCAGCTAAAGCAGTAAGTGTGATCCTAGTTAAGGATCATGAAGGCTCTCAACATCCGGTATACTATGTAAGTAAAATTCTACTTAATGCTGAGGCAAGGTATTCTCATTTAGAGAAATTAATTCTTGATTTAATTATGGCTTCTGCTAAACATAGACATTATTTAGAAACTCACACCATTATTGTGAAAACTAACCTTCCTATCAAGAATGTTCTTAGGAAACTTCAAATGTCAGGTAGAATGGCAAAGTGGGCAACCAAGCTTATTGCATATGACATTAAGTATGAACCCAGGACTGCCATCAAGTCCCAAGCTTTAGCTGACTTTGTGGCTGATTCCAGTAGTGATCTACAAAGGGAAGCTGAATTAGAAGTTCAACAACTTGAGAAGACCAAGGATCCTTAGACACTCCTCACGGATGGAGCTTCAGATGTTAAAGGAACTAGACAAAGCACACTACTAAAATCGCCACAGGGGGACATTATACCCCAATCCATTGCATGTGAATTCCAAACCACTAATCATGAGGCAGAGTATGAGGCCTTGATAGCAGGTTTGCAATTAGCTAACAATATGAGGATCAGGTATCTTCAAGTATATGTAGATTCTCTATTAATTACTAATCATTATAACTGTTCTTACACTGTCAAAGGTGAAAAGCTAATCAAGTACTTAGAAATAGTCAGGAAACTGGCAGACTCTTTTGCTTTTTTCAGTCTATCACAGGTACCCAGGGAAGAAAAATGCAGAAGCTGATGCTCTAGCCAATCTTGGATCATCACTGAAGATTCCAGAGGATGTGAAAATACTCATCAATCATGTCTTAGCCCCTACTATTGAGGATCACATAGCTATGGAGATAGTAGAGGATTCTGCAATCATACCTAGTGATGGTGCACAATCAAATTCAGGATCCTGGATCCTTCCAATCCTGAGATATATACAACATGGAGAGATTCCTACAGGAGAAAACCCCAGAGCTTTCAAAGTCAAGGTATCTTAATTCACCATACTAAATGACATGTTATACAAGATATCTCTTGCAGGTCCCTAGTTGCGGTGCATTGAGGATCCAGAAATTCAAGAAGTTCTAAAGGATTTTCATGAAGGAGACTGTGGAAACCACACTGGGGGCAGAGCACTATTCTTAAGGATACTCAGAACAGGATGCTATTGGCCTATGAGGAAGAAGTATGATGTGGAATACACAAAGAAATGTAATGCTTGTCAAAGACATAGCATTATCCTTCATCAACCAACGGAGCTCCTTCATCCTATTATTACCAGATTTGATGGCCAGTTATCAACAAAGAATGGCTGGAGCATACAACAAGAATGTCAGGTTCAAAAGATTTCAAGGTCCCTACTTAATTGAAGCTGAAGCAGGAAAGGGGGCATATCATTTGTTAACAATGGATGGTGATCTCCTACCAAGAGCTTGGAATGCTGTTCATCTCAAAAAATACTTTAAGTAAGAAGGATCAGGGATCCTCAGCAATACCGGTATTCTGATTAAGGATCCAGGATCCTCAAAGGATATATGATTCTACATTTGGTAACACATTACTTTCATTTTCATTCATTTTATACTTATTACTTATCATAAGGCAAAGATGTTAAACATTTAACATCCATTTTCATAAAGTTTAAGCTTTTGCAGAGTTATTATCATTTTACAGAAGATCAAAGTGGTTGGCCAACTCTCCAAAGTTTATTTGGGCTTGTCCCCAGTTATTTGGGCTTGTCCTCAGTTTTTTGGGCCTGTCCCCAGTTTTGGGCCTGTCCCCAGTTTCGCCAGTAGCGCACGATGATCCTGGTGCAGTTCAAGGCAATGTGACCAGTACCCGCTTTAGGGGCTGACAATTTCATTGTACTGGCTGTATTCAGGATCCTACGTATAATGGTAGACGTACCATACATCCGTTCCTAAGGTTTCTAACGTTTTCATGTTAGCTAAGGTTTCGGCATTTTCATGTCGCTCAAGTTTGGATAGTCGCCAGTGAGGGCCATACTCCAGTTTAGACAAGTTTATTTGGGCTTGACCCCAGTTTACACCCGTTTATTTGGGCTTGTCCCCAGTTTATTTGGGCTTGTCCCCAGTTTGTTGGGCTTGTCCCCAGTTTATTTGGGCTTGTCCCCAGTTTGTTGGGCTTGTCCCCAGTTTATGTGGGCTTGTCCCCAGTTTGTTGGGCTTGTCCCCAGTTTATTTGGGCTTGTCCCCAGTTATTATGGGTTCATTCCCAATTATTTGGCTTTGTCCGAAGTTTGTTTTTCTTACAGGATCTTGGAGCTCTAAAGTTATACAAGTTCTGACATTAAGGATCCTGGAAACTTTACTTTTCACACATTTTATTCAGTATTAGTTTACAAGGATATAGAATCCTAACTTGGATTCTCTGGTATGTTATATTCTAACTTTTCCTAAGCTGCAAGTTGTCTCTTATCCTTTTTGGTTAAGGATCATTGATCCACATTTATATGAACACTTCAAGTTTTTTGTTAAAAGTTTAACATTATCATCAGATTTCCAATAACTTTCCAGTTGTTTGGCGATGATATCTTTGGAAATAGAAAGCATACATGGAAAATAAAAAGGGAAGAAACAACTACAGATGTAGCTAAAAAATTTTAATGTTATTACCCATTCAATATGTATCAAAATCATCTGGCCTGGATTTCACCAGCAAAACCGTGGACCATCCACCCAGGCCGGACAGGGCTATCTAACAGTTAAAGTGTCTATGCAGATATTAAAGTGCAGGAAGGTTAATATCGAACGGTGTAGAAGGATCCATTCTCCACGAACAGAAGGATCTTCTGATCTGTAAAGGCACTTGAGGAGTTATTTCTAACTCTATATTTTGCAATGATGATTATAGCAGGTCTTATCAGTGATGACAGGCAGTGTAACGACTAGTTACCAGCAGCAACGGCTAGTCCACTTCTAACGGAAATATGACAGCTGTGAATCCTTATCACAACTGCTATATTTGGGGCAATTGTTGGGGCATGAATTTTATGCTAAGGATCATCTATCCTAAGACTGGGCATGGATCACGGATCCTTAATGGATGATGCAGGGAGTCTGAGGATCCAGAGTCTGAGGATCACAGGATCCTTAACAGAACTTATGATTTCTAACAATTGTCACGTTTTTAATGTTTAAATGCAGATAATGGACGTAGTGGACTACTTCTTTGCTGGAATCTCGTGGAATATGCTTCATAGGCACGTGCTTAATGAAGAAATAACCGTTAGTGGTGATCATGGGTGACTTCCACCTTTTTCGGAAAGTTAGTTAGTTGATTTTTTTCTATCTTTTAAGGGGAAAACGAGCTCATTTGAGGCATAAGTCGAACACACCACACAACACTCGAATTCTCTGCAAACACTTAGCAAAAACACACACTTACACTAGTAATTCATTGTATTGAGCTTGTTTTCTTCCGAAGTTGTACAAGGATCATTATTGTTTTTTGCAATATAGTTGGTGATCGGTAGTTTCCATCACCCGAGGTTTTTTATGCCGGAGATCATCTCTTGATTAAGGGATTTTTCCTCGTATAAATCTCGGTGTTCATCGTTGATTTCATATACTTGTCGTTCATACAATTAACCAAGCATCATACCTTACAAAATCAGATTTGGTTGCATTATCCTTGTGTGATTTTTGACCAAAACAATAAGCACTTAATTTCACTGACCACTTAGCCATTCTACCCGACAACTCGGGTTTCCTAAGCACATTCTTAACAGGATAATTAGTTCTAACATGAATCCTATGCGTCTCAAAATAATGTCTAAGTTTCGTTGATGCCATAACTAGGGCTAATATCAATTTTTCTAGATGAGAATATCTAGTTTCAGCATCTAATAAACTTTTACTAACATAATAGACAGGATATTGCTGACCTTCATGGTCCTTTATAAGAACGGCACTTACAGCATTCCCTGATACAGCGAGGTATAGGGATAGTGGTTCACCATTTTCAGGCTTCATCAGTAGAGGTGCAGTTGAGAGATATTGCTTCAAATCCTGCAGGGCTACTTCATGCTTCTCTTTCCATTCGAACTTCTTGTTCTTCTTGAGGATATCATAAAATTCCTTGCACTTTTCCGAGGATCTTGAAATAAATCTGTTCAATGCTGCTACTCGGCCTGTTAACCGTTGAATATCCTTCATATTCGAAGGTGATTTTATATCCAGGATAGCTTTAATCTGCTCCGGGCTTGCCTCTATCCCCCTTTTGGTCACCATATATCCTAGAAACTTTCCTGCCCCCACTCCGAAATGGCACTTAGCATGATTCAGTTTCATGTTATATTGATCCAGGATATCAAACGCTCCCTTAATATCATGGAGGTGATCCTCAGCCTTTTTAGATTTCACCACCATATCGTCAATATATACCTCCATGGTGTCCCCCAGCTTGTCTTTAAACATCATGTTTACCAACCTCTGGTATGTTGCACCTGCATTTTTCAAACCAAAGGGCATAGCAGTATAACAATAAATACATGTGGGTGTCATGAAAGCAGTATCCTCCTGATCAGAGGGTTCCATTTGTATTTGCTGAAATCCTGAAGAGGCATCCATGAAGGTTAACATCTCGTGGCCGGCGGTAGCATCTACCATTGAATCAATATGAGGTAGAGGAAACGGGTCTTTCGGACAGGCTTTGTTTAAGTCTGTGTAGTCTACACAAACTCTCCATTTCCCATTTTTCTTTTGTTCCACGACTACATTCGCAAGCCATTTGGGAAACTTCACTTCTCTAATCATCTTGCTCCTTAGTAGTCTTTCAACTTCCTCTTGGATGATCACATTCCGCTCCGGAGCAAATTTCCTTCTCTTTTGTTGGACCGGCTTGAATGACCTGTCAATACCGAGCTTATGTGTTATAATATCCTTGGAAATACCTGTCATATCCTCATGCTTCCATGCGAATGTTGTCATTCTACATTTCAAAAAATTAGTCAATTGATTTTCAATATCCTGAGGGATATTGGTTCCTACGGGCACCGAGATATCTGGATTATCCTGATCCAGGATAACTTTCTTTACATCCTGCTCCGACGCTTCCATGATATCCTGGGCCCGCATCTTTAATTGCTATGCTGCATTAGGCTTGGTTGAGGATTTCATTGAGGATGAGTAGCATTCCTTCGCCTCCTGCTGATCACTATCAACCTTGACAACTCCCCAAGGGGTAGGGATCTTGATGCACTGATGATAAGTCGATGGCACAGCCTTCATATCATGGATCCATGGCCTGCCTAGTATGATGTTATAGCAGGATAGGGAGTCCATCACACAGAAACGTTGTATCGAGTTGACCCCTTCAACGTATACTGGTAACTTTATCTCCCCTACGGTATTCCTAGCTTCCCCACTGAAGCCAACGAGAACGGTGGATTTCGAAGTAATGTCCATCGGAGATACATTCATCCTCTTCAATGTTTCCAGCTGAACTATGTTGACAGAGCTGCCATTATCCACTAATATCCTGCGTACAAAATGGTTAGCAATATATAACGTTATTACGAGGGCATCATGGTGAGGATCCTGGACAGTATCCCTGTCATCACTGTTGAAAGTGATCACTTTGTCAGTTGTGAGGGTAGTCATTCTGGCTGGTCTGTCTCCCCTCTCAGTCTTAGCCTCCTTTGCATGTCTCTTGGCCGCAGAATACGAAGTCCCACAAATGTCGGATCCTCCTGAAATAAAGTTAATTATTTTGGCATCCGCTGGGGGTGATGCTGCTCGTTCGGGATCCTTCTCAGGATCCTGCCCCTTATTTTTCTTTCTTCCCAGCAAATCCTTCAGATATCCCTTGCTCAATAGGTAGCTTATTTCTTTCCTTAGAGCAATGCAATCCTCAGTCACATGTCCGAAATCTTCATGGAAGGCACACCATTTGGATTTATCCTTCCAATCAGCTTTTTGTTGATTCTTTCGAGGCCACCTAGCTTTGTCTCCTAAACCCTGCATAGCATACATTAACTCAGGTATATTAACAGAAAAGCAATATTCAGATCATTCAGGATATTCTTCAGGATCCTCGTCTTCAACAGCATTCACTTTCTTGTTGTCATATCTGCCATATGGCTTGGAGCGATACGGTTTATACGAGGATTCTGATTTCCTGTTGGTTGATTCGTAGGTTGAGGTAGAATTCATCCTCTCTTGCATCTTTTTGTTATCTTCCAAGCGAATATATCTCAAGGCCCTGTTACGAGCTTCATCGAGATTCCTGCAGGGATTCATTACAAGATCCTGATAGAACTGAGAATCTTTTTGTAATCCCATCTTAAAAGCCTACACAGCTGTTGCAACATCAAGATGTGGGATATCCAAGGATTCCCGACTAAACTTGTTCACATAATCCCTCAAGGATTCCTGAGGTCCTTGAGTTATCCTGTAAAGATCACTGGTTAGTTTCTCAAAACTCCGGCTGCAAGAAAACTGACTATTAAATAAATTAACCAAATGAGCAAACGAAGTAATTGAGTGAGGAGGAACATTTAACAGCCATTTTAAGGTTGATCCTGTCAAGGTAGAACCGAAACCCTTGCACAAGCATGCTTCCTTGAGCTCCGGAGGGATAGGGTTAATCTCCATTATTTCTCTATACTGGGCAACATGCTCTTCAGGATCCGTAGACCCATCATACAGTTTCATGTTGGGGGTTTGAAATCTCTTTGGGATTTCAGCATCACAGATAGGATATGCAAAGCGGGATATCCTGTGGCTGTCTTGGGACACTTCCGGAATTGGCTGGACCACTCCAGGTTCACTGGATATCATGTCCTTTAATTTCCGAAGCTCCCTAGTAAATGTTGACGTCATACCTGCATCCTGCAAAGACCCATTATTGTTAGTAGCAAGAATATTATTATTTGACACGTTACCGGTCTGAGGATTCTGGCCATATCCTGAA
Source organism: Helianthus tuberosus (assembly GCA_030545235.1). Taxonomy (NCBI): domain Eukaryota; kingdom Viridiplantae; phylum Streptophyta; class Magnoliopsida; order Asterales; family Asteraceae; genus Helianthus; species Helianthus tuberosus. The sequence continues at coordinate 47,634,035 of CM060403.1, forward strand.
GCATATCCTGAGCTCCTCACAGTTGACATCCTGACCGAGGAGGGTATTTCAGGAGTATGATTCTGAGAATGGCTTGGCACGATATTCCCCCGGTTATCTTCAGTGTAAACTGCAGAACTGAAGTTCAAAGCCCTAGGCTGCAAAGGAGTGACTGTTTCTTCAGCAGGTCTACTTGGGCCGGATTTCAAGAGTTGTATCTCTCTCATCAGCATCCGATTAGTTTCCTGCTGCTGCCTCATCTACTCCTGTACACTACCAAACAAATTCAGAATTTCATCATTAGAAGCTAAAACAGGACCAGATCCCTGGGTACTGGGAGCGGGGATAACATCCCGAGCCACATGACTCTCAGTTCCGTGTGAAGAAGCTTGCATTCTTGGAGGAGGAGGTGGAAGCACCGAACCAATTGTTGCAGAGGTTGTAGCAAACATGGTGGAAGAGCTCATGTTTGATCTCGAGGCCATTAAAAATAATGTAGCAAAAAGTTTTGATAATAGAAAACCGAGTAATGATTTTACTAAAGTTTTTAGTAAAAATAGCACCACTTGCCCCACGGTGGGCGCCAAATTGTTTTGGTCAAAAATTACCGAAGCAATTAAGTGATCAAATTAGTTAAGTGAGGTAGTGTGCTAGAAATGAGTGTCGAAAATATGTTAATCAAATTAATTGTAAAAACAGTTTCAGGGTACGGCAGCTGTATCTATGATCAAACTATGAGCAAAAAAGTAAAGGGGTGACACAAGATGTACGAGGAAAGCCCTTGATCAATCTAGATCCCCGGCACAAAACCTCGGGAGCTGACAATCGCAGCTGCCTTGTTCTTCTATTACTTCAAATATCAGGATACAGTGCAGGATGTGATGCGGATCAACTAAGTGTTACAATGTGATTCGAGTACAAGTGTTTGTGTGTAGTAGTTGCCAGTAGCTTGAGAGTAAAGTGTGCGAATGAAAAAGTGTGTGCCTTAACTGATCCGATCCATCTATTTATAGTAAAAGAAATGTAACAAACTACCCTATTAAATCAGGATCCGGCGGATATTCCATACTTGAACGTTGTAGACCTGGTCCTTCGGGTTCAACGTCTCTCTTGTAACTGGTTTGCCCGAGTCTTAAGGAGAAGAAGTCCATCTAGCCGTTAATGACCTACAGCTTCTAACCTGCACGTGGTCAATTTAGTTAACACCAGGATATCGCACCAGGATGTTACCAATATCCAGATCCGGTATCCTGGTCACAGGTAAACAATCAAAAGAAGAATATTAGTCAGGATATATATGCTCAGAAAATGACCCATAACATTAGCTTTGTTGTTAAAGTCTTAGGTTTTTTCTAATTTCGTGGTTGCATGATACTATATTGTTTGACTGTTCTACCTTTTCACCACTTGTGCTTTTTGGTAGATGTCTATTTATATATGTTTAGTCTAATTGGTTTTGAGTCGGGGGTCTCTTTGAAAGCATCATCTTCATCCCTAGAGATAGAGGTAAGGTGTGCATATATCCCATCCTTCCAAGACCATACAAATGGCTTTGCTATTTGTGAGATTTACTTGGTATGGTTTGTTGTTGTATATCTATATTTGTATCGCACTTCTGTAATAAAAGAAAATGTTGGTGGCCACTTCTCACCATTCTCGGTCATTTATTTTTGGCTTCTTGTAACACCCCGAAAACAGGTTTGGTAATCAAACCTCGTTAATAGTAATGAACGGGTAAAATACCGTTAGTGGTAAAATTTAACCCGGTGAATATTAGGACTTAAACAAATAATCCTAATATTAGTTAAAAAGGAGAATAAAAGTTTTGAGAAAAAACAAAGTTATAAGGAGCCCGAGTTAACGGGACTTAAAATAAACGGGTTATAACTCCCGTAACCCACTAAATTAACTAGAAATAATCAACCTAGTTAGTTAATTGTTTTTAAGACAATAAATAAGCATGAACTAGTGAGTCTTTTATAAACCTTGAATAGTTGAGGGACCAAAAATGGACAAGCTAGAAAGTGGATTATTTAAAAAGAAAAATCTAAAACAAAACACACACACACACACAGTGTGTGTTCTGGATCGATCAACAGGAGACCAAAATGGGTGAAACCCTAGTTCACCGAAAATCAACAAATTGAAGGTCAAATCCAGCCCAAATCAGATGCATGAACACGAATTCGTGATCTCCTAGTCATGGGGATTACAAGGTATGTTGAATTTTGTTATTTAGTGACACTTTGAAACTATGATGAGAAAAAATAATCGAAATTCTAGAATGAATAATGAATCTATGAGCGTTGTGATGAAATTCATGTTTAGAAACAAACCCTAGTTGAAAACTTGAAGAATTAGTGTTAAAAACAAGGGGTTTGATGAATTTCCTTGTATGTGCTAAGTGGGTTTTAGCTAAATATTGAGGATGATGATATGTTTGTGCTAGAAATCATCATAATTGATAGTTGAAGCGAAATACTTAAACAAATTGCAAATTTGAGTATTTGATTATACATGATTCAAAAAGGGTTTTGAAGGTTGTAGTGAAATTAGTGATTTATTTCATGAATTTGGATGTTTGAAATCATGTTAACTACTAAATTGATAGGTAGAACTTGATTGTATTGGGCGTTCGGGTGAATGCTAGTGATATGACGAAACGGGTTTCACTCGTATACGAGGAACCCTTTGTCCTTGTGAAAGGAACGAACAAATTAGTCTTGATAATCACATAAACAAGATAAAGTGTTGAAAATATAATAAACTCGGCTAGAACCTTGGGTGAATTAGTAGCCTAAAAATTGTGACTACCGAATAGTTGAAGAAATGCCTAAGTGAGTTCGTTGAACTCAATTGTGCATTTCATATATGTTAAAAAGGGGCAGTTGACTTTTGAAAGTCAAACTGACCATTAATAAGATCGAATGAAAATTTTGATAGAAAATGCGTAAGGTGGAATAATCGTATTAAATTATGATTTAACTAACCACCTTGAAAGCAATGATGATAGTTTGACGCGTAACAAGCTAGGTGGAAGCTTGGAGAAGGAAGCGGGTCAAACGAATTTAAAAGGAAAAGAGAAGCATAGTTTGGATGCGAGGTGAGTAAAGCTTACGCCTTTTTATTTTTATTACTAAATACTTATATGCGAGTATTGAATATGAATTATATTAAGTAAATAGAACATGATGTTCCGGCACGATATAATGCGAGTCGGAACAAGTGAGAATGGTAAGAAACCATAAATTATGGTAAAAAGGGTAAAAACGGAAAAAATGGTAACCCGGACACGGGTTAACGAATAAATAAAAGGATTTGAAAGGACACCATTTGGCATAAGTCATAATGGGTCAAACAAAAACAAGAAACGACGTTTAAGCAAGATGAATTCAAAAAGTGAACCGGAATAGGTTAAAGGGATGAAATGGTAATTAAATACCATCTCATAATTATAATTGGTCATTTCGCCTAAATGGGTCAAATGGTGTTGTTAAGACCATTTGACAATAATATCTGATGATCGCTTGTTGAGTTTTGTAATCACAGGAATTTAACACATGGTTCGCGTTGCTAGTAACTAGAAATTAATAGCGAAAGGTATTTAAATGGGTCAATCCTATGACCCGAGCCAGGTACGCATAGTTAAGTTGTTAGTTAAACATGCAAATTTTAGTCAAATAATTAGAGTGAGTCCTTCGTCATAAATGAGGGACTAAAAATGACCAAAACGCCATGATAGGTAAATCGGGCAAACGACCCTTAGAGGTCGTTTAGAAACTTACATTATGACTGTGTAAACCTTAGATGTGTATAAAAGTTCTAGGCAAAAACATTTGTGGGTCGAATGCCTAGAAATAGTCAATTACGAAAAAGGATTAGCCGAAGGGTAAAATTGGGATTTTGGGTTCCTTATGTTAAATCTACCACAAAAATAGTTGTGGTGGAAGATAAGTAGTTATTTAGCAAGAAAAGACGAGGTGTGAAAAGAAAAAATAGCGAGTTTGATGCTTAGATGCTTAAAAGTCCCCTAAATGGGTCAAAATAGACTAAGAAGTAAATTGTGGTTAAATGCTTAGATAGATACAAATGAATCGGTGAATGTAAACGCCTACGTAAACTCTATGATGGGAGCGAAAACGTTAAGGTTTGACAAGCCCGGGATGGATAAAAATGATAGGTATTAACTATTTTTCTAGAGCATGTAGTGAGATGATAATGCCAAACGGGTCGAATAATGTAACACCTCGAAAATTCACGTCCTATAATGTGTTGACACGTGTCATAAAGTTTGAACGTGTGAAAAAATGTTATAAAAGGACTAGAGTTGACAAACATGGAAAGTATGTGAGTATACGGGTTCTAAATGTCAACAGTGAATAAATATACTTCATAATAACCCTACATGATGTTTATAGCATCAAACGAATAAATCATGGATCATACGAAGCTAAAAGTGAGAGATTACAAACTACAGGGGTTAAATGTGTCAACATGTTTAAGTTGTACCTCTGAGTGACCTTTTGACAAACCCGGAGCTTTGTAACTGATATTTATGCTCACTAGAATGCGCGATATAAATTTCATAAAGTTTCGTTATCGTATGAGAAAGTTATGATCAAATTCGTGTGCGAGAGGTTAAAGCGTTAACATTGAAAGTTAAGACTTTTCGGGTTAACCGGAAGTGTCCAGGGACTTGGCAAAGTGGGTATAAGTCCTAAAGCCCTTGTGGGTAAATATAAAGGGGTCAAATTGCAAGAATTAGGCTTAGTTGCCCTTTCGAAAGGCCAAGGGACATTTATGTGGAAAATAGAAAAATTAAAATCTGATAACAAGGCTGAGGCGGGCCGCGTTAAGATTAAGGAAATCTTATGCGGGCCGCGTCAGACGCCCAGTATCAGAAAAGCTAGACAGCAGCCTGTTTATGCGCAGAATCGACCAAAAACAGATATTTTAACATGGTGGGCGACCCCTAAACAGTCCTACACACTTAGGGACACATGTTGATGATTTGTGGTCAGTGTTAGACCTTGGTGTCAACAATTTGTGGTAAGAATTTCACTATAAAAGGCCACCTTGTTGCAACATTGTCCCTCACACCTTCATCTGCATTTTCTGATCATTCCTGGAGCTCAAGACTGCTCTCAAGTGATCACATTTCGTGCATAGGACCTTGGTAAGTTTGCTAAACCTTTCTTAATTAAGTTTTAGCTTAGTTTTAGCTTAAAAGTCAAACCGTCGTAATTAACGGTTGACTTAACGATTAATCATTGTTAGACCAGTGATTAGTCGAATCAAAAGCAGTTATAAGTTGGTAATTATGTGGGTAATAAACTCTCAAAAGGGTTCCCCCTGATTCCCACTCTAACCAGGTCAAAAGTCGGGTCAAACTTGCTAAGAAAAAGTCAACAGAATACTTAAATTTCAATTTATGCATAATTAGCAATGTAGAACACATACAACCTGTTTGATCATTAATATAACTTGGTAATTAGTGTAAGAACATGTCTAAACATGTTCAACCCGACAATTTCCTGTTTAGACCCGGTTCGGAACCGAAAGTCGCATAGTTTGACTTATACTTTGACTTTCAGTTCTGACCCGTTTAGGCATGATTTAGAAATGCCTTAGAGCTTAATTTGGACCAGGTAACATGCTAGTATAACCCTCTGTGATTATACACCATGGTTCGATAGTTAACCAATTAATTCGCATGATTCCGTTAATTGCTCATATGTTGACCATTATGCCCTTATTACCTTAAAACGTGATTTTTGGAAATGTAAAAGAGTAGAAACTTTAATTACTGATATATAAACTTGTATGCAAATTTTGACATCAGTTTGAAGTGTAGATTAAGAGTTATGCTCGTTAGCGTAAAATTTAAGCTTTATGTTAATAAAACGGCGTAATTAGCGTATAGCCTAGTTAAGCCTACTTTTTGATATCAAAATCTTTACCCACCGATGTAATATATTATTTTGAGATTTTTGAAGATTTTTAATTAATTTTAGGCTTAGCATAACTCATAGTCGTAGACTTAACCCGGTAATTGTCGGTTTTGCCCTTTCGGGTCATAAAAGGAGTTTTACATATCTAAACGACTCTAAACCTTTTGCTACTGATCACACTTGATAAATAAATTATTTTAAGCCTTCTGGAATAATAAAAATATCAGCTTTAAGTATCGAACCCGGAAATGGCGTTTAATCGCCTTTTTAAGCGTTTTTAACGCATAGTATGTGCTATAACTATATTAAACATACAAGGGTTGATACCTACTGATATTTGAGGCAAATTATAATATTTTAACAGTAAACAAAGGTTGTTAAACTCAGACTTCAGTTTTGAGCTTTTCGGCTTATGTGAAATTACCAAAATACCCCTACGGGGCATAGTTTGGTTATAATTGATAAATTTCACATATATACTTTAACCTACTGATATAACTTAGCAAATTGAGTATATTTGCTGATTACATCAGGCCTGTAACTCAGGTTAACTCTTAAACTCTTTTACAACCTTTAAAATGACCAAACTACCCCTACGGGGCATAGTTTGTGTTTAAATTCGTTTCGGGCATAATAAAAGACATCTTACTGATGTCACAAAATATTTGGAGCATATTAACTTAGGAAACCTGTAAATGGCTCTCATTATTACCCGTTACGCTTATTACGCGTTCGGTTCGGTTTATGTAACAAGTTTACATAAATTAGCCGACACGGGTCAAACCTTATCGGTTTTATCTCAAAATCCAGAGTGTGCATGAAGGACCCATATTAAACAAGTCTTTGAACTTGTCGGGTCTAAATAACATTCTATCCGATCTTCGCTTAATCGTGCGTACGAACCGTATCTTTGAAACTAACCGGTCTAAGCTTAAGCTTAATTAAAGACCCGTTAGAATTCTAATAGGTTATTATAAACCTTCGTTCCAGATTAGGAGAACCAGTAAAAGCTACTTGCAATTTGCTTATTGTGATTTATACTTTGCTCAGGTAAATACTTTTAACTTATTTTCCCTATACGGGCTTGGGTTACGGTATATAGAATACCGCTTGATCGAGCATCAAATCCTCCACCGTTTGGTGGGTAATTGAATAATTTGATCGGCTCGTTTAAACAGTCTTGTTACTTAAAGCCTTTGGGGGGTTAATGACCATGTCCCGGATATCTTTGGCATCATTTTACGAAATGGCCACGACTTAAGCGCGGGGTGTAGGCGTACACCCGTCAGTGCATAAAAGAATATTGTGGTGTGTCTATTGATCTTTAACCCGGACAAGATCCGGGCTACTGAACGCACAAGGAACATGTAATTCGTTCACAAGATTATAATATTAAATAATTCTCCCAAGTTAGATAAAATGTTTATGCCACGTGCATCCAAACCAATTTTCAATCATTTTCCAAAATGAGTCAGTTGATTGTATTTACCAGTGTAAACTGACGTATTTTCCCAAAAAGATTAAATGCAGGTACTAAGCGTAATTGGCTGGGATTTCTCCTTAGCATCATTAGAAGTCTCGCAAGCTTAAGATGCCTGAAGTCTGTTGAACTATTGTTTCCATTTTGTTTTCGATCCATCTGTGGATAAACTTCCGAATATTGTGACATTTGATATTACAATATTAAATTCGGTTGTATTATATCTTTTAAATTGCTTCCGCTGTGCATATTGATTATTGTGTTGTTTGACTATTATGTTGCCAACCACGTCACGATACTCCCCCACCGGGCCCACCGGTGACACGTGGAAATCGGGGTGTGACAGGTTGGTATCAGAGCCAACACTGAGTGAATTGAACACTAGCCTTTTGTGTTTAATCTCAGTTACACAAATTGCACATATCTAAACTTTCGAGTCTAGACAAATAACATAGGACAAATTCTACCTTATTTGGTTTTTGTTTTGTCCTTTACTTTAAATATATTCTTGTCATTATCTCATATTGTATTGACAGGATTAACAAAATGCCGCCAAGATTCTTCAGGAGAAGAGGACGCGGAAAGGGGCCAATCACCGCCCCCAATGACAACGAGGCAGGACCGTCGAATGTGCGAGCTCCATCTACTACCGAGAGTGACGACCCTCGGCAGAACAGGAGGAACTTGTTTGAACCAGCCAGACGATCAGTATCAAACAGCTCTACACCTCCGGTCCAAAACCCTTACGGGCCACAACCGGAGTACGAGCCCAACAACCCCCAACCCTCCTACATACCATTACAGCGATCTTTATCGCATCATTCTTTCGGGGACCCCACACCTGTTTTCAGGGGCCGGTTTAACCCGGCCAATTACATCCAAGAACCCGTGGGTTTTAACCCACTGGGGCCAGAAGATCACTACTCCGGAGATCGCGCGGAGGATATGGACGAGGACACGGATCCCGTCGAACCTGCTAGTGGTACGCCAAATCATCCCATCGAGATCTCCGATGGATCTTCTTTCCACGGATCACCCTATGGTGGTCCGGACAGTTTTCAAGCCATGTTCAACAGGCACGAGTGGTACTTTACACCTCCTCGCCATTCGTCGCCTCCTCAACAGCAGCAGCAGCAGCCGCAGCAGCAACAGGATCCCTCTGTGGATTCAAGATTCGTGGCAGTCACGCCACCGCCTCCACCGCCGCCAGTGCAGCCGGCACCACCGTAACCGCCGAGGCGAAGGAGAACCGGTGCGCGCATGTCGTCACGAGCAGGGGATTTCCATTTCAGTTCCCCACGTCAATCCAGTGGCAGCCACTATCCGCCACATCAGGAGGACCCACAAATGGGTGGACCCTCTAACCCAGCTGTACCGCAGCCGCCACCAATGGGTTTTGACAACCCAATTCCAGCGTACACGGGTTCCATGGCATACAACCCGTTCGAGCCGCCGGTTCACAACAACTACGGGTACGCAGAGGCCGACCCTTACATGGTGGCAGCCAACTACAATGCCCTGCACCCGGAAGGACCGTACGGAGCACCATGGGGAGTAGGTTACCCAACTCATGGGTACCAGATACCCCCTAGGCCTATTATTAGGACGCAATCGCAGCCGCCTCGGTTTTCTCCCCCAGAACGGGAGGAGATTCTTCAGAGACTGGATCAGGTGGAGCGGGACTTCCATCGTGACCGCAGAGAGAGACAGAGCTTCTTCCAAGGACTAACAAGCCTCATCAAAGGGAAGAGCAAGAAGGACCACTAAATCCTTCCAATTGTTGTTGAGCCCCTGCGTGGGCCTGTATTTGTTTAAGCCCCTGTGTGGGTATGTATGTGTGTTTGTTTTGACCCCTGCGTGGGTCTATCTTCCGTTAACCCCTGCGGGGGTATGATCTTTGTTAAAGTCCCTGCGTGGACTAATATGTTTGCTTAAAGTCCCTGCGTGGACTAGTATGTTGTTTGACCCTTGCGCGGGTACTTGTTTGTTGAAAAAGACCCGTTTAGGGCAGCGTGTAATATTTTAATAAATTAATGGAGTGTTATGTTTATAAATTTCATCTTGCTATTATATGCATAAATATTATATATGAAATAAATAAATTAAGATCATTCCTTTTAAAATAATCTGCCTATGTAATTATCAATTAAGAATCTTAAAGTGTGAAACCTAGCCTTCGGGTCAGTATAAGACCAGGCCAAGATGGTAAGACCTGTTCAAAAGATTCAAACCCCGGTGAACATCTAAGAACATGTTAACACTCCTGGCAGACGTGATTCATTTAAAAATCACACACGTCAGTATTATATAAGGGTCTTTTCAAAGATTCAAAACCCAACTAAATGATCTCCGAATCATGGGTTAAATCATCAATTAAGATGATCATATTTTTACCATACGTGGTAATATGGTGCCTACGGGCCTTGCTCATTTCCATATGAGCCAAAAGACAGTGGTAGCGATGACTCCCTGTCAGATAAAGGTAATGAACTATATTCAAACCTTAAAAGCCTTGATTCTCTGAAATCATAGCTTATAATTTATAAATGTCCTTGTGACTAGGCCTTTTGTGCCACAAATAAAACTGTTATTGTTTTATAATTAGGATAAATTATAATAGAAATCCTAAATAAATATGATTTATAAATTAACCAAATATGGTCTCTGTTACCATGGTTAATGAATTACCATAAAAGACAATTCCATAATAAACTCCCAAGTAAACTATTGTCCTTGTTTTCTGTAACAGTTCAATTAAAATGGCTAATTCTGACGAAATAAATAGCCATCCAGTGGAGGAAAACGATAACGCCCGAATTACCTTGACGGGTGCTGAATTGAAAGCGCTAGTAGATGGCGCAGTTACAAGGGCCTTGGAGCGGCAGTACGAAGATTACAGTGGGACTCGAAGTAGGACCCAATCTGCACCGCATTCAAAGCCCAAGACACATTCTGAGGCTCATAGCAAGCCTCCTCCCAAAAAGGATGGACCCAAGAAAGATGATGATGATCGGCAGTCCACCAACCATCAAAGTGTTCCATCTCAACAAATAGTACTGAATCAAGAACCCTGTAACAAGGGTTGCTCCTATAAGTACTTCGTTTCTTGTAAGCCCAGGGATTTTACTGGGGAAAAGGGAGCCATCGACTGCATGACGTGGCTAGACGAGATGGACACGGTGGTAGATATCAGCGGATGCGCTGAAAAGGATGTGGTTAAGTTTGTGTCGCAGTCCTTTAAGGGTGAAGCTTTAGCATGGTGGAGATCACTGATTCAAGCCACCGGGAAAATCCCATTGTACAATATGTCATGGGATCAATTTGTTGCCCTCATCAGGGAAAATTACTGCCCCCAGCATGAGGTGGAGAAGATAGAATCTGATTTTCTATCATTGGTGATGACAAACCGTGACTATCAAGCTTACCTAACGAACTTCAACACGATGTCCCAGTTGGTTCCATATCTAGTAACCCCGGAGCCAAAAAGAATAGCTCGTTTTATCGGCGGTTTAGCCCCGGAAATCAAGGCAAGCGTAAAAGCTTCTCGGCCAGCTACCTTCAGGTCTGTAGCTGACATATCTTTGTCACTTACTCTGGATGCGGTCCGACAAAGATCGCTGAGAAACAAAGAGGCTGAGAAGAGAAAACGTGAAGATGATAATTCACGGAGATCGAACAAGAAGCACCGTGGGAACGGTGACAACAAGAAAGGATCGGAGTCAAGGAAAGATGGGCATCATTCTGGTGAGAAGCCCAAATGCAAAATTTGCAAGAAACAGCACTTTGGAAAGTGCAGACTTGAGTCGAACTCACAGACTCAGTCAAAAACCTATGCTTGTGGTATATGCAAGTCCACGGATCACAAGACCTTGGATTGCAAGAAGATGAAAGACGCAACGTGCTACCGTTGCAATGAAAAGGGGCACATCAAAACCAACTGCCCTAAGTATACCAAGAAGCCTGAAGAGGCCAAGAAGACTAATGCTAGAGTCTTCAGAATGGACGCAAAGGAAGCGGTTCTAGACGACAACGTCATTACAGGTACCTTCCTTGTAAATGATGTCTATGCTAGAGTACTATTTGATTCAGGCGCTGATAAGTCGTTTGTAGATCATAAGTTTTGTGAATTGCTGAAATTACCTGTCAAAACCTTAAATGTGAATTATGAGGTGGAGTTAGCAGATGGCACGCTAGAAACCGTCTCTACTGTGTTAGATGGATGTGTAATATCCATTAAGAACCACTCTTTTCCTCTGTCTCTACTTCCATTTAAGTTAGCTGGTTTTGACATAGTCTTGGGCATGGACTGGTTATCTCACAACCAGGCCCAAATCGTCTGCAACAGAAAGCAAGTGGTGATTAAGACTCTGTCGGGTGAATCGCTTACCATTCAGGGAGATACCCAGTACGGGCTGCCTGATCAAGTGACTATGCTCAAGGCTTCCAAGTGTTTAAAGAAGGGTTGTGTCATCTTCATGGCACAGGTGATTATTGATGAGCCTAAAACAAAGATAGAAGACAACCCTGTCATTTCTGAATACCCAGAAGTTTTTCTGGAAGAACTACCTGGTTTGCCACCAGATAGGCAAGTGGAATTCAGGATTGATATCATCCCCTGAGCAGCACCAGTTGCTAGAGCACCTTATAGGTTGGCGCCCACAGAAATGAAGGAATTGCGGACACAACTGGACGAACTGCTAGCTAAAGGTTTCATTAAACCTAGTTCGTCTCCATGGGGAGCGCCAGTCCTATTTGTGAAGAAGAAGGATGGATCGATGCGTCTGTGCATCGATTATCGTGAGCTAAATAAAGTCACGATGAAGAATAGATATCCTTTGCCCAGGATCGACGATTTGTTCGATCAACTGCAAGGAGCAAGTTACTTCTCGAAGATTGACTTAAGGTCAGGCTACCATCAACTGAAGGTTAGAGATGAAGACGTGCATAAAACAGCATTTAGGACTCGTTATGGTCATTACGAGTTCCTAGTGATGCCTTTTGGGCTCACTAATGCACCGGCCGCGTTCATGGATCTCATGAATCGCGTTTGCAAGCCGTACTTAGATAAATTCGTCATCGTTTTCATCGACGACATTCTCATTTATTCTAAGAAACGAGCTGACCATGAGAAACACCTTCGTTGTATTCTCAAACTTCTACATCAGGAGAAGCTCTATGCCAAATTCTCTAAGTGTGAATTTTGGCTACGAGAAGTCCAATTTCTTGGACATGTGGTCAGTGAGCGTGGTATCCAAGTGGATCCCGCTAAGGTTGAAGCAGTAATGAACTGGAAAGAGCCAAAGACGTCCACAGAGATTCGTAGCTTCCTGGGATTGGCAGGATATTACAGGCGTTTCATCAAAAAAATTTCAAGGATTGCTGCACCCCTAACTTCCTTGACTAAGAAGAAAGTAAAGTTCATTTGGGGCCCTAAGCAGCAAGAGTCCTTTGATATTCTGAAGCAAAAGTTGAGCAACGCCCCAGTTCTGACATTGCCAGATGGAATAGAAGAATTTGTGGTTTACTGCGATGCATCGCTCACTGGAATGGGGTGTGTGCTTATGCAGAAAGGCAAGGTTATTGCCTATGCATCACGACAGATAAAGGTGCATGAAAAGAATTACACAACCCACGACTTGGAGTTGGGTGCCGTTGTATTCGCACTAAAACTGTGGAGGCATTATCTATATGGGATCAAGTGTGTGATCTATTCTGATCACAAGAGCCTTCAACATCTGTTTAATCAGAAGGAATTAAACATGAGGCAACGCCGTTGGATGGAAACTTTAAATGATTATGATTGTGAAATCAGATACCATCCCGGCAAGGCGAATGTAGTCGCCGATGCCTTGAGTCGAAAGGAGAGGGTGAAACCCATCCGAATCAATACCAAGCGCATGGAGATAAAGAACAGTTTGACTGAAAGGTTGTTAGCTGCACAGAAGGAAGCTGTGTTGGAAGCTAACTATCCTAATGAAAAGCTAGGGGTAACTGAGGAACAGTTAACTCTTAGCAAGGACGGAATTCTAAGATTAAATGGACGCATATGGGTTCCAATTTATGGAGGACTTCGAGATGTCATACTCCAGGAAGCCCATAGTTCCAAATACTCCGTTCATCCTGGAGCTGATAAGATGTACCAGGATCTAAGGGCAAACTATTCGTGGATAGGCTTGAAAAAGTCTGTAGCCACCTATGTAGCTAAATGCTTGACATGTGCGCAAGTCAAAGCCGAGCATCAAAAGCCGTCAGGTTTGCTACAACAGCCTGAACTTCCTACGTGGAAGTGGGAAATGGTAACCATGGATTTCATCACCAAGTTACCTAAGACTAGGAAAGGAAATGATACAATATGGGTTATAGTTGATAGACTGACTAAGTTAGCACATTTCTTACCCATCAAGGAGACTTATAGCTCCGACATGTTAGCCCAGTTATACGTGGATAAGATTGTAGCCTTGCATGGCATACCTGTGTCTATTATCTCTGACAGAGATACTAGATACACGTCACACTTTTGGAAGAGTTTCCAACAATCTTTGGGCACGCGTTTGAATTTCAGTACAGCTTACCATCCTCAGACAGACGGTCAGAGTGAGCGTACTATTCAAACGTTGGAAGACATGCTACGTGCATGTGTGATCGATTTGGGTGGTAGTTGGGATAAGCACCTACCACTCATTGAGTTCTCCTACAACAATAGCTACCACACCGGCATAAAGGCTGCGCCTTTTGAGGCCTTATACGGTAGAAAGTGTAGAACGCCAGTTTGTTGGGCGGAAGTTGGAGATGTCCAATTATCAGGACCAGAGATAGTGTTCGAAATGACGGACAAGATTGTCCAGATTCGTGACCGTCTCAAAGCTGCCCGGGATAGGCAGAAAAGCTACGCTGATCCAAAGCGTAAAGCTTTTAACTTCGAAGTAGGCGACAAAGTGTTGCTTAAAGTATCACCCTGGAAGGGAGTGATGCGATTTGGTAAGAAAGGCAAGCTAAGCCCGAGATACATAGGACCTTTCGAGGTTATCGAACGTGTCGGGTCAGTTGCCTATAAGTTAAACTTAACAGAAGAGCTCAGTGGAATTCACAACGTGTTCCACATCTGCAATCTGAAAAAGTGTTTCGCTGACGAATCACTGGAAATACCGCATACAGATGTGCACACAGATGAGAGCTTGAAATTTGTGGAAAAACCATTGTCGATTGAAGATCGACAGGTTAAGAAGCTTCGAAGGAAGCATGTACCTATTGTAAAGGTCAAATGGGACGCCCGTAGAGGTCCCGAATTCACGTGGGAGGTTGAATCCACGATGAAAGAAAAGTACCCTTATTTATTTCAGTAAATCTCGGGTCGAGATTTATTTCAAGGGGGTGAGGATGTAACACCTCGAAAATTCACGTCCTATAATGTGTTGACACTTGTCATAAAGTTTGAACTTGTGAAAGAATGTTATAAAAGGACTAGAGTTGAAAAACATGGAAAGTATGTGAGTATACGGGTTCTAAATGTCAACAGTGAATAAATATACTTCATAATAACCCTACATGATGTTTATAGCATCAAACGAATAAATCATGGATCATACGAAGCTAAAAGTGAGAGATTACAAACTACAGGGGTTAAATGTGTCAACATGTTTAAGTTGTACCTCTGAGTGACCTTTTGACAAACCCGGAGCTTTGTAACTGATATTTATGCTCACTAGAATGCGCGATATAAATTTCATAAAGTTTCGTTATCGTATGAGAAAGTTATGATCAAATTCGTGTGCGAGGGGTTAAAGCGTTAACATTGAAAGTTAAGACTTTTCGGGTTAACCGGAAGTGTCCAGGGACTTGGCAAAGTGGGTATAAGTCCTAAAGCCCTTGTGGGTAAATATAAAGGGGTCAAATTGCAAGAATTAGGCTTAGTTGCCCTTTCGAAAGGCCAAGGGACATTTATGTGGAAAATAGAAAAATTAAAATCTGATAACAAGGCTGAGGCGGGCCGCGTTAAGATTAAGGAAATCTTATGCGGGCCGCGTCAGACGCCCAGTATCAGAAAAGCTAGACAGCAGCCTGTTTATGCGCAGAATCGACCAAAAACAGATATTTTAACATGGTGGGCGACCCCTAAACAGTCCTACACACTTAGGGACACATGTTGATGATTTGTGGTCAGTGTTAGACCTTGGTGTCAACAATTTGTGGTAAGAATTTCACTATAAAAGGCCACCTTGTTGCAACATTGTCCCTCACACCTTCATCTGCATTTTCTGATCATTCCTGGAGCTCAAGACTGCTCTCAAGTGATCACATTTCGTGCATAGGACCTTGGTAAGTTTGCTAAACCTTTCTTAATTAAGTTTTAGCTTAGTTTTAGCTTAAAAGTCAAACCGTCGTAATTAACGGTTGACTTAACGATTAATCATTGTTAGACCAGTGATTAGTCGAATCAAAAGCAGTTATAAGTTGGTAATTATGTGGGTAATAAACTCTCAAAAGGGTTCCCCCTGATTCCCACTCTAACCAGGTCAAAAGTCGGGTCAAACTTGCTAAGAAAAAGTCAACAGAATACTTAAATTTCAATTTATGCATAATTAGCAATGTAGAACACATACAACCTGTTTGATCATTAATATAACTTGGTAATTAGTGTAAGAACATGTCTAAACATGTTCAACCCGACAATTTCCTGTTTAGACCCGGTTCGGAACCGAAAGTCGCATAGTTTGACTTATACTTTGACTTTCAGTTCTGACCCTTTTAGGCATGATTTAGAAATGCCTTAGAGCTTAATTTGGACCAGGTAACATGCTAGTATAACCCTCTGTGATTATACACCATGGTTCGATAGTTAACCAATTAATTCGCATGATTCCGTTAATTGCTCATATGTTGACCATTATGCCCTTATTACCTTAAAACGTGATTTTTGGAAATGTAAAAGAGTAGAAACTTTAATTACTGATATATAAACTTGTATGCAAAGTTTGACATCAGTTTGAAGTGTAGATTAAGAGTTATGCTCGTTAGCGTAAAATTTAAGCTTTATGTTAATAAAACGGCGTAATTAGCGTATAGCCTAGTTAAGCCTACTTTTTGATATCAAAATCTTTACCCACTGATGTAATATATTATTTTGGGATTTTTGAAGATTTTTAATTAATTTTAGGCTGAGCATAACTCATAGTCGTAGACTTAACCCGGTAATTGTCGGTTTTGCCCTTTCGGGCCATAAAAGGAGTTTTACATATCTAAACGACTCTAAACCTTTTGCTACTGATCACACTTGATAAATATATTATTTTAAGCCTTCTGGAATAATAAAAATATCAGCTTTAAGTATCGAACCCGGAAATGGCGTTTAATCGCCTTTTTAAGCGTTTTTAACGCATAGTATGTGCTATAACTATATTAAACATACAAGGGTTGATACCTACTGATATTTGAGGCAAATTATAATATTTTAACAGTAAACAAAGGTTGTTAAACTCAGTCTTCAGTTTTGAGCTTTTCGGCTTATGTGAAATTACCAAAATACCCCTACGGGGCATAGTTTGGTTATAATTGATAAATTTCACATATATACTTTAACCTACTGATATAACTTAGAAAATTGAGTATATTTGCTGATTACATCAGGCCTGTAACTCAGGTTAACTCTTAAACTCTTTTACAACCTTTAAAATGACCAAACTACCCCTACGGGGCATAGTTTGTGTTTAAATTCGTTTCGGGCATAATAAAAGACATCTTACTGATGTCACAACATATTTGGAGCATATTAACTTAGGAAACCTGTAAATGGCTCTCATTATTACCCGTTACGCTTATTACGCGTTCGGTTCGGTTTATGTAACAAGTTTACATAAATTAGCCGACACGGGTCAAACCTTATCGGTTTTATCTCAAAATCCAGAGTGTGCATGAAGGACCCATATTAAACAAGTCTCTGAACTTGTCGGGTCTAAATCACATTCTATTCGGTCTTCGCTTAATCGTGCGTACGAACCGTATCTTTGAAACTAACCGGTCTAAGCTTAAGCTTAATTAAAGACCCGTTAGAATTCTAATAGGTTATTATAAACCTTCGTTCCAGATTAGGAGAACCAGTAAAAGCTACTTGCAATTTGCTTATTGTGATTTATACTTTGCTCAGGTAAATACTTTTAACTTATTTTCCCTATACGGGCTTGGGTTACGGTATATAGAATACCGCTTGATCGAGCATCAAATCCTCCACCGTTTGGTGGGTAATTGAATAATTTGATCGGCTCGTTTAAACAGTCTTGTTACTTAAAGCCTTTGGGGGGTTAATGACCATGTCCCGGATATCCTTGGCATCATTTTACGAAATGGCCACGACTTAAGCGCGGGGTGTAGGCGTACACCCGTCAGTGCATAAAAGAATATTATGGTGTGTCTATTGATCTTTAACCCGGACAAGATCCGGGCTACTGAACGCACAAGGAACATGTAATTCGTTCACAAGATTATAATATTAAATAATTCTCCCAAGTTAGATAAAATGTTTATGCCACGTGCATCCAAACCAATTTTCAATCATTTTCCAAAATGAGTCAGTTGATTGTATTTACCAGTGTAAACTGACGTATTTTCCCAAAAAGATTAAATGCAGGTACTAAGCGTAATTGGCTGGGATTTCTCCTTAGCATCATTAGAAGTCTCGCAAGCTTAAGATGCCTGAAGTCTGTTGAACTATTGTTTCCATTTTGTTTTCGATCCATCTGTGGATAAACTTCCGAATATTGTGACATTTGATATTACACTATTAAATTCGGTTGTATTATATCTTTTAAATTGCTTCCGCTGTGCATATTGATTATTGTGTTGTTTGACTATTATGTTGCCAACCACGTCACGATACTCCCCCACCGGGCCCACCGGTGACACGTGGAAATCGGGGTGTGACAGGTTGGTATCAGAGCCAACACTGAGTGAATTGAACACTAGCCTTTTGTGTTTAATCTCAGTTACACAAATTGCACATATCTAAACTTTCGAGTCTAGACAAATAACATAGGATAAATTCTACCTTATTTGGTTTTTGTTTTGTCCTTTACTTTAAATATATTCTTGTCATTATCTCATATTGTATTGACAGGATTAACAAAATGCCGCCAAGATTCTTCAGGAGAAGAGGACGCGGAAAGGGGCCAATCACCGCCCCCAATGACAACGAGGCAGGACCGTCGAATGTGCGAGCTCCATCTACTACCGAGAGTGACGACCCTCGGCAGAACAGGAGGAACTTGTTTGAACCAGCCAGACGATCAGTATCACACAGCTCTACACCTCCGGTCCAAAACCCTTACGGGCCACAACCGGAGTACGAGCCCAACAACCCCCAACCCTCCTACATACCATTACAGCGATCTTTATCGCATCATTCTTTCGGGGACCCCACACCTGTTTTCAGGGGCCGGTTTAACCCGGCCAATTACATCCAAGAACCCGTGGGTTTTAACCCACTGGGGCCAGAAGATCACTACTCCGGAGATCACGCGGAGGATATGGACGAGGACACGGATCCCGTCGAACCTGCTAGTGGTACGCCAAATCATCCCATCGAGATCTCCGACGGATCTTCTTTCCACGGATCACCCTATGGTGGTCCAGAAAGTTTTCAAGCCATGTTCAACAGGCACGAGTGGTACTTTACACCTCCTCGCCATTCGTCGCCTCCTCAACAGCAACAGCAGCAGCAGCCGCAGAAGCAACAGGATCCCTCTGTGGATTCAAGATTCGTGGCAGTCACGCCACCGCCTCCACCGCCGCCAGTGCAGCCGGCACCTCCGTAACCGCCGAGGCGAAGGAGAACCGGTGCGCGCATGTCGTCACGAGCAGGGGATTTCCATTTCAGTTCCCCACGTCAATCCAGTGGCAGCCACTATCCGCCACATCAGGAGGACCCACAAATGGGTGGACCCTCTAACCCAGCTGTACCGCAGCCGCCACCAATGGGTTTTGACAACCCAATTCCAGCGTACACGGGTTCCATGGCATACAACCCGTTCGAGCCGCCGGTTCACAACAACTACGGGTACGCAGAGGCCGACCCTTACATGGTGGCAGCCAACTACAATGCCCTGCACCCGGAAGGACCGTACGGAGCACCATGGGGAGTAGGTTACCCAACTCATGGGTACCAGATACCCCCTAGGCCTATTATTAGGACGCAATCGTAGCCGCCTCGGTTTTCTCCCCCAGAACGGGAGGAGATTCTTCAGAGACTGGATCAGGTGGAGCAGGACTTCCATCGTGACCGCAGAGAGAGACAGAGCTTCTTCCAAGGACTAACAAGCCTCATCAAAGGGAAGAGCAAGAAGGACCACTAAATCCTTCCAATTGTTGTTGAGCCCCTGCGTGGGCCTGTATTTGTTTAAGCCCCTGCGTGGGTATGTATGTGTGTTTGTTTTGACCCCTGTGTGGGTCTATCTTCCGTTAACCCCTGCGGGGGTATGATGTTTGTTAAAGTCCCTGCGTGGACTAATATGTTTGCTTAAAGTCCATGCGTGGACTAGTATGTTGTTTGACCCCTGCGCGGGTACTTGTTTGTTGAAAAAGACCCGTTTAGGGCAGCGTGTAATATTTTAATAAATTAATGGAGTGTTATGTTTATAAATTTCATCTTGCTATTATATGCATAAATATTATATATGAAATAAATAAATTAAGATCATTCCTTTTAAAATAATCTGCCTATGTAATTATCAATTAAGAATCTTAAAGTGTGAAACCTAGCCTTCGGGTTAGTATAAGACCAGGCCAAGATGGTAAGACCTGTTCAAAAGATTCAAACCCCGGTGAACATCTAAGAACATGTTAACACTCCTGGCAGACGTGATTCATTTAAAAATCACACACGTCAGTATTATATAAGGGTCTTTTCAAAGATTCAAAACCCAACTAAATGATCTCCGAATCATGGGTTAAATCATCAATTAAGATGATCATATTTTTACCATACGTGGTAATATGGTGCCTACGGGCCTTGCTCATTTCCATATGAGCCAAAAGACAGTGGTAGCGATGACTCCCTGTCAGATAAAGGTAATGAACTATATTCAAACCTTAAAAACCTTGATTCTCTGAAATCATAGCTTATAATTTATAAATGTCCTTGTGACTAGGCCTTTTGTGCCACAAATAAAACTGTTATTGTTTTATAATTAGGATAAATTATAATAGAAATCCTAAATAAATATGATTTATAAATTAACCAAATATGGTCTCTGTTACCATGGTTAATGAATTGCCATAAAAGACAATTCCATAATAAACTCCCAAGTAAACTATTGTCCTTGTTTTCTGTAACAGTTCAATTAAAATGGCTAATTCTGACGAAATAAATAGCCATCCAGTGGAGGAAAACGATAACGCCCGAATTACCTTGACGGGTGCTGAATTGAAAGCGCTAGTAGATGGCGCAGTTACAAGGGCCTTGGAGCGGCAGTACGAAGATTACAGTGGGACTCGAAGTAGGACCCAATCTGCACCGCATTCAAAGCCCAAGACACATTCTGAGGCTCATAGCAAGCCTCCTCCCAAAAAGGATGGACCCAAGAAAGATGATGATGATCGGCAGTCCACCAACCATCAAAGTGTTCCATCTCAACAAATAGTACTGAATCAAGAACCCTGTAACAAGGGTTGCTCCTATAAATACTTCGTTTCTTGTAAGCCCAGGGATTTTACTGGGGAAAAGGGAGCCATCGACTGCATGACGTGGCTAGACGAGATGGACACGGTGGTAGATATCAGCGGATGCGCTGAAAAGGATGTGGTTAAGTTTGTGTCGCAGTCCTTTAAGGGTGAGGCTTTAGCATGGTGGAGATCACTGATTCAAGCCACCGGGAAAATCCCATTGTACAATATGTCATGGGATCAATTTGTTGCCCTCATCAGGGAAAATTACTGCCCCCAGCATGAGGTGGAGAAGATAGAATCTGATTTTCTATCATTGGTGATGACAAACCTTGACTATCAAGCTTACCTAACGAACTTCAACACGATGTCCCGGTTGGTTCCATATCTAGTAACCCCGGAGCCAAAAAGAATAGCTCGTTTTATCGGCGGTTTAGCCCCGGAAATCAAGGAAAGCGTAAAAGCTTCTCGGCCAGCTACCTTCAGGTCTGTAGCTGACATATCTTTGTCACTTACTCTGGATGCGGTCCGACAAAGATCGCTGAGAAACAAAGAGGCTGAGAAGAGAAAACGTGAAGATGATAATTCACGGAGATCGAACAAGAAGCACCGTGGGAACGGTGACAACAAGAAAGGATCGGAGTCAAGGAAAGATGGGCATCATTCTGGTGAGAAGCCCAAATGCAAAATTTGCAAGAAACAGCACTTTGGAAAGTGCAGACTTGAGTCGAACTCACAGACTCAGTCAAAAACCTATGCTTGTGGTATATGCAAGTCCACGGATCACAAGACCTTGGATTGCAAGAAGATGAAAGACGCAACGTGCTATCGTTGCAATGAAAAGGGGCACATCAAAATCAACTGCCCTAAGTACACCAAGAAGCCTGAAGAGGCCAAGAAGACTAATGCTAGAGTCTTCAGAATGGACGCAAAGGAAGCGGTTCTAGACGACAACGTCATTACAGGTACCTTCCTTGTAAATGATGTCTATGCTAGAGTACTATTTGATTCAGGCGCTGATAAGTCGTTTGTAGATCATAAGTTTTGTGAATTGCTGAAATTACCTGTCAAAACCTTAAATGTGAATTATGAGGTAGAGTTAGCAGATGGCACGCTAGAAACCGTCTCTACTGTGTTAGATGGATGTGTAATATCCATTAAGAACCACTCTTTTCCTCTGTCTCTACTTCCATTTAAGTTAGCCGGTTTTGACATAGTCTTGGGCATGGACTGGTTATCTCACAACCAGGCCCAAATCGTCTGCAACAGAAAGCAAGTGGTGATTAAGACTCTGTCGGGTGAATCGCTTACCATTCAGGGAGATACCCAGTACGGGCTGCCTGAGCAAGTGACTATGCTCAAGGCTTCCAAGTGTTTAAAGAAGGGTTGTGTCATCTACATGGCACAGGTGATTATTGATGAGCCTAAAACAAAGATAGAAGACATCCCTGTCATTTCTGAATACCCAGAAGTGTTTCCGGAAGAACTACCTGGTTTGCCACCAGATAGGCAAGTGGAATTCAGGATTGATATCATCCCCGGAGCAGCACCAGTTGCTAGAGCACCTTATAGGTTGGCGCCCACAGAAATGAAGGAATTGCGGACACAACTGGACGAACTGCTAGCTAAAGGTTTCATTAAACCTAGTTCGTCTCCATGGGGAGCGCCAGTCCTATTTGTGAAGAAGAAGGATGGATCGATGCGTCTGTGCATCGATTATCGTGAGCTAAATAAAGTCACGATGAAGAATAGATATCCTTTGCCCAGGATCGACGATTTGTTCGATCAACTGCAAGGAGCAAGTTACTTCTCGAAGATTGACTTAAGGTCAGGCTACCATCAACTGAAGGTTAGAGATGAAGACGTGCATAAAACAGCATTTAGGACTCGTTATGGTCATTACGAGTTCCTAGTGATGCCTTTTGGGCTCACTAATGCACCGGCCGCGTTCATGGATCTCATGAATCGCATTTGCAAGCCGTACTTAGATAAATTCGTCATCGTTTTCATCGACGACATTCTCATTTATTCTAAGAATCGAGCTGACCATGAGAAACACCTTCGTTGTATTCTCAAACTTCTACATCAGGATAAGCTCTATGCCAAATTCTCTAAGTGTGAATTTTGGCTACGAGAAGTCCAATTTCTTGGACATGTGGTCAGTGAGCGTGGTATCCAAATGGATCCCGCTAAGGTTGAAGCAGTAATGAACTGGCAAGAGCCAAAGACGCCCACAGAGATTCGTAGCTTCCTGGGATTGGCAGGATATTACAGGCGTTTCATCGAAAATTTTTCAAGGATTGCTGCACCCCTAACTTCCTTGACTAAGAAGAAAGTAAAGTTCATTTGGGGCCCTAAGCAGCAAGAGTCCTTTGATATTCTGAAGCAAAAGTTGAGCAACGCCCCAGTTCTGACATTGCCAGATGGAATAGAAGAATTTGTGGTTTACTGCGATGCATCGCACACTGGAATGGGGTGTGTGCTTATGCAGAAAGGCAAGGTTATTGCCTATGCATCACGACAGTTAAAGGTACATGAAAAGAATTACACCACCCACGACTTGGAGTTGAGTGCCGTTGTATTCGCACTAAAACTGTGGAGGCATTATCTATATGGGATCAAGTGTGTGATCTATTCTGATCACAAGAGCCTTCAACATCTGTTTAATCAGAAGGAATTAAACATGAGGCAACGCCGTTGGATGGAAACTTTAAATGATTATGATTGTGAAATCAGATACCATCCCGGCAAGGCGAATGTAGTCGCCGATGCCTTGAGTCGAAAGGAGAGGGTGAAACCCATCCGAATCAATGCCAAGCGCATGGAGATAAAGAACAGTTTGACTGAAAGGTTGTTAGCTGCACAGAAGGAAGCTGTGTTGGAAGCTAACTATCCTAATGAAAAGCTAGGGGTAACTGAGGAACAGTTAACTCTTAGCAAGGACGGAATTCTAAGATTAAATGGACGCATATGGGTTCCAATTTATGGAGGACTTCGAGATGTCATACTCCAGGAAGCCCATAGTTCCAAATACTCCGTTCATCCTGGAGCTGATAAGATGTACCAGGATCTAAGGGCAAACTATTCGTGGATAGGCTTGAAAAAGTCTGTAGCCACCTATGTAGCTAAATGCTTGACATGTGCGCAAGTCAAAGCCGAGCATCAAAAGCCGTCAGGTTTGCTACAACAGCCTGAACTTCCTACGTGGAAGTGGGAAATGGTAACCATGGATTTCATCACCAAGTTACCTAAGACTAGGAAAGGAAATGATACAATATGGGTTATAGTTGATAGACTGACTAAGTCAGCACATTTCTTACCCATCAAGGAGACTTATAGCTCCGACATGTTAGCCCAGTTATACGTGGATAAGATTGTAGCCTTGCATGGCATACCTGTGTCTATTATCTCTGACAGAGATACTAGATACACGTCACACTTTTGGAAGAGTTTCCAACAATCTTTGGGCATGCGTTTGAATTTCAGTACAGCTTACCATCCTCAGACAGACGGTCAGAGTGAGCGTACTATTCAAACGTTCGAAGACATGCTACGTGCATGTGTGATCGATTTGGGTGGTAGTTGGGATAAGCACCTACCACTCATTGAGTTCTCCTACAACAATAGCTACCACACCAGCATAAAGGCTGCGCCTTTTGAGGCCTTATACGGTAGAAAGTGTAGAACGCCAGTTTGTTGAGCGGAAGTTGGAGATGTCCAATTATCAGGACCAGAGATAGTGTTCGAAACGACGGACAAGATTGTCCAGATTCGTGACCGTCTCAAAGCTGCCCGGGATAGGCAGAAAAGCTACGCTGATCCAAAGCGTAAAGCTTTTAACTTCGAAGTAGGCGACAAAGTGTTGCTTAAAGTATCACCCTGGAAGGGAGTGATGCGATTTGGTAAGAAAGGCAAGCTAAGCCCGAGATACATAGGACCTTTCGAGGTTATCGAACGTGTCGGGTCAGTTGCCTATAAGTTAAACTTACCAGAAGAGCTCAGTGGAATTCACAACGTGTTCCACATCTGCAATCTGAAAAAGTGTTTCGCTGACGAATCACTGGTAATACCGCATACAGATGTGCACATAGATTGTCGATTGAAGATCGACAGGTTAAGAAGCTTCGAAGGAAGCATGTACCTATTGTAAAGGTCAAATGGGACGCCCGTAGAGGTCCCGAATTCACGTGGGAGGTTGAATCCACGATGAAAGAAAAGTACCCTTATTTATTTCAGTAAATCTCGGGTCGAGATTTATTTTAAGGGGGTGAGGATGTAACACCTTGAAAATTCACGTCCTATAATGTGTTGACACGTGTCATAAAGTTTGAACGTGTGAAAGAATGTTATAAAAGGACTAGAGTTGACAAACATGGAAAGTATGTGAGTATACGGGTTCTAAATGTCAACAGTGAATAAATATACTTCATAATAACCCTACATGATGTTTATAGCATCAAACGAATAAATCATGGATCATACAAAGCTAAAAGTGAGAGATTACAAACTACAGGGGTTAAATGTGTCAACATGTTTAAGTTGTACCTCTGAGTGACCTTTTGACAAACCCGGAGCTTTGTAACTGATATTTATGCTCACTAGAATGCGTGATATAAATTTCATAAAGTTTCGTTATCGTATGAGAAAGTTATGATCAAATTCGTGTGCGAGGGGTTAAAGCGTTAACATTGAAAGTTAAGACTTTTCGGGTTAACCGGAAGTGTCCAGGGACTTGGCAAAGTGGGTATAAGTCCTAAAGCCCTTGTGGGTAAATATAAAGGGGTCAAATTGCAAGAATTAGGCTTAGTTGCCCTTTCGAAAGGCCAAGGGACATTTATGTGGAAAATAGAAAAATTAAAATCTGATAACAAGGCTGAGGCGGGCCGCGTTAAGATTAAGGAAATCTTATGCGGGCCGCGTCAGACGCCCAGTATCAGAAAAGCTAGACAGCAGCCTGTTTATGCGCAGAATCGACCAAAAACAGATATTTTAACATGGTGGGCGACCCCTAAACAGTCCTACACACTTAGGGACACATGTTGATGATTTGTGGTCAGTGTTAGACCTTGGTGTCAACAATTTGTGGTAAGAATTTCACTATAAAAGGCCACCTTGTTGCAACATTGTCCCTCACACCTTCATCTGCATTTTCTGATCATTCCTGGAGCTCAAGACTGCTCTCAAGTGATCACATTTCGTGCATAGGACCTTGGTAAGTTTGCTAAACCTTTCTTAATTAAGTTTTAGCTTAGTTTTAGCTTAAAAGTCAAACCGTCGTAATTAACGGTTGACTTAACGATTAATCATTGTTAGACCAGTGATTAGTCGAATCAAAAGCAGTGATAAGTTGGTAATTATGTGGGTAATAAACTCTCAAAAGGGTTCCCCCTGATTCCCACTCTAACCAGGTCAAAAGTCGGGTCAAACTTGCTAAGAAAAAGTCAACAGAATACTTAAATTTCAATTTATGCATAATTAGCAATGTAGAACACATACAACCTGTTTGATCATTAATATAACTTGGTAATTAGTGTAAGAACATGTCTAAACATGTTCAACCCGACAATTTCCTGTTTAGACCCGGTTCGGAACCGAAAGTCGCATAGTTTGACTTATACTTTGACTTTCAGTTCTGACCCGTTTAGGCATGATTTAGAAATGCCTTAGAGCTTAATTTGGACCAGGTAACATGCTAGTATAACCCTCTATGATTATACACCATGGTTCGATAGTTAACCAATTAATTCGCATGATTCCGTTAATTGCTCATATGTTGACCATTATGCCCTTATTACCTTAAAACGTGATTTTTGGAAATGTAAAAGAGTAGAAACTTTAATTACTG
The DNA here is from genome assembly GCA_030545235.1 of Helianthus tuberosus. Lineage (NCBI taxonomy): Eukaryota > Viridiplantae > Streptophyta > Magnoliopsida > Asterales > Asteraceae > Helianthus > Helianthus tuberosus. Next base: position 47,660,940 of record CM060403.1, read on the forward strand.
ATATATAAACTTGTATGCAAAGTTTGACATCAGTTTGAAGTGTAGATTAAGAGTTATGCTCGTTAGCGTAAAATTTAAGCTTTATGTTAATAAAACGGCGTAATTAGCGTATAGCCTAGTTAAGCCTACTTTTTGATATCAAAATCTTTACCCACTGATGTAATATATTATTTTGGGATTTTTGAAGATTTTTAATTAATTTTAGGCTGAGCATAACTCATAGTCGTAGACTTAACCCGGTAATTGTCGGTTTTGCCCTTTCGGGCCATAAAAGGAGTTTTACATATCTAAACGACTCTAAACCTTTTGCTACTGATCACACTTGATAAATAAATTATTTTAAGCCTTCTGGAATAATAAAAATATCAGCTTTAAGTATCGAACCCGGAAATGGCGTTTAATCGCCTTTTTAAGCTTTTTTAACGCATAGTATGTGCTATAACTATATTAAACATACAAGGGTTGATACCTACTGATATTTGAGGCAAATTATAATATTTTAACAGTAAACAAAGGTTGTTAAACTCAGACTTCAGTTTTGAGCTTTTCGGCTTATGTGAAATTACCAAAATACCCCTACGGGGCATAGTTTGGTTATAATTGATAAATTTCACATATATACTTTAACCTACTGATATAACTTAGCAAATTGAGTATATTTGCTGATTACATCAGGCCTGTAACTCAGGTTAACTCTTAAACTCTTTTACAACCTTTAAAATGACCAAACTACCCCTACGGGACATAGTTTGTGTTTAAATTCGTTTCGGGCATAATAAAAGACATCTTACTGATGTCACAACATATTTGGAGCATATTAACTTAGGAAACCTGTAAATGGCTCTCATTATTACCCGTTACGCTTATTACGCGTTCGGTTCGGTTTATGTAACAAGTTTACATAAATTAGCCGACACGGGTCAAAACTTATCGGTTTTATCTCAAAATCCAGAGTGTGCATGAAGGACCCATATTAAACAAGTCTCTGAACTTGTCGGGTCTAAATCACATTCTATCCGGTCTTCGCTTAATCGTGCGTACGAACCGTATCTTTGAAACTAACCGGTCTAAGCTTAAGCTTAATTAAAGACCCGTTAGAATTCTAATAGGTTATTATAAACCTTCGTTCCAGATTAGGAGAACCAGTAAAAGCTACTTGCAATTTGCTTATTGTGATTTATACTTTGCTCAGGTAAATACTTTTAACTTATTTTCCCTATACGGGCTTGGGTTACGGTATATAGAATACCGCTTGATCGAGCATCAAATCCTCCACCGTTTGGTGGGTAATTGAATAATTTGATCGGCTCGTTTAAACAGTCTTGTTACTTAAAGCCTTTGGGGGGTTAATGACCATGTCCCGGATATCCTTGGCATCATTTTACGAAATGGCCACGACTTAAGCGCGGGGTGTAGGCGTACACCCGTCAGTGCATAAAAGAATATTGTGGTGTGTCTATTGATCTTTAACCCGGACAAGATCCGGGCTACTGAACGCACAAGGAACATGTAATTCGTTCACAAGATTATAATATTAAATAATTCTCCCAAGTTAGATAAAATGTTTATGCCACGTGCATCCAAACCAATTTTCAATCATTTTCCAAAATGAGTCAGTTGATTGTATTTACCAGTGTAAACTGACGTATTTTCCCAAAAAGATTAAATGCAGGTACTAAGCGTAATTGGCTGGGATTTCTCCTTAGCATCATTAGAAGTCTCGCAAGCTTAAGATGCCTGAAGTCTGTTGAACTATTGTTTCCATTTTGTTTTCGATCCATCTGTGGATAAACTTCCGAATATTGTGACATTTGATATTACAATATTAAATTCGGTTGTATTATATCTTTTAAATTGCTTCCGCTGTGCATATTGATTATTGTGTTGTTTGACTATTATGTTGCCAACCACGTCACGATACTCCCCCACCGGGCCCACCGGTGACACGTGGAAATCGGGGTGTGACAAATAATCACCTAAAGGATTTATGAGCCATTAAATCAGATTTTTATGCAAACCAAGGTGATAAACGGGTCCGTAATTTAATTACGGACGCGTAGGAAATATAATCATACAAAACGGAGGTCTAGATTAAAAGTTACGCTAGTTTGAAGTTGATTATTTCTTAGAAACATAGCTGGGGAAAATGCAGCACAGAACAACAAACATGTTGTCGAAAACAAGCTGTCACGCTACGCGACAGCGACCTAGTATTACGGTCGCGTCACGCGATGAAGGTCGTGGCCCGCGAATGAGGATTCCCACTTCCGTCGTGCCCCGCGAGGGCGTGGTAAGCTGGCAAATTGTTGTTTGATTGTTCGTTTTGATATTCAGACGAGCTTATATATATGTTATAAATGTAACATAACTAAAATCATTTCATGTTTATGAAATATAGGTACATCTTGGATGCCGAATGATGATCAAGCCCACCGAAGAACCGAATATAAGCAGAATACATGCTTCCACACGCCGTTTCGTTGTCATTTTAAACGACGAACTTAATTATATTATGTTGTAAACTTTTAAGTTGTAAAAGTTTTAAATTACGCGTATTTTCTACGGATCCTTAATCTTAATTACATGTTTATTTTCGTTATATATACGAAAACCTTTAAAATAATAGCAAGGATGTTACAAGTTGGTAATCAGAGCTCATGGTTATAGAATAAAGTGTGTTCGGTTCGAGGCTTGATCACAAATCCGGTAAGTACATTTATATTAATGGTTTAGCATGTTAAAGTGTTGTAAACAACACATAGGGTTATCGCCTAATACACGCTACCCCAATTAAAATGATTGATACAGTTAACGAAATTACGTGCGTTGACATGTATAGTAAAAAGCCTTGTATTACAATACGGGCGTTTATTAATGTTGAAATTACAAACTTTTGTAAATGTTTAGTTGAAGGACACTCGCATCTGAAGATGATGAGAGTTGAACGAATTGTGGATATGATGGTGGAACGGTCCTAGGTATGAAAAGCTGAGCATACTCATTGAGGACCTAAATCGCGTGATGATCGCGAACAAAGTTAACGGAAAGAGAAGCCCGTTAGGGCAAGCATTACCAGGTGCACGCTTTTAAATTTAATTGCATAAGTAGTAATATGCAACAAACACGTAGGGGATAACGGTTGCATATATCTGATAGAACCTGAATAGGATATCTATTCAGGATGATGTTTCTAAAAGAAGTCTAATAGAAACATGTGTTATTCACGAGGATGAATAACAAAGAAATAATAGGATTAGTTTATATGGAAACTTGGATGGGGGGTAATTATCCAAGTAGAAAACTCTCAATACAATGCTATATAGAAAAGTAGCGATCACATTAACAAATGTGATTATATAATAGTTCGATAGAAAAGAAAAACATTTTATATGTTCAAATGTAAAACTAGTAAAACTAATGATTGTTGTTTTGTAATTAAATAAAGTTTTACTAAATGAAATCAGAGATATGAAATAAATAGAGGCGTTACTTACATAGGATGTGATGTGAAAACTATAAAAAGGTCATGTGTATCATTTGTTGATCGCTTACTCTTGCCAAGTAAGTAGTGGCATATGATACCATGAACTTCTTGTAGCGGACATATTTACGTCCGATGTAGTAAGGACGGTGTGACACCTACAAATGCCTAACCAATGAAATATTGTGTTTCATATTTGGGGTATGTTTAAATATGTGTATCATTTGCAAATATCAATTCTTGTTCGATTTCGAGCTCTAAATCGCATTCTGGAAAGTTATATGCAAACTGATGCGTAAACGTAATCAGTTTAACGCGACAAACACTCCGGGATAGTGACATAGGATCAACATACCTTAAATAACCTTTACATAACTTAGAAATAAGTTTTGGATGGTTTGGTGTGTCGAAATCAAGTTTGTTCGATCACAGGGACTATTTGTATCAAACTGCGAAACTATACCGATTTGTATAGTAACGAACATTCCGGAACTTGATCATAAGTTAAACATGCCCTAAATATACTTTACACAGCTTAGAAATAGGCTTTGAGGTGTTTTGGTGCGCAAAAATAAACTTATTGATCAACAGGGACTAAAAGCATCAAAAAGTGCCCAAATGACCAGATTCATTGTATCTAGACCAATTTTGATGTTTTGATGGTTTTTAACCCCAAGTTTTGCATTCTATGGGCTAAACTTTGATGGTATTTCATGTCCCCTTGTATTGCAATACCATGTGCCCACATGGAGGGTCAAGATCAAGGCACGAAATGCGAGAAACGATCCTAACGGTTCTCCAAAATCTATAAATACCCAAGCTCTCATTCCATTTTCCTCACACATTGATCTAATTTTATGCTCTAAATTGAAGCTTTATGCTTCATACCTGAGTATTTAGATCAAGTTCTTCCTAACTTGGACCCTTTGTAAGTTTCTTTCATGCTTTTATGCGTTTTTAAGCACGAAAGTCAAACTGTGTTTGACTTTCTGCTTTGACCAGGTTATGGTCAACACAAAGTTCGTTTGAACTTTGCAACGTGAGGGTAATCATGATGGTTATAGTCCCTTGTGACTATACCTACTGATTACCACGTTGATTAGGTGTAGTGACGAGTCATAGTTTCGGTCAAAATGCGTATTCATGCGTATTTTGCAACCAAACTATTCTTAGGTATCAATACCTTTTGTTTTGATATCAAACTTGTTTTCTAACTTTGTTAAACATGTTTTAACATGTTTAACTCGTCACTTTTAGTTTAGTGCTTTTATAGGGACGTAAGATAACCGCTTAGACTTTCGAACCCGACCCGTTTGGTCGATCATTAGGATCCGACCAATCATTTATTGTGACCATAGTTGTATAGGGAATAACCTTCCGAGGTTATACCTTATGGTCACTTCGTTTAGTTAGTTGTATGATAGGTTGTTTATATGCCTTAGGAAAATGACCAAAATGCCCTTTTTACGCATAAATTCATTTTAAGCATATGTAACATAAATTTTGGCATCTAAACTGATTAGGCAACATTATTAAACATGTTAAGGCATATAATACTTGTCATAGGACTAGTTAGGCGGTCCGAACGCGTTTTACGTGAACGACGCGTTAAAGTGGCGTAAGCTACCTTAACGAGTCGTAATGGGTCGTAAGCACTTAGGTTAGGTTTCGTTTTAGAATGTAGGCTTTGTTAAACCATATTACATGAGTCCCTACACTCATTTGGTTTACGAAACCTCATTTTATCCGATCCTCCGATTTAGGTCCGTTTATTAACGTAGTTACCTATATTAGGTGTCGTTTGATTTCCGTGATCCCTCTAGCATTGCTTGGTTGTTAGTCAAGACTTCTAAGCATCCTCAAGTGAGTACATAGTCCCCTCTTTTACTGTTTTTCAAACTGTTTTGGGGTGATACACATGTGCCTACTTGTTACTTTCGTGTTTTTCATGATTTTATATCATATGCTTGTTATGTTCATTAGTACATATATAGTACATGATTTCATTATGTTTTGCTATGTATGTTCACTTAACATGCTAACACATTGATTTTTGTATATTATATTTTGTTGCATATGTTCACTCAGCATATGGACACATTGTTTTACATTTTGAACCGTTGGAACTGTTTTGATTTATGTGAACCGTTAGAAACTGTCTGATTTATATGAACCGTTTGTAATTGTTTGATTATGTGAACCGTTTGTAACTGTTTGATTATGTGAACCGTTTGGTATTGTTTGAACCGTTGGGTTAGGGAAGTGATTAGGTAACGGGGTGGGTGTAATGTGTTAAAAGCATGGTGGATACGCCGCTGGTACTTCCTATATATAAGTGCTTTTAATACATTATATATCGTTGCGTTATCTAGATCACTTGGGCAAGTTTATCAAAACAAAGTTATATTACAAGGTTTTTCTAACAATATAAAACATTCGAGTTTCATTTCAAAAATGATTTACAATCTGGGTTTATTTAAAACAAATGTTTTGGAGTTAAGATTCATGGTATCGAGGTTTTATAATTTATAACAAATCTGTTTTGACTTGGTTATTTTAATTTGCATTACAAACATTTTACAAAATTAAATTTTCTAATTATCAATTTACAAAGGTGTTTAAGTTATATTTTCAAAACATAAACGAGCCATGAATCTGACACTCTCATAAAATTCTATGTACTCGCCGGCATTTTATGCTGACGTATTTTCACATGTGTTTCAGGTACCATAGTTGGTGATATTTGATGATGATATTGATGCATGCTCACATAGGAACGGACGAAGCCTTAGTGACTTAATAACAATGAAAGTCTATTTGTTCATGTTTTGTTTCTAATTTCAATGTAATGTAATACATTTAATTTAATAAAACAGAACTTCAATCCATGTGTTATGAAACAATGACTCTGTTACAACACTCCCCGACGTTTCCGCCATGATTTGTTGTTTTTTCGTGGTCGGGTGTGACAGAAAAGTTGGTATCAGAGATCATGGTTATAGGGAATTAGGTTATTAGTAATGCTTTGACCTAGTCTATAACCTTCCTAGGACCCTAACGCGAGTTTACTTGCGTTTAGTCAATAAAAACAATACCGTCGCCTATCTTTAGGTGACAACCACAATGAGAACGTAAATTTTGAATCCGCTTTGAAAACTAGTCATCTGTTCTAGGATGATTTATTATAACGTTTTGAACCTTCAAAGTTTTCAAAATCTCGTCAAAGTTTGGGTCTAAATAATGTGAACACGTGCAAACTGGAAGGGTGGGTGCCTGTACCCTGAGTCTTCTGTCTAAGGCTAGAGTGTTCGTACAAATCCGCAGTATCGGACCAGTCACTCTTACCTGGGAACTCTTGGGGTGAGTGTCCACTTATAGGAGAGCATGTCTTCGTGATACATTATGAGGACCTATTTACTTTGATTCAGCTTTTGTGTGTCGTTTGTTTGCTTCGTGGTTTGAACAAATGACCATCACCCATGCCTTTTGGTCGGAAATTGTAACATCCTTACCCAATGCCATTTCATTCGTTTTCTCTCTTGTTTCCCCTTTTAGAATGCCTCCACGACGCGACAATCTGGTACCCAATAAAGAACTGGCAGCTATCATTACGCAGCAGATGGCTGCTGCAATCCCAAACATCATTGCTCAATGTAACCTAGCCCTCAACAACAATAATGCCCCATGCAACTTCAAGACATTCAACTCTGCCAAGCCATCAAAGTTTTCTGGGTCTCAAGGAGTGACTGCACTTCTGCAATGGTTCGAGAGTCTAGAGAGCACCTTCAGACATGTTCAGTGTCCAAACGAGCGAAAGGTAGAGTTCGTATCTAGTGTCTTTGAGAAACGAGCTTTGACATGGTGGAATGGTGTGATGAGGGATAGGGGTGCCGACGTAGCACTGGCTCAAACATGGGAAGAGCTTCGAGCTCTAATGATGAGGGAATTCTATCCTCGTCATGAGATTAGGGCATTGGAAAGGGAATTCGACGATCTTAAGCAAGATAGCGGTGAGCATCGAGCCTACACTGACCGTTATGAGGAGTTAAGTCTGTTATGCCCGAACATGGTTACGCCTTTGGATAAGGCAATCAAAAAGTACATTGATGGCCTCCCTGACTCAGTTCAAGATATTGTTACTGGTAGTAATCCCACTACTGTTAGACAGGCCGTTGAGCTATCCGCTACCTTGACTGAATCTCAGATCAGGAAAGGTAAACTTTTCTGAAAAGGCGACAAGAAACCGATCGAAGAATCAAAACCAAAGGATGAACAGACTGGATCCCCCAAGAAGTCAAAGAAGCGAAAGGCTTCTCAGAACTTCGCCGTGGTCGCTCACAATGATCAAACTGTACCCAACCAACCAGCTCAACCCCCTGCTAGGAAGCCATACAACGGAACTGCACCCTTGTGCAACCAATGTAGCCTTCATCATCATGCTAGTGTGAAGTGCCGCAAATGCCAAATTTGTGGACTTATTGGTCATACAGTAAGAGTTTGCCCAACTGTAGCTGCACCAAATCAAGCTGGCAATAATCCTGCTCAAGCTCGTTTTCTACCAGGATCTTGCTTCAACTGTGGCGAGATGGGCCATTTCCGAAGAAATTGCCCAAAGCTTGCTAATGCGAATCCAGCGCAGGGATGAGCATCTGACCGACTGAAAGACAACACTGTTTAGAAATAATCAAGCTTTATGTATTGTTTTCTTTTGTTGTCAAGGTCTATGAAACAGTTGTTGTTGTTGTTTATAAATAAATCTTTTATTTACATTGCAATGTATTTATGTGGTTGCATGTATAAACAACATATCCCCTACAATACCGACAATCAAGGAATCGTATTCCTTGAAGAACAGACTACCCCCAAAATTCTTCCATTTAATGATCTCTTACGTTTTCCACAAAAATCCTAAGTACCCGTTTCCTCCAAGGAAACGAAGTACAAGACGCAAGTTACAACTCTGGACGAATACCCAATCCTTAATAGGGTACCTAAGGGTATTTCCGTAAGTCCGTAATTGTTGTGTACCTTAATTCGAATGTTATGATTCCTTGTAATCAAAAATTGAATTTTTGGAAGATCATCCTATCTTCATAGATAGATTCTTGAAAATGATTAAAGTGCCAAATGAAATCCACGGATTGGATTCCTGGTGTGCTTTAAATATCCGTGTCCAAAGATAACAAATTAAAGGTCAAGTTAAACAATTATATGATTATGTGCTTATGTGTTCTCTTTTATGTTTTTGTGTGATCCGAATGTTTTTTTTCGTTATCCAAATCCTCGTAAGAATCTTCTATATCTTCGTATAAGGGATTCATAGTAGGATATCCAAAGGTACTACCTCGAATCCTTAATGGGCTTCTACGTAATAGTTAAGACCCTTGGATTATAAGGTACTATTCCATAATTAGACCCCTTGAGTAGTCTAGTTAAACAGATTGATCCACAAATCTGGTTAGGAATGTCATGTGATGATATAGCTGAAAAGACTCCTTGATGGTCTATTTAAAGAGATCATTTGTCGATCTAATTAAAAGGACCCTATGGTAGTCTAGTCACACTCATCACAGGTTTAATTTTTCTTCCCCTACACATTATGAAATGCACTGTGCGGACTGTGCAAGAAATTACGTAATTATGGATGCATACATAATTATGGAATTTAGTGCACAGAAACCACAACAAGTTTTGTCATGTGTCTAGAGTTAACTCTATTCGTTTCCATTTCTGATGAAGCACCTATTGAAAATGACTCCGTCCGTTCATTTTCGTTTATGAAGAATGTCCGTTGAGGGAAATGAATATCCTTTTGAGTTAATTCTATTCATTTCCATTTCTGATGAAGCACCCTTTTAAAATGACTCCGTCCATTCATTTTCGTTTCTGAAGAATGTCCGTTGAGGAAATGAATATCCTTTTGATTATTCCTTCATTTCCATTTCTGAGGAAGCACCCGTTTAAAATGACTCCATCCGTTCATTTTCGTTTCTGAAGAATGTCCGTTGAGGAAATGAATATCCTTTTGATTATTCCTTCATTTCCATTTCTGAGGAAGCACCCGTTTAAAATGACTCCGTCTGTTCATTTTCGTTTCTGAAGAATGTCCGTTGAGGAAATGAATATCCTTTTGATTATTCCTTCATTTCCATTTCTGAGGAAGCACCCGTTTAAAATGACTCCGTCTGTTCATTTTCGTTTCTGAAGAATGTCCGTTGAGGAAATGACAGGATTAGGCCTTGCATATTTTTTGTGGTTATTTAACACAAAGTCACAGACAGGCTCCTACGAATAAATTTCGGGATGAAATTTCCTAAAGTAGGGGAGACTGTGACACCTGTGCCTCTGCGGCCATCAAACAAATGCCTAGCCAATGAAATATTGTGTTTCATACTTGGGATTTGTTTAAATATGTGTATCATTTGCACATATCAATTATTGTTCGATTTCGAGCTCTAAATCGCTTTCTGGAAAGTTATACGCAAACTGATGCGTAAACGTAATCAGTTTAACCTGACAAACACTCTGGTATAGTGACATAGGCTCAACATACCTTAAATATCCTTTACATAACTTAGAAATAAGTTTTGGATGGTTTGGTGTGTCGAAATCAAGTTTGTTCGATCGCAGGGACTATTTGCGTCAAACTGCGAAACTATACCGATTTGTATAGTAACGAATGTTCCGGAACTTGATCATAAGTTAAACATGCCCTAAATATACTTTACATAGCTTAGAAATAGGCTTTGAGGTGTTTTGGTGCGCAAAAATAAACTTATTGATCAACAGGGACTAAAAGCGTCAAAAAGTGCCCAAATGACCAGATTCATTGTATCTAGACCAATTTTGATGTTTCGATGGTTTTTAACCACAATTTTTGCATTCTATGGGCTAAAATTTGATGGTATTTCATGTCCCCTTGTATTGCAATACCATGTGCCCACATGGAGGGTCAAGATCAAGGCACGAAATGCGAGAAACGATCCTAACGGTTCTCCAAAATCTATAAATACCCAAGCTCTCATTCCATTTTCCTCACACATTGATCTAATTTTATGCTCTAATTTGAAGCTTTATGCTTCATACCTGAGTATTTAGATCAAGTTCTTCCTAGCTTGGACCCTTTGTAAGTTTCTTTCATGCTTTTATGCGTTTTTAAGCACGAAAGTCAAACTGTGTTTGACTTTCTGCTTTGACCAGGTTATGGTCAACACAAAGTTCGTTTGAACTTTGAAACGTGAGCGTAATCATGATGGTTATAGTCCCTTGTGACTATACCTACTGATTACCACGTTGATTAGGTGTAGTGACGAGTCATAGTTTCGGTCAAAATGCGTATTCATGCGTATTTTGCAACCAAACTATTCTTAGGTATCAAAACCTTTTGTTTTGATATCAAACTTGTTTTCAAACTTCGTTAAACATGTTTAACTCGTCACTTTTAGTTTAGTGCTTTTATAGGGACGTAAGATAAGCGGTCTAAACAACCGCTTAGACTTTCGAACCCGACCCGTTTGGTCGATCATTAGGATCCGACCAATCATTTATTGTGACCATAGTTGTATAGGGAATAACCTTCTGAGGTTATACCTTATGGTCACTTCGTTTAGTTAGTTATATGATACGTAGTTTATATGCCTTAGGAAAATGACCAAAATGCCCTTTTTACGCATAAATTCATTTTAAGCATATGTAACATAAATTTTGGAATCTAAACTGATTAGGCAACATTATTAAACATGTTAAGGCATATAATACTTGTCATAGGACTAGTTAGGCGGTCCGAACGCGTTTTACGCGAACGACGCGTTAAAGTGGCGTAAGCTACCTTAACGAGTCGTAATGGGTCGTAAGCACTTAGATTAGGTTTCGTTTTAGAATGTAGGATTTGTTAAACCATATTACATGAGTCCCTACACTCATTTGGTTTATGAAACCTCATTTTATCCGATCCTCCAATTTAGGTCCGTTTATTAACGTAGTTACCTATATTAGGTGCCGTTTGATTTCCGTGATCCCTCTAGCATTGCTTGGTTGTTAGTCAAGACTTCTAAGCATCCTCAAGTTAGTACATAGTCCCCTCTTTTACTGTTTTTCAAACTGTTTTGGGGTGATACACATGTGCCTACTTGTTACTTTCGTGTTTTTCATGATTTTATATCATATGCTTGTTATGTTCATTAGTACATATATAGTACATGATTTCATTATGTTTTGCTATGTATGTTCACTTAACATGCTAGCACATTGATTTTTGTATATTATATTTTGTTGCATATGTTCACTCAGCATATGGACACATTGTTTTACATTTTGAACCGTTGGAACTGTTTTGATTTATGTGAATCGTTAGTAACTGTCTTATTTATATGAACCGTTTGTAACTGTTTGATTATGTGAACCATTTGTAACTGTTTGATTATGTGAACCGTTTGTAACTGTTTGATTATGTGAACCGTTTGGTATTGTTTGAACCGTTGGGTTAGGGAAGTGATTAGGTAACGGGGCGGGTGTAATGTGTTAAAAGCAAGGTGGATACGCCGCTGGTACTTCCTATATATAAGTGCTTTTAATACATTATATATCGTTGCGTTATCTAGATCACTTGGGCAAGTTTATCAAAACAAAGTTATATTACAAGGTTTTTCTAACAATATAAAGCATTCGAGTTTTATTTCAAAAACGATTTACAATCTGGGTTTATTTAAAACAAATGTCATGGAGTTAAGATTCATGGTATCGAGGTTTTATAATTTATAACAAATCTGTTTTGACTTGGTTATTTTAATTTGCATTACAAACATTTTACAAAATTAAATTTTGTAATTATCAATTTACAAAGGTGTGTAAGTTATATTTTCAAAACATAAACGAGCCATGAATCTGACACTCTCATAAAATCCTATGTACTCGCCGGCATTTTATGCTGACGTATTTTCACATGTGTTTCAGGTACCATAGTTGGTGATATTTGATGATGATATTGATGCATGCTCACATAGGAACGGACGAGGCCTTAGTGACTTAATAACAATGAAAGTCTATTTGTTCATGTTTTGTTTCTAATTTCAATGTAATGTAATACATTTAATTTAATAAAACAGAACTTCAATCCATGTGTTATGAAACAATGATTCTGTTACAACACTCCCCGACGTTTCCGCCATGATTTGTTGTTTTTTCGTGGTCGGGGTGTGACAGACGGGGTGAATGGGACTAACTTAAATGGTACCCAAATAAATCAAATAAATAAGATGTTTGATAGTAAACGTAAACGCAAGTCGGATGACGGAAGCGTATTACGTTAGGATAACGAGCCCGAGAGAAGGGACAAAGAACAAAGTAAATGGTACCCAACTAATGAGAATGCTAAGGCATAGGGATAAAAGTTTGACTGTCATAAGTGATGAAATTCACATGGACAAGTCAAACGAATTAAATAAAGAATAAAGGACTTGACTGAATAAAAGCGATGGATCTTGCTAAGACGACCAAATAAATTAAAATGACGTCTAAAACCATATAAGAATGGTTACTTTAAAATGATTTCGGTAAAGATCCCCGATGAATGGGTAGGATTGGGAAAGTATGCGTAAACCAAGAGAGGAGAACGCGAAACAGAAGGTCAAAAGACTCGGATTGTGAATTATAACTAAGAGACAATGAAATTTGGCAAACATAAATTTTGATAAATGACGCTCAACTATTTTAAAGTTGAACGGGTCGAACAAAGAATGAAGTTTGACATTCTTAAGTGATGAATTTTCACACGAACAAGTCAAATGAATTTAATAAAGGATGACGCTAGCTAAAGTAAGTAAGCGCGAACCGAATAAATAAAAGTGTGAAATATTAATAAACCTATGTAAAGGGTTATAGGCGTTAAAAAAACATTAGGATAAAAGAACCCGGGTAATGGGTCGTAATGAAGTATAGGTAAGAACCGGGTAATGGTAAGTGTAGGACAAACCGACGTGTAAATGACGTTAGAAGTCATAAAGTCAGAAAGATAATTCGAAATAAAACAAACGTAGCCTTAGACTACAATCAAGGTCAAACAAAATCCAAAAAGCAAAAGTAAATAATTCTAGACATAAAAAGGGGCGCCTTGACGCCTTATATATATATGTGTGTGTGTGTGTGTGTGTGTGTGTGTGTGTGTGTGTGTGTACAGTTGAATAAATACTCGAATAAAAGATGATCTGCGAGATCATCAAAACCTACGGAATTATAATTAATGTTAAGCCTACGAGACCAAATGACCCTCGGGTCACGAATAGAAAGAAACGAACTGATGGGGTTTCACCTTAGAAGGTGGAAATCTAAGGAAAAAGCATGCGAGGCTATGTGAAGGAACCTACGGGTCAATATTGTAAAGTGAGGAAACTTGTTGCAACTTCCCCCGTAAAATAATAACGAAAAGTAACGTTAGTATAAAAGCGATGGGTTTCGCTAAGTTAATCGAACGGGTTAAAGCGAAGAGATCACGAAGAGTCGGGTTAACAAAAGTGAGGGATTTCACTACAACATTTAAACGGGCTTAAATAACAAAAGAATTCACAATTATTTAAATTGTGTTACGTCACAAAAAGGGCGAAGTCATTACCGAAATGACAACGGAAGGGAATAAATCCTTGGACGTAAATTCCTTGAAACTGACATGAGTTAAAGAGAAAACGTTAAACTAAAATATAGTTTTAGTGAGAAATAACGTTTTAACAAATATAAATATTATGAGAGGAATTGGAAAACGAAAAACACTAAAAGAAATGGGTGCGTTGAAATGAAACCCGGTTCGATTGATTAAACCAATGAAATACGTAAATAAGGTTTCGGGGACGAAACCTCTTTAAGGGGGTAGACTTGTAACACCCCGAAAACGGGTTTGGTAATCAAACCTCGTTAATAGTAATGAACGGGTAAAATACCGTTAGTGGTAAAATTTAACCCGGTGAATATTAGGACTTAAACAAATAATCCTAATATTAGTTAAAAAGGAGAATAAAAGTTTTGAGAAAAAACAAAGTTATAAGGAGCCCGAGTTACCGGGACTTAAAATAAACGGGTTATAACTCCTGTAACCCACTAAATTAACTAGGAATAATCAACCTAGTTAGTTAATTGTTTTTAAGATAATAAATAAGCATGAACTAGTGAGTCTTTTATAAACCTTGAATAGTTGAGGGACCAAAAATGGACAAGCTAGAAAGTGGATTATTTAAAAAGAAAAATCTAAAACAAAACACACACACACAGTGTGTGTTCTGGATCGATCAACAGGTGACCAAAATGGGTGAAACCCTAGTTCACCCAAAATCAACAAATTGAAGGTCAAATCCAGCCCAAATCAGATGCATGAACACAAATTCGTGATCACCTAGTCATGGGGATTACAAGGTATGTTGAATTTTGTTATTTAGTGACACTTTGAAACTATGATGAGAAAAAATAATCGAAATTCTAGAATGAATAATGAATCTATGAGCGTTGTTGTGATGAAATTCATGTTTAGAAACAAACCCTAGTTGAAAACTTGAAGAATTAGTGTTAAAAACTAGGGGTTTGATGAATTCCCTTGTATGTGCTAAGTGGGTTTTAGCTAAATATTGAGGATGATGATATGTTTGTGCTAGAAATCATCATAATTGATATTTGAAGCGAAATACTTAAACAAATTGCAAATTTGAGTATTTGATTATACATGATTCAAAAAGGGTTTTGAAGGTTGTAGTGAAATTAGTGATTTATTTCATGAATTTGGATGTTTGAAATCATGTTAACTACTAAATTGATAGGTAGAACTTGATTGTATTGGGCGTTCGGGTGAATGCTAGTGATATGACGAAACGGGTTTCACTCGTATACGAGGAACCCTTTGTCCTTGTGAAAGGAACGAACAAATTAGTCTTGATAATCACATAAACAAGATAAAGTGTTGAAAATATAATAAACTCGGCTAGAACCTTGGGTGAATTAGTGGCCTAAAAATAGTGACTACCGAATAGTTGAAGAAATGCCTAAGTGAGTTCGTTGAACTCAATTGTGCATTTCATATATGTTAAAAAGGGGCAGTTGACTTTTGAAAGTCAAACTGACCATTAATAAGATCGAATGAAAATTTTGATAGAAAATGCGTAAGATGGAATAATCGTATTAAATTATGATTTAACTAACCACCTTGAAAACAATGATGATAGTTTGACGCGTAACAAGCTAGGTGGAAGCTTGGAGAAGGAAGCGGGTCAAACAAATTTAAAAGGAAAAGAGAAGCATAGTTTGGATGCGAGGTGAGTAAAGCTTACGCCTTTTTATTTTTATTACAAAATACTTATATGCGAGTATTGAATATGAATTATATTAAGTAAATAGAACATGATGTTCCGGCACGATATAATGCGAGTCGGAACAAGTGAGAATGGTAAGAAACCATAAATTATGGTAAAAAGGGTAAAAACGGAAAAAATGGTAACCCGGACACGGGTTAACGAATAAATAAAAGGATTTGAAAGGACACCATTTGGCATAAGTCATAATGGGTCAAACAAAAACAAGAAACGACCTTTAAGCAAGATGAATTCAAAAAGTGAACTTGAATAGGTTAAAGGGATGAAATGGTAATTAAATACCATCTGATAATTATAATTGGTCATTTCGACTAAATGGGTCAAATGGTGTTGTTAACACCATTTGACAATAATATCTGATGATCGCTTGTTGAGTTTTGTAATCACAGGAATTTAACACATGGTTCGCGTTGCTAGTAACTAGAAATTAATAGCGAAAGGTATTTAAATGGGTCAATCCTATGACCCGAGCCAGGTACGCATAGTTAAGTTGTTAGTTAAACATGCAAATTTTGGTCAAATAATTAGTGAGAGCCTTCGTCGTAAATGAGGGACTAAAAATGACCAAAACGCCCATGATAGGTAAATCGGGCAAACGACCCTTAGAGGTCGTTTAGAAACTTATATTATGACTTTGTAACCCTTAGATGTGTATAAAAGTTCTAGGCAAAAACATTTGTGGGTCGAATGCCTAGAAATAGTCAATTGCGAAAAAGGACTAGCCGAAGGGTAAAACTGGGATTTTGGGTTCCTTATGTTAAATCTACCAAATAAATAGTTGTGGTGGAAGATAAGTAGTTATTTAGCAAGAAAAGACGACGTGCGAAAAGAAAATAGCGAGTTTGATGCTTAGATGCTTAAAAGTCCCCTAAACGGGTCAAAATAGACTAAGAAGTAAATTGTGGTTAAATGCTTAGATAGATACAAATGAATCGGTGAATGTAACACCTACATAAACTCTATGATGGGAGCGAAAACGTTAAGGTTTGACAAGCCCGGGATGGGTAAAAATGATAGGAATTAACTATTTTTCTAGAGCATGTAGTGAGATGATAATGCCAAACAGGTCGAATAATCACCTAAAGGATTTAGGAGCCATTAGTGGATAAATCAGATTTTTATGCAAACCAAGGTGATAAACGGGTTCGTAATTTAATTACGGACGCGTAGGAAATAGAATCATACAAAACGGAGGTCTAGATTAAAAGTTACGCTAGTTTGAAGTTAATTATTTCTTAGAAACATAGCTGGGAAAAATGCAGCACAGAACAACAAACATGTTGTGGTATTACGCTCGCGTCACGCGACGAAGGTTGCGGCCCACGAATGAGGATTCCCTCATCCGTCGCGCCCCGCGAGGGCGTGGTAAGCTGGCAAATTGTTGTTTGATTGTTCGTTTTTATATTCGGGCGAGCTTATATATATGTTATAAATGTAACATAACTAAAATCATTTCATGTTTATGAAATATAGGTACATCTTGGATGCCGAATGATGATCAAGCCCACCGAAGAACTGAACACAAGCAGAATACAAGCTTCCGCACGCCGTTTCGTTGTCATTTTAAATGACGAACTTAATTATATTATGTTGTAAACTTTTAAGTTGTAAAAGTTTTAAATTACGCGTATTTTCTACGGATCCTTAATCTTAATTACATGTTTATTTTCGTTATATATACGAAAACCTTTAAAATAATAGCTAGGGTGTTACAAGTTGGTAATCAGAGCTCATGGTTAAAGAATAAAGTGTGTTCAGTTCGAGGCTTGATCACAAATCCGGTAAGTACATGTATATTAATGGTTTAGCATGTTAAAGTGTTGTAAACAACACATAGGGTTATCGCGTAATACACGCTACCCCAATTAAAATGATTGATACAGTTAACGAAATTACGTGCGTTGACATGTATAGTAAAAAGCCTTGTATTACAATACGGGCGTTTATTAATGTCGAAATTACTAACTTTTGTAAATGTTTAGTTGAAGGACACTCGCATCTGAAGATGACGAGAGTTGAACGAATTGTGGATATGACGGTGGAACGGTCCGAGGTATGACAAGCTGAGCATACTCATTGAGGACCTAAATCGCGTGATGATCGCGAACAAAGTTAATGGCAAGAGAAGCCCGTTAGGGCAAGCATTACCAGGTGCACGCTTTTAAATTTAATCGCATAAGTAGTAATATGCAACAAACACATAGGGGATAGCGGTTGCATATATCTGATAAAACATGAATAGGATATCTATTCAGGATGATGTTTCTAAGAGAATTTTAATAGAAACATGTGTTATTCATGATGATGAATAACAAAGAAATAATAGGATTAGTTTATATGGAAACTTGGACGGGGGGTAATTATCCAAGTAGAAAACTCTCAATACAATGCTATTGAGAAAAGTAGCGATCACATTAACAAATGTGATTATATAATAGTTCGATAGAAAAGAAAAACATTTTATATGTTCAAATGTAAAACTAGTAAAACTAATGATTGTTGTTTTGCAATTAAATAAAGTTTTACTAAATGAAATCAGAGATATGAAATAAATAGAGGCATTACTTAAATAGGGTGTGATGTGAAAACTATAAAAAGGTCATGTGTATCATGTGTTGGCCAAGTAAGTAGTGGCATATGATACCATGAACTTCTTGTAGCGGACACATTTACGTCCGATGTAGTAAGGACGGGGTGAATGGGACTAACTTAAATGGTACCCAAATGAATCAAATAAATAAGATGATTGATAGTAAACGTAAACGCAAGTTGGATGACGAAAGCGTATTACGTTAGGATGACGAGCCCTGTTGGATCGTGTTCGTGACCCTAAAAGTCAGTTAAGGCAGTTCATCTTCGTTTACAAAGGCGGAAACAGAGTAAACCAAGTCACAACAGCTTTTTCCTTTTCAATTCTTTACTATTAATGCTTTCCTGAGTCTTTACAATCAATTCTAACAAAAATCCGGCAGCACCTCGACTCACACACAAACACTATGACTGTTTCTCTTCAAATGACACAACCCTATATATAGCCAGATGGGTTTCGCTTGAGGATGGCAATCAAATGAGTTTCGCTTGAACATGCATAATCACTTTCAAGCGAACTCACTTGAACCGGTTTCGCTTGAACTACACAATATATCCTTTCAAGCGAAACACCCTATATAAACATGTAAAACCCTAAATTTCTAACTTATTGTGCTCATTCAATCTATCTAGAAATAAGACTTGTTAAAACGTAGTCAACAGACATTCAGTGCACCAACAGA
This sequence comes from Helianthus tuberosus, assembly GCA_030545235.1. Lineage (NCBI taxonomy): Eukaryota > Viridiplantae > Streptophyta > Magnoliopsida > Asterales > Asteraceae > Helianthus > Helianthus tuberosus. Next base: position 47,680,037 of record CM060403.1, read on the forward strand.
CTCCCCCTTGGATGTTGATGAAGTCTTTGGCTTCAAGTCTTTAGTCTTTGTCTTTCTCCAACTTTGTCATTGTAAAAACTCTCTCTTCACAAGTTCAGAAACTCAGACTAACTCTATCTTCAATCTCCCCTTTGACTGTTGATCCAGAAATCTAACTCCCCCTTTCACATACTCCCCCTCTCGGAATGCTAGGATTTGAATTCTGGTTCAAAACTGTGACTTTTCGTTGCCATGAGGAATTCCTGTTACCTGCATATACTCTACCCAAATATAAGATATAAAACAATAACAGTTTTAATCCAAACTTACCTTTTAATCTTCAGTATTAGAAATCCACTTAAGTATTCAGGTCCAAGTTAATGACCCTGATTACTCAATTTATCTACCAAGTTCAATTTAATGACCTTGGTTGATCTGAAACAAATCACACTGACATTTGAAAACAAATAAATTCAAATACTTTCTGAAAAATTACAAGTTTCAAGTTAATAAACTTGCTTCAACTTTTCAACTTCTCAAACTTATCATGTTTCAGCTCACGACTCATCCTCCAGTCCAGAAACTTCCTGCATCTGCTTTCAACTTTCGAATCTGAAAATCAACTCTCCACTTTGGTTTGTCAAAAATAAAGCAAAAATGTAAAAATCTTTTTGGATTTTTTAATAAAATTTCTAAACTAGAAATGAAATACAAAACTAAAATGCAGTAAATGTAAACTATTTACAAACATATTTTTGTTTGAGCGCGTTAGGGAATCATATCAGCTATTCAACAAGTCACAAGTACCGTTAAGCTTCAATTACATACTCAGAATTAAACAATTCGCTTAGATTGTCGATATACTGATCCACTTTAAATTCTCACACAAATTTCAATCTGTCCAGGATACTGATTTAGTGTTTTAGAAACTTAAACTTAAACATGTGTCCCACCTCTTGAATATACTCCCGTATCCAGATCCCAATATTCAGTCTTACAGGTGAGTATACTACAAATGATATCTGTAGGGGTTAATAAATTATGAAGAATCATGAGAGCTCAGGTCAGAACTACCGTTCAGCAGAGAGATCATGACTCAAGTTTTGAGTGTGTCCCCTTTAGAGGATCTTTTTTACAACAGCATTGCTAAGAAATTTTATTGTCTTATCATTTATGCTGAGGGTGATGCTATGTTTCAAGCATTGCGGAAAGTATTATTGGAGGACTAGATCAGAACTTCCATTCAGCAGAAGTCCCGGAATAATACCCCAGATATCACTGAGTATAAAGACCTAGTATATCAGAAAAATGAATCTTTCAAACAAGATTTCAGGGGTTACCTATATATCCAAGTAGTGTTCCCTACGAAATAAGCAAGTAAAGATTTAGGTTTATATCCCGAACAAACCTACTAAATGTGTAAAAACCTATCGGCATATCATTAGCAAGACTGTTTAATGCATTTAAACATTCCATTTCTTTAGCATACCGTGACTGTCAAGCCGATGTACTATCATTTTCCCTTTTTACACAAACTCTTTTCTGGTTTTCTATTGTTTTTGGATTTTTTAAAATATCTCATGTTTTTTGTATTTTTGACATTTTTTATTGTTTTTGTATTTTCTGAAATATTACCCTATACCTCCCCCTAAATACCAAAACATGTAAAAAATCGACAAACCATTGCAGATTGCTTCTCAACATCATCTACAATGTCACCTTCATCAACGCCAATAATCTCCTCCAACACCGATAAAAGCTTCATACCATTCAGTTTTAGCAAATACTGAAAACGTGTTTTATCAAAAGCTTTGGTATGTAAATCAGCTTTTTGATCGTCAGTGTGGATTTTCTCAATTCGTATCAACTTCTTCTCGAAACAATCTCGAATGAAGTGATGATGAATTTCAATATGTTTGGTTTTAGCGTGATGAACAGGATTTTTCGTAATGTTAATCGCTGCCTCATTATCGACAAAGATAGGGGTGTTTAGAAATTGCAAACCGTAGTCGCGCATCTGTTGCTGGATCCACAAGATCTGAGAGCAGCAGCTGCTAGCAGATACATACTCCGCTTCACATGTGGATAAAGCCACAGAGGTTTGCTTTTTGCATTGCCAGGTGACCAATCGTGATCCAAAGAACTGGCACCCTGCTGTTGTTGATTTAGCATTAACTTTGCAGCTTCCGAAATCGGAATCGGAATACCCTTCGAGCATGAAATCGCCTTCTCTTGGATACCACAACCCCAATGATGGAGTTCCTTTCAGGTAGCGTAATATCCTTTTCACAATAATCATATGCGATGCTCTTGGGTTAGATTGAAATCTTGCTACGAGGCAGGTTGGGTACATGATATCGGGTCTTGAAGCTGTCAAATACATCAGCGAACCGATCATGGAACGATACATCGTTTCATCTACCTTCTCTCCGGTGAGATTAGGGTTTATCCCATGATTCGTTGCTAATGGGGTGGCCGCTGGAGTAGAACCTGACATCCCGAATTTCTCCAAGATATCATGAACGTACTTCGTTTGATGTATGAAAATTCCTTTAGGCAGTTGATCAACCTGAAGTCCCAAAAAGAATTTCATCTCACCCATTGATGACATTTCAAATTTCTGCTTCATAACTTGTTCAAAATCTTTGCACAAATTTTCATTTGTTGACCCAAATATGATGTCGTCCACGTATATTTGAACTATCAGAAGATGTCCATCGACCTCTTTGGTGAAAAGAGTGGCATCCACTTTTCCTCGAATGAAACTGTTGGCTAGTAGGTGTTGAGACAACGTCTCGTACCAAGCTCTCGGGGCCTGGTGTAAACCATACAGCGCTTTGTCTAGCAAATAGACCTTGTCTTTGTGGATTGGATCGGTGAAGCCCGGTGGCTGACCGACATAAACCTCCTCTTTTACCTTCCCATAGAGAAAAGCCGATTTTACATCTAACTGATATACTTTGAAGTTTTTCCAAGATGCAAATGCCAGAAAAATTCTGATAGCTTCTAGTCGAGCTACAGGAGCATATACTTCAGTGAAATCTATCCCCTCTTGCTGACTGAAACCCTGGACTACGAGTCGAGCTTTGTTACGAACCACAACTCCTTTATCGTCTCTCTTACACTTGAACACCCACTTGGTGTTTATCTTCCTCTGACCATCAGGCAAGTCTACTAACTTCCATACACCTAACTTCTCAAACTGACTCAACTCTTCTTGCATAGCATTAACCCAAGAATCTTCAGTTAGCGCATCTTTGTATGTTCGCGGTTCGATCTGCGAAATAAAACAACTTAGTGAAAACCCAGTTTGTAACGGTGCTACTGTAGAATAAAAACAAGTAAGGCCTTGGTCAATTTGACGTCTAGTGTGAACGCCTGTTTGCAATTCTCCAATGATCAGCTCCTCTGGATGGTATGAAAGAGTTCGTGGCATTACTTCGCCTGAAACATCTACATCGCCTTCCAGATTAGTAACATTATGATTTGCACCGTGTTCACTGACTGGGTTTGTTTGACTTGAAATCTAAATTTGCTCCCCCTCAGAATCTGAATCACCACGATCAAAAACTGGCATGTTCTCAGATTCTTGATTATCATTCTGTGTCGACTGATTATTTTGAGCAACTTCATTTTGTTGGACATCATCATGTTCACCAGCATTGCTTGGACCTGCTTCATCATCATTCAAAGCTTGTCTTGGTCTTCTTGAATACTCAGCTGGGAACCTTTCTTGAGATTCTTCATACTCTCTTAGAATATCCAATTCGTCAAAGAAATCTTCTTCTTCTTCTTGTTCTTCCATCATGTCAAACGAATCCCACAACTTGTCGTAATTAAAACGCCATGAATCTCCAGGATTCTGCGGCGGCATTGTATGTGACAACAGGCCCAAACCGGTAATTTCCGTACACATTAATTATTGCTTAATGACTGCAATTATGTGCTTAATTGTCAGCAATATCTGATTACATACTAAACAAGTGAATTCATGCACGTTGTATACTACAAAATATTGCTTTATGCATAAACGAGAGCGTTGCGTCAAAAATACTAGTAAACTCACCGGTAAGACACACTGTAAACTACTAGTTGGAATCGGACCAAGACACCCCCCCCCCCTTAACCAAACCGTCCCCAAGAGGGGGACACCTCTTGTCCTTGTTGATTTAAATAATCTCACTTGTCTAATATCATCTAGACACATTAACCCTTGAGTATTAACCTTAAGAATTGTCTATAAGATCCAAGTTTAGCACAACATGATCATCACAACACTCACAACAAAACTCACACCTCTCTCACCCTCTCTACAAGGCTTCGGCCGAACACCCCTTCAACACCCATCATATTTTCGATTTTGATCTTCACATTCCAAGTTCACACAAGCATTAAGGATCACGTATAAGGAGTCTTGGTGCATTCGGAAGGCGAAGGACCTCACTCTATTGCTTTTATCCACTCACTTTACGACTAGTTTCTTCCCTAGCCTCGAGCTAGTAGTAAGTTGCTTAAATCACCTTCTCGAACTATTTTAAGATGGTTAAAATGATATGTAACGGCTAAAACTCGTAAACATACAAGTTGATACATAAAAGTCTACTAAAAATGCTAGTAATGGTGGTTAAAAGCTTGAATGTTGTGTAAATCTTGTAGTATTTGATTTGTGTGGTTATTTAGGCCCGATCTATGTTGTGGTAGCTCGGATCATCGTTTAACCCGGATTGGTCATGATCATGGATTATGACATAAAGCTTGTCTAAGTGTAACAAGGGTTAGGTGATGAAACTCTACCACACATCAAACTTGAACTTGTGTAAAATCGATTTTACTTATGAAATAGTGTTCAGAACTAGTAGATCTACGGATCTACAAGCGGTACTTTCAAAGGACCAAGTGTCCAAGAAATCATATTTTCTAAAGCCGGATCTTACATGAAAAATAATGATTTTAGCAAACACACGAGTGTGTAAACACTTGTGTAACACAAAGTTTCGACAAAATAACTATTTTTGTAAATGTTGACCGGGAGTTGTAAAGATGTAACTTCTTTAAAAGCGAGACTTTCAAGAAACAAAGTTGATCTATACAAAGATCCACTAAAAATAATGGAAAGATACTACCTATTTTGGAAAAACCACAAGTTCATGTATTTTTGCGATTATATCTATTTTAACTAGTTGCATATTGTTTATTGATGAATGAGGAAATTGTTGACGATTTAAAAGAAAATAAACACATGTTTTGAAAACATGGGAAACCTCCATTTTTAGGGGAAACTCTGTCAAAATTTTTATAAATTTTGACACTTAGAAAAATATAAGTTTTTGAGAAACTTATCCCCTAAAAATATACCTACAAACATTACCAAGGTTTCCCTAATTTTTGGTGATAAGAAATGAGGATTTCTTCAAGAATAAAAATGGATATAAGTATGTATATTTTTGAGAGAAAAATATATATTATTTTATCACCAACTTTTGTGCTAAGTGTGTATAGTATGTGTTATACGTGCTAGTGTATTAAGACTTAAAAATACACTAAATACTCATGAGGAGTATAAACATAAAAATACACATACAAAATACAAGATACATAATTCGGGTGCGAAGTGCAAAACACAAAAGACTTATATTTATTTTAGAGGAAATAATATAAGTAAGATACGTAGTTAAAAATATGAAATATTTTTAACACAACAATACAAATACAAAAGAGAGTGACTGTACTTGTGCGATACAAGTTTAGTGACTAACGTTAAGAAAACGCGTATAGGTTACGACGTTAAGTAAGCAAATCCGGTGAAGTTTACGACGCACAGGAACGCAAAGTTGTGAGTTCATGCTCCCCCTTTTCTCTTAACTGTTTTCAGTTTTATAACTTCGGGGGTGAAATACATGTTACAAATATTACAATGTTTACAAATGGTATGATGGATACAAGAATGATACGAGAAATCGTGTCACGAATAGGGTACCATAAGCACCATTAATCGTGTACATACTAAGACCGCAGAACAAAAGGTTAGATCTAATGGGTTTCCGGGCAGCCCCACTCTTGGCCACTCTTTTACCAAGCAGTGTTTTTGTGTCTCAGTCGTGAATCGACTACAGAAAAATGCCTATGGTTTGGTGACTTCCTATGTCGTGTCACATGTTAATGGCTTTGCAACCCATTAACACTTGATACATACCGAAATATTTGATTTATACATGAGTACGTGGTGTACACAAAAGACTTGATTTATACAAAATACAAATTATGTTTTCATACAAAGTATACAAACGTGAAATACAAAAATTGCATGAATTCACACCAACTTTATGTTGACGTTTTTCCAAAACTCACATGTATTTCAGGTAACTAGGATGGATGTGCGCGTGGTCTTACTCATGCTCGTGGATGTCGCTTTGTTCACCTTTAAATAAAGTTGTGACTTTTAAGACAATATGTTATCTCGTGTTGTAAACACTTGACATATGTTTTCAGTAATGTAATATTTGAAGATATTTTGAGCATGTAGTATGTTTACTCTTCGTATGCAATGAGAACCTTTCATGATCACACCTCGTGCTTCCGCCGCAGAAAGGGGTATGACAGATTGGTATCAGAGCTACGATTGTAGTGAACCAGGATTCCTTCTCGAGTCTAGTCTACAATCTCTAGGATCCATTCACGAAAACAATTTTCAAAGAGTTTTCATTGCATAAAACGTCCCGCGACATCCACTGCCTGAAACTGTCTACATGAGTCTAGAAAAGACACTACGAGACTTAGAGTGCACTTGAGTAGCACTTGTCGTTAGCTAGAAATTACTTGCAATTATGTGTGATAATTAGCATGTACTAGAAATAGAATGTCACGAGTATACGTGACTTTATCTGAAAGCGATGGCCCATCTGAAGGAAGAAATACGAGGATGAAACGAACTGTGCGGACTGTGCAAGGAGTTACGTAATTATGGATGCATACATAATTATGGAATTCAGTGCACAGAAACCACAGCAAGTCTTGCCACGTATAGATTCCCTCAGTGCAAGCCTACTAAATACTCTGCTAGAGTAATAATTGTTTGACGTCACTTATGTGGTATATGCCTGTGTATATATATACTACTACTGTCTAGTATGACGATATCAAACAAATGCCTAAACCTATTGGGTTGTGTTCGTCAGAACATGGCACCCAGAAGAGTTGTAAACGCTCGTGACCAACCTCCTCTTCCCCCACTGCCAAGAATTGCCGAAGAGCTGGAAGCTCTACTGGAAGAAAGGATCTCCGCTGCTATCGCCCAGTACGAGGCGAACCGAACTCAAGACAGTGGAAGACCAAGCAACGCTAGGTGTAATGGGAATGGAGATTCGTCTGGAGGCAATGCAGCTCAAGGTAACCTTAAAACAATTTACTAAGCATGAAGGAATTTATGAACGGTCCTTGTTTCATTATTTCTTCGATTGCTCATAAGTGAATTGGTTGGGTTAATCCCAGGCTGCACTTTCAAGCAGTTCCTCGACTGCAAGCCGATGAACTATGATGGCACAGGAGGTGCAGTAGCATTTGTGCGCTGGACGGAGAAGACTGAAGCTACCTTCCGCATGAGCAAGTGTACCGCGGATCAACAAGTCACCTTTGCTACTGGGTTGTTTGTCGATGAAGCTCTGACTTGGTGGAACCTGCAAGTCCAAACCTTGGGCGATGATGCCGCTTATGGCCTAACTTGGGATGAACTAAAGGAAAGAATGAGAGAGAAGTACTGCTCTCGTGCTGAACTCCAAAGGCTGGAGACGGAGTTCTGGCACTTGACCATGGAAGGTGCTGACATCAATGGCTATACTCGAAGGTTCCACGATCTGTCTAGAGTGCTTCCCTACATGGTGACTCCCGAATTCAAGCGCGTCGAACGCTACATTTGGGGACTGGCCTCAGAGTTTCGTGGCATGGTGACGTCGGCCAAACCACAAACAATCACCGAGGCTGTAACTCTGGTTGTCAGCCTTACTGAAAACTGTGTTCGAATGAAGACGCTATCACTGAACCCAACAGAAAATGCCGAGACGCATGCTGAGTCGTCTGGCGACAAGAAAAGGAAATATGCAAACTTGAATCAAGCAACTCGTAACAACAAAGGTTCCAACAAGAAGCGTGACCCTAACCCGCCTCAAGGGGCGAAACCTCTTGCAGCCATGAACGACGCACCAGCAAGGGGATACCTGGGCACCTTGCCCAAATGCCATCGGTGTAAACGCCACCACGAGGGATCTTGTCGCATCTCAAGGTGTGACAAGTGTGGAAAGTTGGGTCACCGCACTGAAGACTGTTGGAGTAAGAGGAACGGGAATGGAAATCGTAATGGGGCTGATGATAGGAACAATGGTGGAAATGGAAACGGTGCTGGCAACGGGAATGGGCGAAACCAAGGATGCTTCAGATGTGGAAGCAAAGATCATTTCATGAAGGACTGCCCAGAGAGAAACAATGCTCAGGCCCGAGCATTTGTGATTGGAGCAAGGGACGCACGCGAGGACCCTAATGTGGTCAACGGTACGTTCCTCATTAACAATCACTTTGCATCCATATTATTCGACACTGGCGCCGATTATAGCTTCATGTCTGTGGAATTTAAACGCATACTTGGAATAGAATCTAGTAGATTAGAAATTCCTTATTCCATAGAACTAGCCAATGGTAAACTTGTTGAATCAAGCGAAGTTGTTAGAGGCTGCACGCTAGAACTTGGTGAACGAAAATTTAGCATCGACCTCTTACCTATCCAATTAGGTAGCTTCGATGTAGTAGTCGGCATGGACTGGTTGTCCAAGAACAAAGCTGAAGTCATTTGTCATGAGAAAATCATTCGCATCCCTCTGGCAAATGATGAAACTCTCATCATACATGGAGAAAGACGAAACGCGCCTCTACGAATCATCAGTTGTATGAAGGCACAGAAGTGCTTAAGGAAAGGATGTGTTGCTTTCCTAGCACACGTTGTAGATAAGAAGGCTGTGGAGCCAAAACTCGAAGACATTCCTGTGGTGAAGAAATTTCCTGATGTGTTCCCTGAAGATCTGCCAGGACTACCTCCACAACGACAAGTCGAATTCCACATAGACTTGGTTCCAGGAGCCGCTCCTGTAGCCAAGGCTCCCTATCGACTTGCACCATCCGAAATGCAAGAATTATCTACACAACTTCAGGAGTTGTTGGATAAAGGATTCATAAGGCCAAGCTTCTCACCCTGGGGAGCTCCAGTATTATTCGTGAAGAAGAAGGATGGATCACTGCGGATGTGTATCGATTACAGGGAACTGAACAAGCTCACGATCAAGAATCGGTATCCGCTACCGAGGATTGATGACTTGTTTGATCAACTGCAAGGATCAAGCTACTACTCCAAGATCGACCTTCAATCTGGATACCATCAGCTGAGAATCCAAGATGAAAGCGTGCCAAAGACTGCATTCAGAACACGCTATGGGCACTACGAATTTCTCGTGATGCCATTTGGGCTGACGAATGCACCAGCGGTCTTTATGGACCTAATGAACCGCGTATGCAAACCATATCTCGATAAATTCGTGATTGTATTTATCGATGATATCCTGATTTACTCGCAAACGAAAGAAGAGCACGAGCAACATCTCAGAACCATCTTGGAACTACTGAAGAAAGAGAAACTTTATGCAAAGTTCTCGAAATGCGAATTCTGGATTCGCGAAGTACAATTTCTTGGTCACGTGGTGAATGAGAAGGGCATTCATGTAGACCCGTCCAAGATTGAAGCAATAAAGAATTGGGAAGCTCCCAAGACCCCAACTGAAGTTCGACAGTTTTTGGGCTTAGCGGGCTATTACCGACGATTCATCGAGAATTTCTCAAAGATAGCTCAACCGCTAACGACCCTTACACAGAAAGACAGGAAATACGACTGGGGTCGCAAACAAGAAGAAGCCTTTCAGCTACTTAAGAACAAGCTCTGCGATGCACCGATACTATCGTTACCCGAAGGCACTGAAGACTTCGTGGTATACTGCGACGCCTCACGACAAGGCTTGGGTTGCGTGCTCATGCAACGCCAAAAAGTCATCGCTTATGCTTCAAGACAACTGAAGGTTCACGAGAGAAATTATACCACTCACGACCTGGAGCTGGGTGCAGTGGTATTCGCCTTGAAGATTTGGCGACATTATTTATATGGTACTCGATGTACAATCTTCACAGATCACAAAAGCTTACAACACATATTTGATCAGAAGGAATTGAATATGCGCCAGCGACGTTGGGTCGAGCTGCTGAACGATTATGACTGTGAGATTAAGTACCACCCTGGAAAGGCAAACGTTGTAGCGGACGCGTTGAGCCGAAAAGAAAGGGTTAAGACCCTAAGGGTTCGAGCGTTAGAAATGACCATTCGAACGAACCTCACTGCACGCATTCGTGATGCACAACAAGAAGCTCTCAAAGGAGAGAACCGTAAAGCTGAATACCTACGGGGTATGCTGAAATACATGGTGCCAAACGAAGAGGGAGCCTTATACTTCAAGAAGCGTATTTGGGTTCCACTCTATGGTGGCATACGAGAAGTCATCCTTAATGAAGCGCATAAATCGGGATACTCGATCCATCCAGGATCAGATAAAATGTATCAAGACTTGAAAGAGTACTATTGGTGGCCGAGACTCAAAAGCGACGTTGCTGTTTATGTTGGAAAATGCCTAACCTGTGCCAAGGTTAAGGCAGAATATCAGAAACCGTCTGGCCTACTACAGCAACCAGAGATTCCCGTGTGGAAGTGGGAACAAATCTCGATGGACTTCATAACGAAATTACCCAGGACCCCGAGAGGGCACGATATGATATGGGTAATAGTTGATCGATTAACGAAGTATGCGCACTTCCTACCGATCCGAGAAAAAGACAGCACTGGAAAGCTTGCTGAAATATACTTAAGAGAAATTGTGGCACGTCATGGAGTGCCAATCTCAATCATTTCAGACAGAGATGGACGCTTTGTCTCAAGAATCTGGCAATCATTTCAGGAAGCCTTTGGATCTCAATTAGATCTAAGCACGGCATTCCATCCGTAAACAGACGGCCAGAGTGAACGGACTATACAAACGTTAGAAGATATGCTTCGCGCATGTGTCATGGATCTAGGCGGCAGCTGGGATACTCATCTACCTTTAGTTGAGTTTTCCTACAATAACAGCTATCATACGAGCATAAAAGCTGCACCGTTCGAAGCTCTGTATGGCCGCAAATGCCGATCGCCCTTATGTTGGGCAGATGCCGGAGATAAGCGTATGGTTGGTCCTGAACTTGTACAAGAGACAACCGACAAGATTGCGCAGATCCGAGAGCGCATTAAGGCGGCTCGAGATCGACAAAAGAGCTACGCCGATCCGAAAAGGAGATCAGTAGAATTCAAGGTGGGAGACAAGGTGTTGTTAAAAGTCTCACCATGGAAGGGCGTAGTCAGATTTGGAAAGCGTGGAAAGCTGAATCCACGATATATCGGACCATTCAGAATATTGAAGAGGATTGGTACCGTGGCATACAAGTTGGAGTTACCGGAAGAACTTAATGGAGTACATGATACGTTTCATGTATCCAACCTGAAGAAGAGTCCAACACAAGAAAGCGTGATCATCCTGATGGGTGAAGTGCATATTGATGAAGCCCTCCGATTTACAGAAAAAACCCGTTGAGGTTACCGACTGGAAAGTCAACAAGACCAGGAGGAGCAGCGTAAAACTTGTCAAAGTACATTGGAGCTCTAAGCACGGACCCGAATACACATGGGAACGTGAAGACCAGTTCAAGAAAAAGTATCCCCACCTATTCAAGAAGACTCCTGCGAGAGTTAGTTCAACCTGAATTTCGGGACGAAATTCTTTTAACGGGGGGAGACTGTGACAACTGGCCCAAACCGGTAATTTCCGTACACATTAATTATTGCTTAATGACTGCAATTATGTGCTTAATTGTCAGCAATATCTGATTACATACTAAACAAGTGAATTCATGCACGTTGTATACTACAAAATATTGCTTTATGCATAAACGAGAGCGTTGCGTCAAAAATACTAGTAAACTCACCGGTAAGACACACTGTGTCAACAGAACTGCAGAAAGCAGTCAGACAATAAAATTGGAGCCTAGGTGTAGGTCCGACAACAAGAATGCATTAAAACCCAAGAGTACATACAAGGGTTTAATATATATGCAATGAGAAAGCAAAATTAAGCACTAAAAAGCACCCGAAACGCACTTTAAGTGCAGAATTTATACAATTCTGCAATAATTCAGCATTTAGACATATGAATATTTTGCAGAAATGTCGTTTTATTATCCAGAATATTTCCCTAAGTGTTGGGAATCGATAGTGTTATAAAAAGATACTTATTAAACACTAAAAGGTGCAATTTAGCACTTTAACGAATCGGTATGCAACCGAACAACCAGACTATACCCGGAACATGAAAATATTGTTAATAACATTACTTATCTTTTTCTGAGCCAGTTAGGGTCCCCAAATACCCTAACACCCACTGTAAAGCACAACACACTAGTAACCGGGTTAATCACTTAACTTAACTAGATTAACCTAACTAATATCCTAACTACTAGTTGGAATCGGACCAAGACACCCCCCCCCCCCTTAACCAAACCGTCCCCAAGAGGGGGACACCTCTTGTCCTTGTTGATTTAAATAATCTCACTTGTCTAATATCATCTAGACACATTAACCCTTGAGTATTAACCTTAAGAATTGTCTATAAGATCCAAGTTTAGCACAACATGATCATCACAACACTCACAACAAAACTCACACCTCTCTCACCCTCTCTACAAGGCTTCGGCCGAACACCCCTTCAACACCCATCATATTTTCGATTTTGATCTTCACATTCCAAGTTCACACAAGCATTAAGGATCACGTATAAGGAGTCTTGGTGCATTCGGAAGGCGAAGGACCTCACTCTATTGCTTTTATCCACTCACTTTACGACTAGTTTCTTCCCTAGCCTCGAGCTAGTAGTAAGTTGCTTAAATCACCTTCTCGAACTATTTTAAGATGGTTAAAATGATATGTAACGGCTAAAACTCGTAAACATACAAGTTGATACATAAAAGTCTACTAAAAATGCTAGTAATGGTGGTTAAAAGCTTGAATGTTGTGTAAATCTTGTAGTATTTGATTTGTGTGGTTATTTAGGCCCGATCTATGTTGTGGTAGCTCGGATCATCGTTTAACCCGGATTGGTCATGATCATGGATTATGACATAAAGCTTGTCTAAGTGTAACAAGGGTTAGGTGATGAAACTCTACCACACATCAAACTTGAACTTGTGTAAAATCGATTTTACTTATGAAATAGTGTTCAGAACTAGTAGATCTACGGATCTACAAGCGGTACTTTCAAAGGACCAAGTGTCCAAGAAATCATATTTTCTAAAGCCGGATCTTACATGAAAAATAATGATTTTAGCAAACACACGAGTGTGTAAACACTTGTGTAACACAAAGTTTCGACAAAATAACTATTTTTGTAAATGTTGACCGGGAGTTGTAAAGATGTAACTTCTTTAAAAGCGAGACTTTCAAGAAACAAAGTTGATCTATACAAAGATCCACTAAAAATAATGGAAAGATACTACCTATTTTGGAAAAACCACAAGTTCATGTATTTTTGCGATTATATCTATTTTAACTAGTTGCATATTGTTTATTGATGAATGAGGAAATTGTTGACGATTTAAAAGAAAATAAACACATGTTTTGAAAACATGGGAAACCTCCATTTTTAGGGGAAACTCTGTCAAAATTTTTATAAATTTTGACACTTAGAAAAATATAAGTTTTTGAGAAACTTATCCCCTAAAAATATACCTACAAACATTACCAAGGTTTCCCTAATTTTTGGTGATAAGAAATGAGGATTTCTTCAAGAATAAAAATGGATATAAGTATGTATATTTTTGAGAGAAAAATATATATTATTTTATCACCAACTTTTGTGCTAAGTGTGTATAGTATGTGTTATACGTGCTAGTGTATTAAGACTTAAAAATACACTAAATACTCATGAGGAGTATAAACATAAAAATACACATACAAAATACAAGATACATAATTCGGGTGCGAAGTGCAAAACACAAAAGACTTATATTTATTTTAGAGGAAATAATATAAGTAAGATACGTAGTTAAAAATATGAAATATTTTTAACACAACAATACAAATACAAAAGAGAGTGACTGTACTTGTGCGATACAAGTTTAGTGACTAACGTTAAGAAAACGCGTATAGGTTACGACGTTAAGTAAGCAAATCCGGTGAAGTTTACGACGCACAGGAACGCAAAGTTGTGAGTTCATGCTCCCCCTTTTCTCTTAACTGTTTTCAGTTTTATAACTTCGGGGGTGAAATACATGTTACAAATATTACAATGTTTACAAATGGTATGATGGATACAAGAATGATACGAGAAATCGTGTCACGAATAGGGTACCATAAGCACCATTAATCGTGTACATACTAAGACCGCAGAACAAAAGGTTAGATCTAATGGGTTTCCGGGCAGCCCCACTCTTGGCCACTCTTTTACCAAGCAGTGTTTTTGTGTCTCAGTCGTGAATCGACTACAGAAAAATGCCTATGGTTTGGTGACTTCCTATGTCGTGTCACATGTTAATGGCTTTGCAACCCATTAACACTTGATACATACCGAAATATTTGATTTATACATGAGTACGTGGTGTACACAAAAGACTTGATTTATACAAAATACAAATTATGTTTTCATACAAAGTATACAAACGTGAAATACAAAAATTGCATGAATTCACACCAACTTTATGTTGACGTTTTTCCAAAACTCACATGTATTTCAGGTAACTAGGATGGATGTGCGCGTGGTCTTACTCATGCTCGTGGATGTCGCTTTGTTCACCTTTAAATAAAGTTGTGACTTTTAAGACAATATGTTATCTCGTGTTGTAAACACTTGACATATGTTTTCAGTAATGTAATATTTGAAGATATTTTGAGCATGTAGTATGTTTACTCTTCGTATGCAATGAGAACCTTTCATGATCACACCTCGTGCTTCCGCCGCAGAAAGGGGTGTGACATTGTAAAACCTTGACATTCAACATTTGGAGCTTCAATAAACCGCTTCAGACTTGGAACGAAGACTCGTCGTAATGGACTTGCATAACCAATGAATATCCCTTCAATACTCTTCGGACCAAACTTTCCAAAAGGCTCTAGAACAATACAGGGTGACCCAAACGGTTCTAAATACTTCAGATTCGGTTTGTGGTTATTGATTAACTCGAAGCATGTTTTGTTGAATTTCTTTACAGTGAGAACTCTGTTGAGCGTATAGCATGCGGCGGAAACTGCTTCTGCCCAAAAATTTATCGGTAACTTTGAATCAGCAAGCATTGTTCTAGCCGTTTCGATTAGCGTCCTGTTTTTGCGTTCTGCAACTCCATTCTGCTGTGGAGTGTACGGAGCACTAAACTCATGCAATATACCTCTTTCATCACAATATTCTTCCATCTTCTTGTTCTTGAATTCAGTACCATTATCACTTCTAATTCTTCTGATACGCCTTTGGTACAGATTTTCAATCTTTCTGAACAACGCCATCAAACTATCAAACGTTTCATCTTTCGACTTCAAGAATGATACCCACGAAAATCTGGAATAATCATCAGTAACCACAAGATAGTAGAGATCCCCTGTAATACTTTTGACGTTTACTGGACCAAACAGATCCATGTGTAGTCTCTCTAACGGTCTGGAAACTGAATTAACTTGCTTTTTAGGGTGTGACTTTTTCTTCTGCTTGCCTTTAATACAACGTATGCACTCCCCTTCCAGATGAAAACCTTTAATGTTAACACCCAGAACCAAATCATTGTGCACCAAGTGATTCATTTTTCTAAGATGTATATGCCCCATCTTCCGGTGCCACAACTTCGATTCTTTCTCTGTTGCTCTAGACACAAAACAATGTACCTGACCTGTTGTTGTAGTTGCTACACTCATGTCCAACACATACAGATCATTCACTCTAGGTGCCCGCATGATAATCCACTCTTCAGGGATAACAAATCCTGGTTTCAAGATCAAACATTCTTTGTCTGTGAAGTGAGTGGTATACATATTGTCACAAATCTGTGAGATACTCAACAGATTATTCTCCAGCTCAGCAATGTAGTTAACTCTCTCAAACGTTACAATCCCATTGGATAACGTTCCTTCACCAACAATTCTACCACCTTCGTGTCCTTCGAATCCCATATAACCACCATTTATATTTCTAACATCATACAACAATGCAGTTTTCCCTGTCATATGTCGAGACGCTCCACTATCCATAATCCATCTTGAAATAGCTCTCGGAAGATCCTGCACATATCACAATTTGATTTAAAAACACATTTCAATAAAGATGCCGAAACATGCTTCACAATTACCAACTAGGAAGCTCCGGCAAGTCCTAACTTTTTAGTGAGATTTTGATGCTACCTAAGCCTCTTTTGACTCGGGTAACTGGACTTTAATGTGAGTTTTAGCAGTGTAACGTGGCGGAAAATTTTTATCATTCATTTTTAAGCTTTCATCTGATCCAACCTCAACCTTTTTGTATAAGAAAAACTCATCTATCTTAAGTTGACCGGTTGGTTGATTTTTCTTTTGAACATTCTTCTTCTCTGATTGAGTAGAAGATTGTTTCTCCGATTTTTCATAATAATCCAAAGGAACATCCATCTTTACCGGAATGGTAGAAGATGATTGTTTTTCCGACACTGAAACCTTTGGTTTTTCAACAACTTTTGGCTTCCATGTTTGTTGAGATGATGCAACCCGTTTATAGAATTTGTCATTTTTAATTACCACCTTCTTAACAGGTTCAATTTTGACTTTTGTTTTCTCATTTTTCAAAATTTTCTCAACAACCAATGGAGCTTTTCCTTTTGAATCAACCTTCTTCTTTTGATTGTCAACAACTTCAGTCTTAGGCTTAGAGTTGGTGCAATTTCTTGCAATGTGACCAACTTTGTTGCATCTAAAACATGTACGAGTATCAACTACCCGACTTGTGCCTTCAAACTGAGGTTGTGAGGCCCTCTTCTCAAAAAATTCTTCATTTGATTTCGAAAAAATTTCATTTTCCTCATCAGAAAGTGAACTTGAACCGTTCACAAACTCCTTCTTCTCAGCAAACTTCTTGTTTTGAAAATTTCTCCTTTGATAATTCTTACCACCCTGATATCCACCCGACCAATTGTTTGGATTATTGTTATAAAAACGCGGTGGAACTACAGGTTTCTTATAGTAAGCTTTATCTTTCTCAAAATTCATTTGCCTTTTTATTTGTTTCAAACTATTTACTTCAGACACATCAATTTCAACCATTTTGAACACATTTGTCAATTTTGAAATATTTACATTCTCCAGAGGAAACTCAGAATCCGAATACAACTTATCAGATCCAGCCATCTTGTACATCACAAGACCCAGTTCTTCATTTAAGTTGTTTTTGGACTTTTGTTTCAGAATGTATTTATCCAGAAAACATTTTTCATCCTCAGCTGAATCACTATCCAAAACACTTTCAACCATGCCTTTAACAATTTCAGTTTGCACACTATCATCAGATGATGAAGAAGAAAATGTAACATCAATTGAATCAGGAAGTTTCACTTCATTTTCTTCCTCAAGATTAACCAACCCAGATTGCTTTTTTGAATAATTGTCTAGAACTGGTGGTGGAACTTGATGAAACCCAACCCCAGTTCCATCACAGTATACATCTTCGCCTGCTTTGTCTTTTCCGATGGGTTTGGGAATAATGTGTTGCAAAACAAAGCTTGCAGAGTTGTAACTGTTCAATTTTAAATTGATTCGCTCATTTTCAATCTTAGCTTCTTCAAACTGAAGCTTCAACTTAGCAATCTCATCCAATTGTTTGTTGATTAATTCTTCTTTAATTCTCTAAACACATTGCAATTGGCAATTTTCTATGTATGTTTTACCGTTTCTATCATCATTATCTTTAACCGTGCTTTTAAGCTTCTCAAATTTTTCAGTAATCTGACGATTTTCAAGAACTAACCTCTCATTTTCTTTGCTAACCTTTTCTTGATCACTTTTATCAGTTTCAATTTTGTTAGTTAATTCTTTCAATCGTTCAGTTGAAGCTTTCACCATTTTATCACGATCAAGGATTTGATCCTCAACACTTCTGACTTTAGCAGTCAGATCTTCAACTTTCTTACCGTTAAGATAAGTGACTGTGCTACAAACTTTGCATTCCTTGATGCAATTTTTGCAGTCAACATCACCATTGACATTCTTACCTGACTCAGTCGTTGACGCGTTTGAACTGACCTGGCTTTTAGACTCAGAAACGGATTTAGAATCTACCTCAAGTGCCTTAGCAGCCAGCACCTTGTCAGCCATCTTTCCCATGTTTTCAGCATTCAACTCCTGTGTCGTGTCAATGATCCCAGTGTCAATCTTCTTTGACATCTCTTTCTCTTCTTTCTCCTTCTTCTCTTTCTCTTCTTTCTCCTTCTTCTCTTTCTCTTCTTCTTCTCCGCTTCCCCACCATTTCTTCTGCCAATAATCATCTTCAACTTTATACTTTTTGATTATGGTTTCTATATCAAGAGTGTTATGATCAATAGCAATGTTTCCATAGGGGTCAAGATAACATTCTCTGTCTGGATCCCATCTTTTTGCTCTTTTTGCCTCAGAAAAAATACCAGATATTCTGATCAATTTGTTCGTAGCCAACATCTTTCTATGATTATACTTCTGTTCTTCATTTCTGCTGTCTTTCCAAGGAATAGGTTCAGTTTTTGCCATGAAAGCATATCCAACCGCATCCTCTTCAGGTAACAACTCGCTCCAGTCGAAACCTTCATCGTCGTGAATCACCGCAAGAGCTCTAGATTTTTCTTTGTTATCTTCAATCTGCTTCATTCTTGGAGGCTCTGATTTGTTCTGATGATATATTGCCTTCTTGTAGTAGTCTTCTCTAAACGGGTTTTCAGACTCATCAGCATACGCGTTTCTGCATTCACGCTTAAAGTGACCTTTCTGCTTGCACTTGAAACACGTCACTTTAGACTTGTCAAAGCCCAACTTGGTAGATGGTCCACCAATAGACTTCCTCCCTGTGATCTCCATAAAACGCTGTGCTCGACGAACTACACTGGCCATACACCACCTTATGTCGATCAGTTCCATCTCCTCAGGATCAATCTGATCATAATCTTCTTTCGTCAGGTTGGTGTTGCCAATCTTCCCTGCTACAAGGCTTTCATACGATTCTAGTACCGATGCTAGGAAAACCATCTGTTGTTTTGCAGATTCCTCGCTGAAGTTCTGAGCGATCTTTAAGTCTACAGCGATGTTGCATTGAAATAAGTTCTTTGCCTCAGACTGGTTTGAATTTGATGAAGACCCACTGTGATATCCACTGCTTTGACTTTCTTTGCTCGTTGTGGAGACATTCTCAGCAGAAAACGCAGTCTTGGGAGATGTGTTCTTTGGCATCATGCTCTTTGGGTAATACAAATCCAAGTTCTGCTGGTATGATGAGTGATTGACTTTGTGCGTCTTCTTTAACTCCAACTCATGACTTTCTAGTCTCTCAATCAGCAGATCCACCTTAAGCTCTTCAGGCTTGATCGTATTCTTCAGCATCAACGCATAGTATTGCCAATCCATTTCATCCGGTAGCGAGTCAAACAGTTTGTCAACAAGCTCATCTTCAGTATAGGAAATTTCATGTCTCGCCAGTTCCAGTTTCAGATGTCCAAACCTCTCAATCATTTTACAAACTGATTCATTCTTTAAACACCCAAACAAATCAAACTCTTTTCTAAGTAGTTTCTTTTTGTTTTTCACAATTTCTTTGCTTCCTAAACATTTGGTTTTCAACTTATTCCAGAGATCTTTAGCACTAGAGTATTCGATCAAAGATATTATATCTTCTCGAACATATTGAAACAGCAACGCAACACATTTCTGCTCAGCAACAAAAGATTCTATTTCTTCAGTTGTTGTCAAGGTTTTGCCACTTTTGCCTCCATCATTGTAACCATTTTTTAAACTCTTCTAGCTGGGAAAAGCAAAAGCTCTCAACCAATCTTTAAACTTCTTGGCCCACCGACTGTATTCTTCGATAGTCATCAACTTCGGGGGTTTGTTATACGTTCCGAAAGCACTTTCAACCTCCAATGCATCCGATAGCTTTTTCTTTGGATTCGAAGTGTTCTCATTGGTGTTGCTAGGTGAAGCATCATCCCCAGAATTTCCAGCAAACGCATACATGTCGCTAAACGGGTTCATGAAAATATCATCCATCTTGAATGTACCTGAAAAATCAACAAACACTTAGAACTTTCTTGATTTTGAAAAATATCAGATTCAAGCGAAACCTCTTGAAACAAAATGGTTTCAAGCGAAAGCTACACAAGTTTGAACAGTTCAAGCGAAAGCCAAAAATCCAAGTTTGAACAGTTCAAGCGAAAGCCAATAATGTGGTTTCGCTTCAAGTAACCAGATTTTTCAAGCGAAACTTATGATTTTCAAGCGAAACTCCGAAGAACAGTTTCAAGCGAAACACAGTTTTATGCCCTTTTTTATCAGTTTTAATCCGTATTTTGATCTGATTCTTTGTAGGATTTGTTAATACTATATTTTACACAACATATGTGAAAATCAGGCCATTTCAACCGTTAGAACTCGTTCAAATCAGAAAAGTATGAGAAAAAATGAGTAGAAATGAGAAAATCCGGTAGAATCAAGCTGCTATGGTATGAACTCCTCGTCCTGAGCTCTGATACCACTTGTTGGATCGTGTTCGTGACCCTAAAAGTCAGTTAAGGCAGTTCGTCTTCGTTTACAAAGGCGGAAACAGAGTAAACCAAGTCACAACAGCTTTTTCCTTTTCAATTCTTTACTATTAATGCTTTCCTGAGTCTTTACAATCAATTCTAACAAAAATCCGGCAGCACCTCGACTCACACACAAACACTATGACTGTTTCGCTTCAAATGACACAACCCTATATATAGCAAGATGGGTTTCGCTTGAGGATGGCAATCAAATGAGTTTCGCTTGAACATGCATAATCACTTTCAAGCGAACTCACTTGAACCGGTTTCGCTTGAACTACACAATATATCCTTTCAAGCGAAACACCCTATATAAACATCTAAAACCCTAAATTTCTAACTTATTGTGCTCATTCAATCTATCTAGACATAAGACTTGTTAAAACGTAGTCAACAGACATTCAGTGCACCAACAAGCCCGAGAGAAGGGACAAAGAACAAAGTAAATGAAAATACAAATCAACTAATGAGAATGCTAAGGCATAGGGATAAAAGTTTGTCTGTCATAAGTGATGAAATTCACATGGACAAGTCAAACGAATTAAATAAAGAATAAAGGACTTGACTGAACAAAAGCGATGGATCTCGCTAAGACGACCAAATAAATTAAAATGACGTCTAAAACCATATAAGAATGGTTACTTGAAAATGATTTCGGTAAAGATACCCGATGAATGGGTAGGATTTGGAAATTATGCGTAAACCAAGAGACGGGAACGCGAAACAGAAGGTCAAAAGACTCGGATTGTGAATTATAACTAAGAGACAATGAAATTTTGCAAACATAAATTTTGATAAATTATGCTCAACTATTTTAAAGTTGAACGGGTCGAACAAAGAAGGAAGTTTGACATTCTTAAGTGATGAATTTTCACACGAACAAGTCAAATGAATTTAATAAAGGATGACGCTTGCTAAAGTAAGTAAGCGTGAACCGAATAAATAAAAGTGCGAAATATTAATTAACCTATGTAAAGGGTTATAGGCGTTAAAAGAAAACATTAAGATAAAAGAACCCGGGTAATGGGTCGTAAAGAAGTATTGGTAAGAACTGGGTAACGGTAAGTGTAGGACAAACCGACGTGTAAATGACGTTAGAAGTCATAAAGTCGGAAAGATAATTCGAAAGAAAACAAACGTAGCCTTAGACTACGGTCAAGGTCAAACGAAATCCAAAAGCAAAAGTAAATAATTTTAGACATAAAAAGGGGCGCCTTGACGCCTTATATATATGTGTGTACAGTTGAATAAAGACTCGAATAAAAGATGATCTGCGAGATCATCAAAACCTACGGAATTATAATTAATGTTAAGCCTACGAGACCAAAAGACCATCGGGTCACGAATAGAAAGAAACGAACTGATGGGGTTTCACCTTAGAAGGTGGAAATATAAGGAAAAAGCCTGCGAGGCTATGTGAAGGAACCTACGGGTCAATATTGTAAAGCGAGGAAACTTGTTGCAACTTCCCGCGTAAAATAAGAACGAAAAGTAACGTTAGTATAAAAGAGATGGGTTTCGCTAAGTTAATCGAACGGGTTAAAGCGAAGAGATCACGAAGAGTCGGGTTAACAAAAGTGATGGATTTCACTACAACATTTAAACGGGCTTAAATAACAAAAGAATTCACAATTATTTAAATTGTGTTACGTCACAAAAAGGGCGAAGTCATTACCGAAATGACAACGGAAGGGAATAAATCCTTGGACGTAAATTCCTTGAAACTGACATGAGTTAAAGAGAAAACGTTAAACTAAAATACAGTTTTAGTGAGAAATAACGTCTTAACAAATATAAATATTATGAGAGGAATTGGAAAACGAAAAACACTAAAAGAAATGGGTGCGTTGAAACGAAACCTGGTTCGATTGATTAAACCAAT
The DNA here is from genome assembly GCA_030545235.1 of Helianthus tuberosus. NCBI lineage: Eukaryota > Viridiplantae > Streptophyta > Magnoliopsida > Asterales > Asteraceae > Helianthus > Helianthus tuberosus. The sequence goes on from CM060403.1 coordinate 47,702,826, forward strand.
GAAATACGTAAATAAGGTTTCGGGGACGAAACCTCTTTAAGGGGGTAGACTTGTAACACCCCGAAAATGGGTTTGGTAATCAAACCTCGTTAATTGTAATGAACGGGTAAAATACCGTTAGTGGTAAAATTTAACCCGGTGAATATTAGGACTTAAACAAATAATCCGAATATTAGTTAAAAAGGAGAATAAAAGTTTTGAGAAAAAACAAAGTTATAATGAGCCCGAGTTAACGGGACTTAAAATAAACGGGTTATAACTCCTGTAACCCACTAAATTAACTAGGAATAATCAACCTAGTTAGTTAATTGTTTTTAAGACAATAAATAAGCATGAACTAGTGATTCTTTTATAAACCTTGAATAGATTAGGGACCAAAAATGAACAAGCTAGAAAGTGGATTATTTAAAAAGAAAAATCTAAAACAAAACACACACACTGTGTGTGTTCTGGATCGATCAACAGGAGACCAAAATGGGTGAAACCCTAGTTCACCCAAAATCAACAAATTGAAGGTCAAATCCAGCCCAAATCAGATGCATGAACACGAATTCGTGATCACCTAGTCATGGGGATTACAAGGTATGTTGAATTTTGTTATTTAGTGATACTTTGAAACTATGATGAGAAATCATAATCGAAATTCTGGAATGAATAATGAATCTATGAGCGTTGTTGTGATGAAATTCATGTTTAGAAACAAACCCTAGTTGAAAACTTGAAGAATTAGTGTTAAAAACTAGGGGTTTGATGAATTCCCTTGTATGTGCTAAGTGGGTTTTAGCTAAATATTGAGGATGATGTTATGTTTGTGCTAGAAATCATCATAATTGATAGTTGAAGCGAAATACTTAAACAAATTGCAAATTTGAGTATTTGATTATACATGATTCCAAAAGGGTTTTGAAGGTTGTAGTGAAATTAGTGATTTGTTTCATGAATTTGGATGTTTGAAATCATGTTAAGTACTAAATTTATAGGTAGAACTTGATTGTATTGGGCGTTTGGGTGAATGCTAGTGATATGACGAAACAGGTTTCACTCGTATACGAGGAACCCTTAGTCCTTGTGAAAGGAACGAAAAAATTAGTCTTGATAATCACATAAACAAGATAAAGTGTTGAAAATATAATAAACTCGGCTAGAACCTTGGGTGAATTAGTAGCCTAAAAATAGTGACTACCGAATAGTTGAAGAAATGCCTAAGTGAGTTCGTTGAACTCAATTGTGCATTTCATATATGTTAAAAATGGGCAGTTGACTTTTGAAAGTCAAACTGACCATTAATAAGATCAAATGAAAATTTTGATAGAAAATGCGTAAGGTGGAATAATCGTATTAAATTATGATTTAACTAACCACCTTGAAAGCAATGATGATAGTTTGACGCGTAACAAGCTAGGTGGAAGCTTGGAGAAGGAAGCGGGTCAAACGAATTTAAACGGAAAAGAGAAGCATAGTTTGAATGCGAGGTAAGTAAAGCTTACGCCTTTTTATTTTTATTACAAAATACTTATATGCGAGTATTGAATATGAATTATATTAAGTAAATAGAACATGATGTTCCGGCACGATATAATGCGAGTCGGAACAAGTGAGATTGGTAAGAAACCATAAATTATGGTAAAAAGGATAAAAACGGAAAAAATGGTAACCCGAACACGGGTTAAAGAATAAATAAAAGGATTTGAAAGGACACCATTTGCCATAATTCATAATGGGTCAAACAAAAACAAGAAACGACTTTTAAGCAAGATGAATTCAAAAAGTGAACCGGAATAGGTTAAATGGATGAAATGGTAATTAAATACCATCTCATAATTATAATTGGTCATTTCGACTAAACGGGTCAAATGGTGTTGTTAACACCATTTGACAATAATATCTGATGATTGCTTGTTGAGCTTTGTAATCACAGTAATTTAACACATGGTTCGCGTTGCTATTAACTAAAAAATTTATAGCGAAAGTTATTTAAACGGGTCAATCCTATGACCCGAGCCAGGTACACATAGTTAAGTTGTTAGTTAAACATGCAAATTTTGGTCAAATAATTAGTGAGAGTCCTTCGTCGTAAATGAGGGACTAAAAATGACCAAAACGCCCATGATAGGTAAATCGGGTAAACGACCCTTAGAGGTCGTTTAGAAACTTATATTATGACTTTGTAACCCTTAGATGTGTATAAAAGTTCTAGGCAAAAAATTTGTGGGTCGAATGCCTAGAAATAGTCAATTGCGAAAAAGGACTAGCCGAAGTGTAAAATTGGGATTTTGGGTTCCTTATGTTAAATCTACCACAAAAATAGTTATGGTGGAAGATAAGTAGTTATTTAGCAAGAAAAGACGAGGTGCGAAAAGAAAATAGCGAGTTTGATGCTTAGATGCTTAAAAGTCCCCTAAACGGGTCAAAATAGACTAAGAAGTAAATTTTGGTTAAATGCTTAGATAGATACAAATGAATCGGTGAATGTAAACGCCTACGTAAACTCTATGATGGGAGCGAAAACGTTAAGGTTTGACAAGCCCGGGATGGGTAAAAATGATAGGAATTAACTATTTTTCTAGAGCATGTAGTGAGATGATAATGCCAAACGGGTCGAATAATCACCTAAAGGATTTATGAGCCAGTTGTGGATAAATCAGATTTTTATGCAAACCAAGGTGATAAACGGGTCCGTAATTTAATTACGGACGCGAAGGAAAAAGAATCATACAAAACGGAGGTCTAGATTAAAAGTTACGCTAGTTTGAAGTTGATTATTTCTTAGAAACATAGCTGGGAAAAATGCAGCACGGAACAACAAACATGCTGTCGAAAACAAGCTGTCGCGCTACGCGACAGCGACCTGGTATTACGGTCGCGTCACGCGACGAAGGTCGTGGCCCGCGAATGAGGATTCCCTCATCCGTCGCGCCCCGCGAGGGCGTGGTAAGCTGGCAAATTGTTGTTTGATTGTTCGTTTTGATATTCAGACGAGCTTATATATATGTTATAAATGTAACATAACTAAAATCATTTCATGTTTATGAAATATAGGTACATCTTGGATGCCGGATGATGATCAAGCCCACCGAAGAACCGAACACAAGCAGAATACAAGCTTCCGCACGCCGTTTCGTTGTCATTTTAAACGACGAACTTAATTATATTATGTTGTAAACTTTTAAGTTGTAAAAGTTTTAAATTACGCGTATTTTCTACGGATCCTTAATCTTAATTACATGTTTATTTTCGTTATATATACGAAAACCTTTAAAATAATAGCAAGGGAGTTACACTTCTCACCTCTCTCTTCTATTTATTTTGAATGGCTCCTCAATCTTCTACTTAATTGTAGATAATTATTTAATTACTGATAATTGTTATATTCACTACAAGTGAATTTAATATGAATTAGTTATGAAAAAAAAAAAAAAATTTACTTAAAAACTTATATTTAAGTCTCCATTATCACCAAATTCAAAATTATACTCCTTCAAATATTATAGAAAAAAGAATGATAATAATAATTGTTTTTATGAGTGATTTCTAAAGATTATTTAATATTTAATGTGATGCTTTGAATGAAAAAAATACGTCAAATAAAAAAATATGTGGTAGTAAAAAAATCCAAAATTTTCTCTTTAGTTTTACTTGTATTAATATTTATATATTTAATAACTGTAATTTAAATTAAGTTAAATTAACTTAACTATGTCAAATGATATTTAAAGAATGGAAATTGGCCTGTAATAATCTCATCTAGACCTTATTGGCCATTAATAATCCCATCTCAGAATATTCCCCCCACTGGTCCCACCTTTCACCTATTTTTCCTATAATGGTCCCCCGTTAAAAAAACTTAACGGAGTTAAGCTTTTTTCCAAATTACAAACAGATTTTTTAGGGCTTTTGATTAGAACGACGATACGAGTCCATTGATGTAAAACTTGCCTCGAAACGGTGCTCCAAACGATGAAAACAGCGCTTCAATTCGGGTGTTTAAATTTCCAATTAACCAAAATCAAGTCACTTGGAGCACCATTTCGAAGTAAGTTTTACATCAATGGACTCATATCATCGTTCTGATCAAAAGCCCTAAAAAATATGTTTGTAATTTGGAAAAAAAAAACTTAACTCCGTTAAATTTTTTTAACGGGGGACCATTGTAGGAGAAAAATAGGTGAAAGGTGGGACTGGTGGGGAGAATATTCTGAGGTGGGATTATTAATGGCCCAATAAGGTCTAGGTGATATTATTACAGGCCAATTCCCCTTTAAAGAAACGATAGTTGAATTAATTACATGAAAAAGTATGCAATTGAAAAAAAAAAAGTTTTGAAAATGAACTTAAAATAGTTAATAAATGTCACATAAAAGTTTTATTTTTTTTTTAAAGACATGTCTTGACAACCATATGTGTTACAGATGACATTATATTTTATTGTAATCATTATAATACATGTTTTTATTCAACCAGTGTAATAGACAAGTTTTTTAAAGTCGTAATTTCTTAATAGTACTAACTATATAAAGTTACATTATATAACCAGTGTAATATACGGATTTTAACCTAGTTCTGTAAATATAACATAAAAGGTGAGTATCCTTTTATCATTTGATTTTGTCTATATATTACTTAATAAGAATCATAAAACCATTATTATCATTTCAAGGGTTGGATTCGCGAATAGGATGTGGAAAAACATCAAGGAGTGATCATTAGAAGTATAGAGTGGTGCGTCATGGTGACCGAAAGGGTAGCCTATGTAGTGAAACCCGTTTTTAGGTCATTTCCATATGCTAACTAAACATGCTTTATCATGTAAATGTGCATTAGACTTAATTTCACTAATTAGGTTATTAGAAGTCTAGCAAAGCTCATTTACATGCATAGGTTTGCATTTGGTGATTTGTAGAAATTACCATTACACGTACGTTTAAACTCATCTGACATATCTTTAGATTTCTAAATATTCGTCACGTAATTTTCCGAAAAAAAAAAATCGCTTTATGTATGTATTTTTGTATATGTTTATATATATAAGTTAGACACATACATTGATATGTTTAAAAATTATATTTTTCATATTAAGAACAATTACTTAATTTAAATCTAAAGTTGATTAACAGCCAAAACCGAACGTCATTATCCACCAAACGCGAGATTAGCTCCAAAAGCCCCCCCCCCCCCCCCCCCCCCCCCCCCACCCACCCAAGAGGGCCTCCCCTCTTTTGTGTTTCCTTCCCCAACAAGAAAATCATCATGATCTTTATTTTTTATTTAACTTTGATTTAAATTAATCCAAACACCACCACCTTATCTTCATTTGTGCAAGACTCAAAAACGCACTCCTCTCTTTCTCTATAAACTTACGTCACCACCATCACCTTAGCCTCTCCATTCTCAAGCTCTAGTGATCCATGGTGTGTGTGAGCCGTATGTATGGTTTTCAAAAACTGATTCATGATATGTGTATGTAGCAGTATGTACGAGACATGTTATATTTGTATTTTTGGTTGTGGGGAGAAGATCATGCGAGAACCACCTCTTATTGCGAGAACCGCGAGAACCAATGTGAACACAACCTAAAATGCCTAAAAATAGCTAAAAATCACACAAATAAAATTTTTTTGAATTTTTTAATATTTTTTATAAAAAAAATCGCTACTTTGAGAAGCCAAAAAAAAAAAAAAAAAAAAATTAAAATTTTTTTTTTTTTTTTTTTGGCTTCGAAAAGTAGCGATTTTAACATAAAAAATATTAAAAAATTCAAAAAAAAAAATTTTAGATTTTTTTAGATTTTTTTTAGGTTTTTTGGGGATTTAGTTTTTAGCATTTTAGCTTGGGGGGTGAGGGGGGGGGGGGGGTTTAGGTTTTTGGGGGGTGTGGGGGAGGGGGGGTTTAGGTTTTTTTTTTGGGGGGGGGGGGGGGGGGGGGGGGGGGGGGGGGGGGGGGGGTTGGGTGGGGGGGTTTAGGTTTTTTTTGGGGGGGGGGGGGGTGGGGGTTAGGTTTTTTTAGCTATTTTAGGTTGTGTTCACATTGGTTC